>JBAIZL010000001.1:5992500-6592500 GCA_036971475.1 Prosapia bicincta
TATATTTCAAGATTAAATAATATACACTAATTACAGGAATTAATTTATTGAATAATACACTCAAAGCTTTTCGTTGATTGACATTACCAACATCCTCAGGAATTACTAAGAATGACAAAAGAACTGTCTAACAAATATGAAGTTACTCAATAACTTACTCTGAAATATGAAGTTACTCTGTAACTTCATATTTGTTAGACAGTTTTTTTGTCATTCTTAGTAATTCCTGAGGATGTTGGTAATGTCAACCAACAAAAAGCTTTGAGTGTATTATTCAATAAATTAATTCCTGTAATTAGTGTATATTATTTAATCTTGAAAATAATTCTAACAGGAAAACCTATTTGATATTTTGCATATATATATATATATATATATATATATATATATATATATATATATATATATATATATATATTGAGAAACTCATTCAGTAATATAAAAGAAAAGTATTTTGATATCAAACACACATTTAGGTAATAAAAATACAGATTTATTTCAATTATTTCTTTAAAACATTTCTTTTTCAAAGATATTACAAAATAAATAATGACCTAAAATTGCCTCAACATTTTGAAGAGAATAATATTTAAACATGATTTTGTGAACAAGTATATGATACACATCAATAATAATATATTTTTGTGAAAAAAATTTTATTACAGATACGTGTACAAAATCTAAAAAGAATTTATAGAACTATTAATTTGAGACAACTCAAATGTACCGAATTATATAAACCTAATACTGAATAAATATCATAATTTATTCAAATGAATTAAATATAAAGTTTTTACACACTGAATTTAAAATATATTAAATAATTACAACATTGAATATATTTTAAAGTAATATTTTTGTCTTTGGATAAAAGCACAGTAGTTTTATCACCATAATGCTTTTTAAGGATACATATTCTAAATAGGATGTTGATTAATATGATTCCATTTCCTTCAAAATAGATTAAAGTATCATAAAAATTTTTTTTTAAAGACCCATAGCAACTTACTATGTTGGCGTGTTTTGAAACCATCTTTTTATTGACAAATTCTGCCTGATACTGGTGGTTCTCACCTGATATTGTAGGCAGGTGGTTTATGGGTGCAGGATCTGTGGTATAGTATTGAAAAATGGTTCATGTTGTATGAGGTAGTTTAAAATATTGTTTTAGTGTTATGTAATATTTGTATTAAACTAATTTTAAAAATAGTTAACTAAGTGAATACGTAATTGCTAGGTGATTTCATAAAAGGAACAAATGTATTGAAACGCATCAGCAAGTGAGCAATTATGTATTCACTTAGTTAAGTATTTTTAAAATTACTTTAATCAGTGAGTTCAAGATGATTACATCAAGCAACTTTAATGTTTGTATATTTTGAATTTTTCTATAGTGATTATTTTTTTGCTGTACTAAACCATAACAAAAAACTAAATCAGTTTGAAATAAAACAAATATCACATAACACTAGAAAAAAATATTTTAAATGACCATACTTGGAATCTAACACCATTTTCCAATACTTAGTACACATCAGCTTATACCACACCCATAAATCACACCCTTGCAACCTTGTGTGAAAGCCAACAGTAGCAGGTAGGCCTCACCAGTGAAACAACAGTTTCAAAACATTTTAGCATAATAATTTGCTATAGGTTTTACTTTACTTGTTAAAAAAAAAATAAGATAATTACAACACCCTACTTTAAAATGTTTAAACTTAGTAAAATTATAGTTCTCCACACTTATAATTGATGTAAATTTATAAACAAATTACAAATAAAAAATGTTTTCAAGTGCACTAATGAAAATTGTTTACTGTAATAAACAATGTCATTTTGGTAAGTTTTTCATAAAGTTTTGTTAAATATAAATTCGGCAAGTTGTAATTTTGTTAAAAATAAAGATAAAAGTTTCTCCAAATATCATAGATGACAAAATCCACAAAACTAAAATGTTAAAAATTCATTTTTTAATGACCCTCAACTATTTTGTGAATACGATGTTAATTGAAATAAAATACTATGTAGTGAATCTTATTAATTTATTTTTGGCAAAAAACAATACCTGTATGGAAAAATTGTAACTAATTTATTGATATTTTTTTATGCTTCAGTGCCATATGGGTATGAAGGTTTGATCTGTGTTTTGATTTATATTCACACAAAGTACAAGCAAACTGAGGAAGCTTTCCACATTCATAGCGGAGATGACGAATTAATGGTGCCTTGCTCTGATATACACGTTCACATTTGTTACAAGGGAACTTTCCTTTATTTTCTGCTTCACTCAATGTACTTGTTGGATAGGCTCCAAAAAATGAATACAAATTTAAATCTGAAAAAAATTAATATACGTCAGTTTGACAATATATTTTTTATACAGTTACAGAAATAATAATTAATGTACAGTTGCTGATTAACATTATATATAACTTTTTCTAATGTCACAAATATGTTTTTACATGTGATAATATTTATTGTTTGAAACTTTCTTTCGTGCTTTATAATTAACTTCACAAATTCTAAGCACCCAAAAACTTGAATTTATTACCTAATGTCCAAATTCTGATCAATGTTTAAAAACGTTACAGAGTTTGATCTGTAACTTAAATTACACATTAGACTGTAATTACTTCTCAGATATTTAACTTCAGAAATTGATTCTCCTAGAATTCTGAAGATTATGACAAAAGCACAATAATATATTTTTTAAAATAGAAGACACAAACCTAGAAAATATAAGCTATCATGAAAAAAGAACAAACAGCGCATCACTTTTATAAAATTTAATGTATATAAAGTGATAATAAGTACGGTTGCTCTCTATCAACAAAGAGCAATGAAAAAATGCACTCTTTAATGTATAAAAACAAAACTATCCATATCAATAACTTCATGAAAACTTATTAAAACCTTATGAAATGAACAGATCATTTGTGGAAAATCGTACCTGGCGACATACTTGTAGTGGGGTACTAGTTCTTACTTCTAATACCATTGAACATTAACTTCTTGATACATTAAAGGATTATCTATAGAATAAATACACAACAGAAGTAGTGAGAGAAATGAGACTTAATGTTCATTGGATTCAATACCACTGGTATTCCTGGTTTAACTAAAAACAATTATAATTTATATAAAATATTGTATTGCTGCATGATTATTCAAGGAAGAGTATTTTTACTATTGATGTTTTCTAATTAATTATAAAACCTAACATTTTTGAATCTATTAATTTCATGATATAAATGATTAAAACCACAAACGTTCTAAAATGTTTAAGAAATGTATTTGTTAGTAGTTCAGTGTATGATGAAAGGCATGAACTAGTTTTAATTTAGCGCACTTTAGACCAAAGGCGAGCAAAACTAACTTGCTGAAAAATTTCAGTAAGTTGTGATTTCAACCCTGCTTTTAAATGTTAAAAATACTGGATTATAAACCTCAAGAAAGAAATTAAAATTAGAAATTTTAATGTTCTTTGTAAAGTTGTATTGCTACAACTGAATGACTTTTGATATGTTTTTATAATTTAAGAAAATTACTCATATATCTATATACAATACATACAGAAATAAATCAAATAATTTCAAAATTAGTTTGTACCAAGTACTGTAAATGTAATTAAATTTTAATTTTACAAATTATATAATTTATTAATAACTATAAATATTGTTAAACACATAGTACCTAAAAGTACTATAAACATGAACCATTCACATGTAACTCATTATTTAGTGGTCTTATCAATGTTTCTAACGTTTTATTACATGTGTTTGTATTAGATAAATATTTTACAAATCTAAAAATTGAATATTCAAAATAATATATTAATAAATCTTTAACAAAGATTCACTAAGAAAACAAATAAACGTAAACATTAAAACACAACGCCGTAATCAAACAACAGAATAAAAGTTAAAATATGTAACCAATTGAATAAAAATACAATAAAATATACCAATAACAGTTAAGACAAAATATGTAACAGTTTGTGAAACCTGAAAGAAGTAACTGCAAAAGTACCTCCTATGCTTAAGGTTGTCAGTAGCCTTCACAGCTTCGACTGACCTTTCGATGTTGACTAAGGGCATGCTTGATCCTTCTAGCCAGTCAGAATATTTGTTCCTAAACAAAGATGTCTAAACTCTATAGTACAGACTATAAGAACAACAGGAGTGTCAAACATGCACTGCAGCATGTTCTCTGGCTCCAGCATGTGATCTAGTTATTGCATCTTCTTTTAATTACAAACCGACAACTGATGTATTAAAAAAATTATTTGACTTATGAGATTGTCCGATAGTTTCATACATCATTTTTTTATTTAGCTTTTGTTTATAAAAGGTATGTTCCTACTGTAATATATTTATCTGTTTCAAATTGTTAATAATTTTGTACAAAATATGTTCGGTAATTTCAGACTATCAGTTACAGTAACCATGTCTAACTTTTATGTTCTCAAAGCTAAAACCTAACGGTCTCTTAGTCATACCAAAATATTTTCTATTACATTCACAAATAATCCTATAACTGCTCAGCAGTTTTCTTAAATGAGTTATTTTTACCACTTTTCACACTAAATTTTTATAAATCACGGGCTGCTCTGAAACTTATTTTCTAATTTAATTTTGTATTATTGTGTGTGTTGTATTTGTATGTTATATTATTTCACTCATACAATTTGTTTGAAAACTTGAAAACTATGGGAACTAATTTATAGTTCTGAAATATCACATATATTTTCTGTTACACAAAACTTACATGCATAAGTAAATGATTTATGAAAATAAAATATTGATCTATGTTAAAAATTATAATAAATAATTGGATCTGTGTATATTTTTTTAGAATTTGCTTAATTAAATTATTTGAATGAACAATGGAAATTCTTTTAAATAATAATAATGATAACAACAATAATTCACAATTATTTTATAGTGATATATTTTTTTAAAATTATATAACACAAAGTTCAAAAGTTTTGTAAAGAGTTATTTAATGATCATGTTTAATGGTAAATTTAAATTTAAATGTTTTCCTTAGACTTGAACATATTAAGAAAATAACCACTGCTAATAAAATGATAAACAAACGAATTTTACACAAAATAGAAAATAAAATGATAGATAAGGATGTGATAGCATAATTGTAAAAAAAATAGTTGTTGATACACTGAAAATGAGCTTTAAAATTAGGTTTAAAAATTAATATTTTAACATGAATGTATTTCTTAACAAACTTTTATAACAAGCGGTATGTATTTACAAAATTTTGGTAAAAATCTCACTCAGTTGACTAGTTTATACTAAATATTACAATATTATAACATATAACTAACTGCCATCAGTTTACAACATTGTAAAGTGATAAAAACTAACAATATACATAGTAAAGCAAGGGTCTTCTGACTAGATATTTTGTTAAATAACAATAGTAGGTTGTACAAATTTCAGTTTTTTTCATTATATACTAAAAACGCTGACAGTTTTTTCAAAGAAAGTTTTAAAGGCATATTTTGTTTAACATTTAAACTATAAACAAATGTTTTTAAAACTATATAAACACCTACATATAATTACAAATTCCCACACACAAATATTTCAGATGATATTTGTCACGAACATCTCATAAAAAAAATATTTCATTCAAGATTATCTGAAACTTTTTATCAAATTACATTATTGGCTTATTTAAGAACCTCTTTACATATTATAATAACCACAAGCAACTGGAGTCTACTTTTTAATTATAAATAAATAAAACATTTTACACCACAGAAACATATTTATATCCTGGTGTACATTTCAATTGCAAAGCAATCATCTTCAGAGGAAATTACTACAATACTAATTGTCAAAAAGTTAGTCTTGTAGTAATATCCTCTGAAAATGATTGTTTGCAATCGAAATGTACATTGTGATATAAATAAAAATTTTTGTGGTTTAGGAGGTTTTATTTATTTATAGTTACTCTTTACAAATTGTTATTCAAAAATTCTACACTAGAGTTGTTTTAGTGGTTGATATGTAAAACTAGTATTGAACTAGCAATAATGTAATTCAGTGAAAAGCTTTAAAAAGATGTTGAAATAAACATTCTTCTTGATGAGATATGTGTGTGTCTGTGTTCAAGACTCTGGGTCTTGTTTTAGCAGTTAAAAATCTTCAAGCTATTAAAATCTTCTCAAATAAATAGTTTTTCTTTTTCTGGTGAGCTGACAATGAATTATAGTGATTACTCCATTTTCATGAGTACTGAAATGTACACAAAAAAGCACTTCAAAAAAATGTTTAAATGTACTTTAAATAAATGTAAGCTTTGTATTATATACACAGATGCACAATCGCGCACACACACAGCACGCTCTCACACACATGCATGCATCACACACACACACTCATATACACTCGCTCGCACGCATGCATGTGAGCACATACACACACACATGCATATACCCACACACACACACACATGCACCACACACACACACACACACACACACTCACACTCATATACGCTCGCTCGCACACATGCATGTGCGCACATACGCACACACATATATCATATTAATTTGAGTGTTTAAATAAAATGTGCTTTTGCAGGTGTGCCTTATGTTTAGCTCTGTAAGAACAAAGAGGACAAGAAAACATGGGTTGTTTTCCACACTCATAATTTATATGGCGTGTTAGGTTTCGTTTAGATTTATAAATACGATTACATTTCCAGCATACAAACTCTTCTTTATCAGCTATGGCAGTTTCCACAGAATTCCAAAGAGATAAAAGATTTGCTGAAATAAAAAATATACATACCAAATTAATACTCAAATAAATACACACATATAACATTTACTATTAAAAAAAAACTTTAACAAGTTTTGATAATAAAACTTTACTTGTTTTAAAATTTGTTAATTTAGCTTGCATTATTTCATTGTTGAATATGTTATTTTACTTTACCATATAAGTTATGATTAAATTTACTACCTACAGAAAATTAGTTTAAAACTATAATACAAATTCTGTTGAAAGGCAAATTTATGTTTAGTTTGAGAAAAATTACACACTATTTATATTATATTTATATAAATATACTCAGTTATTTATAATTTTTCAAATATATATATTTTTTTATGAGAACATTAGTTGCTTTTTCTCATTTACAAAACAGAAATTAAATGTTATTCGATAGTTTTGTTTTATATTGTATACAGGATATGTATTAGCAATATATCTTCTAGACTTTGTGAATTAACTACATGTATGAAGAACAAGATAACATTATCATAGTAATAAGACAAGTAATAAGACAGTACAAATCTCTCTCTCTCTCTCTCTCTCTCTCTCTATACATATATATATATATATATATATATATATATATATATATATATATATATATATATATATATATGAAGTTAATATATTACTATTGTAAGTAATTTTATCCACCATTAAGTGCAATAATTTTACCTTGAGTGATGAGGCACCTTTCGGTAATGGTGGATAAAATTACTTACAATAGTAATATATTAACTTCATAAAGTCAGTGCAACGGAAAAACAATGGATAACGTAAAATATCAAGAATATATATATATATATATATATATATATATATATATATATATATATATGCTGATACGTATTCCTTCACGGATGGAAAAATATGATGAATAGTTATTATCTGGAGTACATCCGTTGATTCTGAAGTGCACAAAATTGCAGTTCTGATGTTTTGCTAGAATCTCATCTAGCATTGACGAGGTGAACCCAACAACAGTTCAAGAGCGAGTGAGGAGCGCAGATGATTCTGCTCCTATATATAGAGGAATAAAGCTACGCCCATTGACGTCAATCCACACACACAGGAGCCAAACAATTACTCACATTCCTTTCCCTTTGTTCACCTTTCTGCCGATAAAATCTATCGATGACACTTTTCCACACTGCGGGCAAATCCAAAGTATCACTGCGTTTGTTAAGACTTCCTTGCTTCTCTATTTCGACAGCCTCACAAATAATTCTAGTCCTGTAGTTTTTCACTTGAGCAATCTGTCAGCAAGACTGGATATCAATGGTATGCCCTGTATCGCAGTGGTGCTTGTACAGTACTGATGTTTTCTGCTTGTTTTTAAGGCCAAGTTTGTGCTCCTCAAGTCTAGCTGAGATACGTCTGTTCGTTTGGCCAATGTACGATTTGCAAACGTACCTGAAATGTGCAGGTGAACAAAGGGAAAGGAATTTGAGTAATTGTTTGGCTCCGGTGTGTGTGGATTGACGTGAATGGGCGTGGCTTCATTCCTCTATATATAGGAGCAGAGTTGTCCGCGCTCCTCACTCGCTCTTCAACTGTTGTTGGGTTTACCTCGTCAATGCTAGATGAGATTCTAGCGAAACGTCGGAACTGTGATTTTGTGCACTTCAGAATGGTACTCCAGATAATAATCATTCATCATATATATATGATGAATAGTTACTATCTGGAGCACATCCGTTCATTTTGCAGTCCATAAATTCGCAGTTCCGACGTTTCGCTAGAATCTCATCCAGCATTGACGAGGTGAACCCAACAACAGTAGAAGAGCGAGTGAGTTACTTTTATATATATATAAAGTATATATATGGTAAAATACCATTCAATTATCACAAAATCTCATAGGATTTAAAAGCTTCTATTACAGATTTAAAATAAAATATAAAAAAGCACTATCTCCTGCCATTTACATAGAAGATTTTCACATGATGGCTTATTCCAGGAACATGCTAATTCCCCAGTGCTTTGATTAATTCCTTGTCCTAGTGTTTAGACATTATGGTTTTTTTAACTATAAAATAAAACTATTTATAGCAACAAATAAAATTATTTGCTCTTTATTAATTTAAATAATCACATTTTGGCCTCCTATTTGTAATCTATAATCGCAAAAATTAGTACTATTTTGATCTAATTTCATTCAATATTGCAACATTCAAAAAAGTTAGTTTAAGTTTTTTAAGGTTTGAATGCTAATTTCAGAAGGAAAGTTAAAAAGTAATTTTCCTTTCCCAAAGAGATCATCCTGAAAATGGCAAAACAAAAATCTTATTTAATGTATTTAAATTTAATTAAAATTTATAATTTAACTAAAACACTATTTAGAATATATATTCTTATATTAAAATCATTGTCTTATATTTTTTAACAATTACATTTTCTAGTTGTGTTCAAGTTTTCTTAGAATACCCTAAAACACCATAAATATTTGCGACATTAAACATTTTCAGATGGTTTTTTCCTAAGTACCTAGTCTATAAAAATAATGAACATGGTGTAACAAACACATTTCTTTAACCCAAGGAAATAATATATGTCACAAAATAACATAATAAATTCTCATGCAAATTAAATCTGTAATGTAATGAGATGATGCTGATTAAATAATTCCAATATTTATTTCTTTTGTACTACATTAAATAATCATGAATTACAACAAAATATCATAATTTCATAACACTTATAACCTCTGTAATTAATTAAAACAAACTTAACTCTTATATTATAATTGTAACCTAAAATATAACACATACAATGTTTTAATTGCAATAAACTGTTTCACATAAAACAAATTTATCTCATTTTGTAAAACCAAATATTTGGTTTGGAAATATGATATTATGTCAAATAAACTATACAGGCATTTGTCTTAACATAACAATTTACGGATTTTGATATTATCATTTAAGCAACAAAAATTACAAAGTTAAATGTGCTTGAATATTTCCTTAATGTTTGTTTAAACTCGCAATCTCTTCAGTTTTTCAAGTTGTTCTAAATTACTACTATGTTTCATTATAATATGTTGTTTAAGGGTTCCTTTCAGTTTACACTTATAAGGGCATAAAGAACATAAAAATTTTGGTTCCTTCCCACACTCATAACGTATGTGCCGCATCAGGTTATGTTTGTGTTGATATGCACGGCTGCACTGCATACACCCAAACATTTTGATCTTTTTCTTGTCAGTAAATGAAACACCATTTAACATGTCAAGATCTGGAATCAAACATTTCAACCAAATTATAAAACTATGCATACTAAATGTAATGAATGACCTGATGATTTAATTTTATGACTTTTTTTTAAATATTGACTATTACATATTGTAATAACATCTTGGAAAACTCAAAATGTATTTGAAATCTATTGCATTAGAATCCCCATAATTTATAATTAATAAAGCGCGTTCAGACTCACTTTATCATTAATCTAGATCTGACTTAATAATGATGACTTTTCTATTTAAAATAGTTTAAAGGTACTTTCCCCTACCCTCTTTGTCAATAAGTTGAAAACACCAAGAATAACTAACATTTTTAATAGATGCAACAGTTTAGCAACATCTGTAAGAAATGTCAGATTAAACCTCACAACAACCTATATTAACAACAAAGACAAATTTACAGTTATATTATCTAATACATTAAATTTCATATAAATTAGTACCAAATACAAAAAATTGAAAACCAGTAATAAAAAAATACTGTAATTCATTAAATACCAGGAATATCATTTAAAAAAGCTATTACCCAAGATTTTCCCCCTGTAAATACTCACAAGTAAAAGAAGAACAGAATAATAAAATTATTCTCATAAACTTATTGAGAATAAAATGTTGAAAACCTACTGATATAAAATAGTTTGAAGCATTAGGTGATCATCTTCAGCAACTAAGTTAGCTGTCAAGAAGTACTGTTGATATAGTAAGTCTGGTTTTAAAGGTAAGAGTTCAATAATGTAGTCAAAGAGTGCATTTCATGAGTGCTGGGTTTGTGGAAGTGATAATAATGTAATTTTGTATTTAGTCAAGTTTGTAAATTTCATATTGCTCTATTATTGGAATATGCGGACTGTTTTACAATTTTGGAGTTGTAGTTAAAGCCTGTGTAACAACGATCTGTTTCTATTTTTTGCTCAACATATCTTTAAATCTATTTTTGAAAACTAAGGCTTGTTTAGCAAATATATAATTAATTACAGACTGTGCAGTGTATTCTGTATGTCCATGGTGCTTGAACTTTTCTATTTTGTTTGTGCTGTATATTATATTATGTTATATGTTGTTTACAGGCGCCATCATTTGAAAGAAATTTGGAGGGGGGTGCAAAACATTTTTAAATGGTAAACTTTAAATACACTTTGTTTTACTATATGAAATCACCATACATAAATATATTAGGCTTTTTATATATGTCTAATAAATAGTTGAAATATTAAATATGTTGCTCATGTTCTTCCATAACACTCCTGGCAATATGTACAACAGTAAATCTTTTAGTCTTTGTATTACGCTTACTAGGTTTAAATTTTGTAGAAATAAAACAACTTGTTTGCGATTCAAGCATTTTTATTTATTAATTTAGTAGTGACATTTCGACATCGTATTTGTTACTATCTTCCATCTTGTACATATAAATAGTAATTAATGTTGTTACAAATTAATTAATAGATATATTGTGTTATAAATAATATAATAGAATTGAAATTCGACAAATGACAAGGACTTACACACAATCAAATGAAATGACTAATGCTGAATGAAATGACTAATACTTTGAGTATTTTATTATATTGTGTGTATGACCTTGTGATTTGTTGAATGTCAATTGTATTATATTATTTAAATTAATTTATAGCTATTAAATAATATGTATCTACATTAATTACTATTCATACGTACACGCCTGAAAATGGTAACGAATATGTAATAATTTCATAACTATTATATAAACTTTAAAGTTAATTAAAACAAACTTAACTCTTATAATATAATTGTGACATAAAATATAACACATACAATGTTTTAACTATGAAATAAACTGTTTTACATAAGACAAATTTATCTTATTTTGTACAACTAAATACTTGATTTGGAAATATATTAGGTCAAATAAACTATACAGACTTTTGTCATATCATAAAAATTTACAGATTTTGATATTATCATTTAAACAAAGAAAATTACCAAGTTAAATGTGCTTGAATATTTCCTTAATGTTTGTTTAAACTCGCAATCTCTTCAGTTTTTCAAGTTGTTCTAAATTACTACTATGTTTCATTATAATATGATGTTTAAGGGCTCCTTTCAGTTTACACTTATAAGGGCATAAAGAGCATAAAAATTTTGGTTCCTTCCCACACTCATAACGTATGTGCCGCATCAGGTTACGTTTGTGTTGATATGCACGGCTGCACTGCATACACCCAAACTTTTTCATCTTTTTCTTGTCAATAAATGAAACACCATTTAACAAGTCAAGATCTGGAATCAAACATTTAAACCAAATTATAAAACTATGCATACTAAATGTAATGAACGACCTGATGAATTAATTTTATGACTTTTTTTTAAATATTGACTATTACATATTGTAATAACATCTTGGAAAACCCAAAATGTATTTGAAATCTATTGCGTTAGAATTCCCATAATTTATAATTAATAAAGCACGTTCAGGCTCACTTTATTATTAATCTAGATCTGACTTAATAATGATGACTTTTCTATTTAAAATAGTTTAAAGGTACTTTCCCCTACCCTCTTTGTCAATAAGTTGAAAACTCCAAGAATAACTAATATTTTTAATAGATGAATTAGTTTAGCAACATCTGTAGAAGTGTCAGTTTAAATCTCATGTTCATACCTACTGAAAAAGGAAGCAGACCTTCTGAAAAAGGAAGTAGACCTTCTGAAATATTTTTAATGGTTAGTAATTATTTTTTTCATTTATGTGTCTAAGTAAAAAGTGAGACCTTGATTAATAAAAAGACAAATTTACAGATATATTATCTAATCCATTAAATAAAATATAAGTTAGTACCAAACACAAAAAGCCGAAAACCAGTTATGAAATACTATTAAAAAAATACTATAATTCACTAAATATCACGAATTATAATTTAAAAAAGCTACTTTCTAACCAACATTTTCCCCAATGAAAATACTTACATAAAAGAAGGAAAAACAAAATAATATAACGATTTGCACAAACTTATTGAGCGTAAAATTTTGAAAACCTACTGTTATAAAATAGTTTGAAGCATTACGTGATCATCATCCATCAGTATCTAAGTTAGCTAACAAGAAGTACTGTTGAGATGGGAAGTCTGGTTTTAAAGGTAAGAGTTCAATAATGTAGTCAAAGAGTGCATTTGATGTGTGCTGGATTTGTGGACTTGATAATAATTTAATTTTGTATTCAGTTCAGTTTGTAAATTTCATATTGCTCTATTATTGCAATATGTGGTCTATTTTAGAGTTTTGAAGTTGTAGTTAATGCCTATGATCAGTGGCGGCTCCTGCCTAATTACATTGGTGGGGCTCATGACAAGGGGTCTCCCCAGATTTACGAAGTGCGGAGAAAATTTTGAAATTTGATACCTATTTAACTCGTTTTATATTCTAAGCACCTACAACTTTTATTAAGTTATACTTATTGATTAATATATTAACATTGCTATAACTAATAGACGTATTACGGTGCGATTTACGAAATGTTGTAAGGTTGGGTAGTTAAGTGATCGCCTATTGGTTGCTAAAGCGTCGAGTACTCAATGAGTAGTGTCAATCACGTTTTACTTTTAAGAGTATATTAGGCCACAATGTATGCGCATCAAAGGATCTATAAATGGAAACAATACTTATCTAGTACATAAATATTATTCTTTAAAATGAGTTGTAACATTTATAGAATGGGCTATATAATATTATTTAAGAATTGGAAGAATATATTAGCAATAACTCACACAAAATTTAAAAAGAAATTCATTAAAAGATTTATTAGATTAAATTGAAACTAAATTTAGGTAAAAGCCTAGAAATGTAAACAAGGTATTTGAACTGTAAAATCCATGACGAAATTTGTTAAATCAAATAACCTAACAAATAAATTAAAACAAGATAATCTAATAATAATTATATTTAAACAAAATTGTAAATATTAGTAACATAGGGCATAAGTAATTACTTGAAGGAGAAAGTGAAATACGATTGTAAACAATGAGATAAAGGTTATGTTTGTATGAATTCAGCTCAAAAACACACATATTTCGGAATTATTACAAGAGTAAAACGAAAAGACACTTCACACACAAATAATAATAAATAAATAAACACTGGAAGGTTTGTTAAGGATCGGAAAGTTGAAGCAGTATGTTAACCAAATTAAAACGCCATTGTAAACAGTCTTGTCCCGGCAAGCTGGCCTGAGCAACCGGGCGGGTCCACAGGTGGCGGATAGTGGGACGGCCTACAGAAATGTAGGTTACCTGTGAATAAGGATTCCGGAAGGTTTCTGAATATGCAGGCCTGGACCAAGGCTATGGTTCAAAGGTGAGGAATTATCCCTCCTCGTCAGTCAACCGGTTGGGCTTGGTAGAAATAACCGAGTGCTCTGACCGGGGAGACTGGGGTAGTTGGGAATTAAGTCCTCACAATGCTACTCTCACCTCCCGGGTGAACCAAGGGCAATGCGACAGTGAAGTAGGGGCGGGAAACTGCCCAAACGACACAGTTGTAAAAAAAGAGAGTAAAGCAGGCTGTTCAGCTGAGCAGTTAATAATGTCCTGAACTTGGGGTATGCTTCAAGGTCAGTGACTGAATACCCAATCCAAGGTGGAAGGCATCGTGCCGAAGGATGAATGGCTGCAGGGTATAAAATGCAGTCCCAAACGATCCCCTTGAGGAACCAGACAAAACCTCATTGTATGTTGTCTTGCCAGGGCAGTGGGGGCTCTGCTCTGGTCGACCGTTATTTCCCCCATACTCGTGGGACTTTAATGGACCAAGTAAGTATAAGAATTAATTTCGAGACTGCACAGACAGTGGGAGCCAATGAGACGGCAAAGCGTGAGTCTGTAGCAGATGTGTCAACGGCAACCATCACTGGGGGTGCGGGGGCGGCTGTCAAGCTGCCGACTGCAGAAACCGGTGAAGTGGCTGTAGAGTTGAGCACGATGTCTAGTCCTGGGGCTGCTCTGCGGACCCAGGCGACTGCAAATTAAGCAGAACAATGATCAAGATCCTCCAAGTGAACCTACAGCATAGCAGGGCGGCAAGTGCTGTCGTGTGTAGGATGCTGGACAGGGGAGAGGTGGACTTGGTGCTCATCCAGGAACCATGGATTTCTGGAGGAAAAATATGCGGGCTGGCGACATCTGGAGGTAAGTTGTTGTATGATAAGGACTCCGGTGTTCCCAGGACGTGTATCCTGGTTAGGAGGGGGTTGTGTGCTTTTGTACTAACGAACTTCTGTTGCAGGGATTTGTTAACAGTGACGGTGGAGCTGCGGGCGGAGGGGGGGATGAAGAGGCTGAACCTGGCCACGGCATATCTCCCCTTTGACTGCGCGGGGGCTCTGCCAACACAAGAGCTGAGGAGCCTGGTCGAGCACTGCGAGGCTGTGGATGAGGAGCTGCTGGTGGGGATGAATGCTAACTCCCATCACACTTCGTGGGGTAGTACAGGTACAAACACTAGAGGTGAGGAACTTTTAGCTTATCTTAGCTCTAAGAATCTACTAGTCCTGAATCAGGGGGAAGAGCCGACGTTTGTCACTAGGGCCAGACAGGAAGTCCTGGACATTACGGTGGCATCGAACCAGATGGCTAGGTATGTACTAAATTGGCATGTGTCGGATGAACCATCTTCTTCTGATCACAGACATATTAGGTATGATATCTCTCTAAATCCAGCCATGCTTCGCCCAACCAGGGATCCAAGAAGAACAGACTGGGACTCCTACAGGAGGGACCTGGGTGTTCGGATTGAGGAGGCTGGATTGGAGTATGGTGGGAGGAGAGAGCTAGAAGACTCTGCCACATTGGTTGGCGAGGCTATAATAGAATCCTTTACCGATAACTGCCCTCTCAGTGAGGGGAGGAAAGTAGGGGATCCGTCATGGTGGAACAAGAAGCTAGCCAAACTTCGGAAGACCACCAGGAGACTCTTTAATAGAGCAAAAAAGAACGGGGAGTGGGACCTGTATAGGAAAACACTAACCGAATACAACAGGGCAATTAGAGAAGCGCGCAGGAAGTCCTGGAAGGAGTTTTGTCATGAGATTGACAAAACTCGGGAAGGGGCACGACTGTATAAAGTGCTCTCTAAGGACCCAGTTAACCCGGTGGGGATGCTAAGAACCCCACTGGGAAATATAACAAAAACGGCAGGGGAAACTGTGGAAGAATTAATCAGGACACATTTCCCTTCCAGTACCCTGAGGAAACTTGGGGGAGCAGACACTGAACCGGTTACCAAACTCTCCACAAGACGTGGTAAGAGGGAGGACTGGGAAGTGGCAAGGAGGATAGTAACTCCACAAAGGGTAAGATGGGCTATTGGCACTTTTAAACCCTACAAATCTCCAGGTCCAGATGGGATCTATCCTGTGCTGCTGCAGCAGGGAATGGATATGCTGGTGCTGGTACTTACTAAATTATACAGGCTAAGCATTGCTCTAGGGCATGTGCCGGCAGCCTGGAAATCTAGTAAGGTGGTCTTTATACCTAAACCCACCGGTAACCAATCGGAAGGGAAAGGATACAGACCTATCACACTCATGTCCTTTGTTCTCAAGGGACTTGAAAAACTGGTTGATAGGCATATTAGGGGGGGGTGCTTTGGCTATCAAACCACTGCATTGGAACCAGTATACTTACCAACCGGGGAAATCTTGCGAGGGAGCTCTCCATCAAGTGGTTGGTAGGATTGAGCAAATGATCGCTAAGAAAGGTTGTGCCATAGGTGCCTTCCTCGACATTGAAGGGGCTTTCAATAACCCCTCAGTGGAGACGATGGTAAGTGGTGCAAGACGTCATGGAGTGGATGCGACCACTTGTGGTTGGATAAGTTCCATGTTAACAAACAGAAGCATTTCTGTAGAGGTGGCAGGGGAGGTCAGAAGGGCGGAGACAAGTCTGGGCTGTGCACAGGGGGGGGGGTTCTCTCTCCTCTGTTGTGGTGCCTAGTGGTTGACAACCTTATTGAACTCCTGAATGAACAGGGGTACTTCTGTCTAGGATATGCGGACGACATAGTTGTCCTGATCCTGGGCAGATTCCCTGATACAGTCCTTGAGGTAATCAGAAATCCTCTACGACTGATTGAAGAGTGGTGTAAAAAGGAGAACCTTAGGGTAAATCCAAAAAAGACTGCTCTCATTAACTTCACCAGACAGCGAAAAGATCTGACGACCAGGATGCCCCGCTTGTTTGGTGAATACCTTGAGTTTGTGGGGGAGGTGAAGTACCTGGGAGTTACTCTGGACAGGAAACTCACCTGGAATCCACATCTTGAGAGGACAGTTAACAGGGCCAAAAGGGCACTGATGACTGTGAGAAGAATGGTGGGTAAGAAATGGGGACTGAAGCCATCAATGATGCACTGGATGTATCTGAGGGTGATAAGACCTATGATTACCTATGGAGCTCTGGTGTGGTGGACAAAGGCCAACCAGGCACAGACAAGAGCTAAACTGAGCTCTATCCAGAGATTGGCCTGTCTGTGCACACTGGGAGCGATGTCAACTACACCAGGTGCAGCAATGGAAGTAATGCTTAACCTCCATCCCCCTTGAGCTTGTCCTTAGGGGCGAGGTGAGGCTAGCGGCATGGAGATTGCGCAACTCGAGCAACTGGGCTAACCTCCCAGATGTCTCGGGACATATGAGTATCGAGTGCGTGGTCAAAGAACCCGTCTTGGAAATGGGGAGCGACCACATTACTCGAATGTTTGCACCTGACCAGGTCCACCAAACTGTGATGGAATGGTCAGGGACATTAACATCGGGAGCTCAGATCTGGTACACAGATGGCTCCAAGATGGACTTCGGCACTGGAGCGGGGGTGTATTGTAAAAACCCAAGGGTAGAACTAGTTTTTTCCTTGGGGAAGCATACCTCTGTCTTTCAGGCCGAAGTATATGCTATAAATGCCTGTCTGGGAGAGATAGCGAGAAGGGAAACACATGGGGCCCGAATTGCTATTTTCTCCGACAGTCAGGCAGCAATTAAGGCACTAAACGGACACGTGGTCACCTCGGCCATAGTCAGGGAGTGCCTAATTAACCTACAAGCTCTGGCAAGGCACAATCAAGTCAAGATTGGTTGGGTGCCAGGGCATAGGGGAATACTTGGAAATGAAGCCGCAGATGCGCTGGCCAGGGAGGGGTCCTCGACTCCCTTGATTGGACAGGAACCTGCGGTGGGTATTTCCAAATCCATGGTCAGGATGACAGTGCGAAGGTGGATGGCTGAAAGACACTGTGAGCACTGGATCAGGGCCGAAGGGATGAGACACAGTAAGCTAACCCTTAGGAGACCTTCCTTGGGGCTGCAGAAGAGTCTCATCTATCTGTCTAGGCAGGAATTAAGGATAGTCACAGGACTACTCACGGGACACTGTGGACTAAGGAAACATTTGCATAAAATGGGTATCTACAAGGATGAACCCGTGTGCAGATTGTGCGGGCAGGAACAGGAGACTGCCACACACATTATTTACAGATGTGGAGTACTTGCTGAGAGGCGCTTCAACCTCTTTGGTGATGGAACGGCTTTGGTGGATGCTGAAGGTAAAACTCTAGTCAGGAAACTCCTAAACCTGGTAAGAGGGAAGGGGTTATTTGACTAGATCAGGGAGGTAAGTACAATATACCTTAAGGTAGCAGTGCTTCGGCAATTCAAACCCGCTCCCAAGTTAAAAAAAAAAAAAAAAAAAAAAAAAACAGTCTTGTGGTTTACAACAGCTGTAAAACAAGAAGTAGGTCAGTTGCAGTCGACTCTAGTGAGAAGAAATCGAACTAAATTATAGCAACATGTGTTTTAGAAGAAGGAGAAGCCGCCATATTTTAAACAATTTTAAAAGAAAAAGGACGCGTTAGTTTAGTTATAGCGTGAGGACGCTACGAGATCGGACCTGCCATGACCAGTCAAAATTCCATTTGAAGGAAGTCGTCAAAATTATACAGATTTGTGAAGAAACTTGGCAATTTTGAATAAGGATAAGTGAATTTAAAGAATAATACAGTGTTAAAATAATTTGAAGGAACTAAAACGAATTTAAGTGTGTAAAATATAAAATTTAAAGAAAACGGAATCCTATGTGTGAGCAAGCAGCCATTCGCCGATATTTATTAAGTTGAGTATATAGCGCTATAGAAATAAACTTTAGTGGACTCTTAAGATAATAAGGAAGTTTAAATATGTACATTATTAGAATATCTTGTGATTAATTAATAGTTAGTAATAAGAACATAATCCAGTTCAAATAGTTTCGCTTTTTTGCTTATTCCAAATTTAAGTTTTTCCATCAGGAAGTTATTTATTAAAACTGTTTTCTAAATTTAATCTTGTTTTTCAAAATTTATTTCATTAACAAAAGAGTTAAAAATATAGCCCATGCCTATAAACCCCGAGATATTAAGAGATCTTAAAAATAGCCTAGGGTATAAAAATTTGTAACAAAAAACAAAGGAATTGAGTTAAAACCTATTTTGTTAAAACTTGTTAAGTTGTAAATTTTTGTTTTGTGTTTATTGTTTAACTGTTGAAATAAAATTGTTATAATAAAGAATTATGAATTGTTCCTGAGTAGTTTTTTTGTTTTAAATAGAAATCAAATAAACATTCATTAAATAGTAAAACCCCATTGCGTTGTGTCAATTTATGTTACAGAATTTAAAATAGTAGTTTCATAATCGCATATTATTATTAAATATAAAATTTGATTTGTTTACTTTGAGTCAAACGCAACAACATTTATTTGTGAGAACATTACAAATAAGCCTACAATGCTGCTTCCTAATCAGCAGCACTGATTAGTCATTTCTCAGCGTATGCGCAAGACGACAGGACTCCATCCCAGGCTACCCGTAACACGCGCATTGAGTGACGTCACCGCACGGTTTTGGCTGTTCCAACTTATTCCATGCGTTAGTCTGGGGCTCTCTACCGTGAGCCCCGCGCGGAGGTTGCAGCTAATTTCGTGTGTCAACTGCTAAATATTTAATGGTTTTAACATTACTTAAATAATTCTAAGCTCTTCTTAACCTAATTTAAGATAAATGAATATTAATTAAAAATTAATTTTTGTAATTGGGAGGGCTGCGCCCCAGAGCCCTTTTGGACAAACCGCCAATGCCTATGATCTATTTCTAACAGATCTATGACCTGTTTAACTATGATCTGTTTCTATTTTTTGCTCAACATATCTTTAAATCTTTATTGATAACTAAGGCTTGTTTGGCAAATATATAATTAATTACAAACACTGCAGTGTAGTCTGTATGTCCATGGAGTTTGCAACTCTTCTATTTTGTTTGTAGTGTATATTACATTATATGTTGTTCACAGGGGCCAACAATTGAAAAATATTGGGGGAGGTGCAAACCATTTTTAAGTGGTAAACTTTCAATAGACTTTGTTTTACTACATTAAATTATTATATATAAATATATTATGCTCTTCATTAGTGTCTAATGAACAGTTGAAATTTTAAATATGTTATTTCAGAATTCTTCCACAACACTCCTGCAACAACATATTCGTTACCATCTTCAGATCTGTAGATTAGATAGTAATCATGTTGTTACAAATTAATAATAGCTATATGTTATTTTAAATAATGCATTGCAATTAGAATTTAACAAATGACAAGCACTTACACACAATAAAATGAAAAGACTAATTCTGAATGAAGTAGCTAATACTTGAATTGAGTATTTTATTATATTGTGTGTATGCCCTTGTTCTTTGTTGAATGTCAATTGTATTATATTATTTAAATTATTTTATAGATATTGTTAGCTGTTGTATCGACATTAATTGCTATTCATATGTACACATCTGAAAATGGTAGCAAATATGTTATCGAAACATCGCCACTAAATTAATAAATTACAATGTTTGACTAGCAAACCAGTCGTTTTATTTCTACAAAAAGTAAATCTTTTAAACTAGAATAATTAACATTGGTCATCTTTATTATAATTTTGAAATATTAAAATTATTGGCATAATTAGAGGATGTTAATAAGTGAAAGATGTTACTTTATATTAAAGGTAATATGAACTAACATATTCTATAAATTAACCACTAAGCCATCCAAGAAATGTCGTTATTAATTATTTAAAATAGCAACTTAATAGAGTAGCTAAAAGGAATTTAATTATGTTTCATAACGTTTTAATTTTTTATGACTGTTTATAGTGTCATTATGAGAATACTTTATAATTAAAAAAATTAGATATTTTTCAAAAATAGTTATAAAAATTTTCAAATGAAACAATAAACTTTTAAATTATTGTGTCGTCTTAGAGGATGTAAGATGTTTGTCATCTTTGTTCTAAAAAAAAGATAATGTGTTCTTTACAAGTAAAGAAGTTTAATATTTTGGTGAAATGAATCCATATTTTGGAATTTTGAGTCATTTGTTCTCTAATATTTAAAAAATACTTTCATGTTAAGTTTATAAATGCATACACATAATGTCATGTATTTGAACTCAGATTGAGCTTGAACTACTAAACATTTTTATTAATAAAACTTGTTTAAAAGAGCAATTAGATTTATTATTATTGAGGATAATGTTCTGTACAACTGGACTGGAAGACACATAAGAGAATGGAGTTGATCCAAGGACCTGAGCAATAAACTATTACTACCAATATAATTATGTTATAAGAGGTATATTCTATTTTCAATGTGAACTATAATTATACCAATATGATTATGTTATAAGAGGTATATTCTATTTTCAATGTGAACTATAATTATAACAAAAATTAAATTGGTGTAATAGGAAGAGAGGAGAGAGGATTTTAATTTTGATAAAATTATTTTCAATTTGAAATATTCATAATGATTATATTAAATTATATTTACCATGTTGAATATAAACAGAATTTTTATTAAGTCTGTGTCTGTGTGTGTTTGCATTCATGTATTTGCATTTTACTATTTTAATGAGAGAGGAGGCATCACAGGGAATATAGTTCTATAATAAAAGATTTATATCTTCTCATGATGTAAGAGAATAAGTAAGTAAAATACATAAATCAGTATAAAATTAATTATGAACAGAAGCAGAAGTTATGTTATATATAAATTGCAATAGTGTGTGTGCAATATAATATCATCTCAAAAATATTTCTAATGCATTGTAAATAGTTGTTTTAAAAGCATAGGAATATTTTACATTACACCTATTAATAAACAATTAAGGTACCTACTTAGACGTTGTTAATAAGACAAATTAAAAGTTAGTAGAACAATATATTTTATTTTAAAAAATACAAATATTAGTAATTACATTTAATAAAATCTAACAAAATAATTTTAAGAAATCTAATCCTAATGCTATTTACTTATGCTTAAAATTATAAATAAATATTGTTTTTGTTTTGCTTCAAGGATATAGCTTATGTTATAACTTATGATTATAAAAATTCATAAACAATTAAGCAGATTGACTTATAACTTTACGTAAAAATTTCAAGGTATAAAACATATAATCTTTGTGTGAATATTATAAAATTTCAACAACTTTATTACTCTTGAATTTTGTAGGCCATTACGTTTGGTGAAACTTAATTAATCATTGTAATATTATTTTAAGTCTATCCGAACTTTATATTTTGTCAATTTGTAAAAACTTACTGAGACAGATATTATCGAAGGTACTTAGTCTTTGATAGTATCGAAAAACTGCCTTTAAAACCATCACCGCTTAACCTAACAGCTTCAAGTAGAAGAAACTGATGAAGATTGCCACACAGCGATCAAAAACGTTCTGCCTCAGTAAGTTTTTACAAAATTTAAAGTTCGGAAAGTCATAAACTAATGTTAAAGTGAATAATAAAATTTATTACAAAAACCACACCATTGAATAATTGAATGTTTGATTAAGCTAATACTTAATTATAACAGAGGTAGAAGATTTCAATTTCATGTTACAAATAACTTTAAATATCAATAACATTCAGTGGGACATATCATTCAAGAATTTAAAAGTAACACAACAGAAGCATTTGTAATTTAAACTATTTAATGTATCTCATTAAGTGGTAACAGAAACTCAATATCAAATATGAAATGTACATCATGAAATTATACAACAAAAATCAATTATTGTAATTTGAACAATGTAAAATATTAATCATTAGCTGATAACTTCGAAGTTATCAGAAATATTATAGGTATAAATTTCAAGTACTTGAGTTATACCTCAAAAATTCAACTTCTAATGTGTTTCACCAAAACTCCTATAAAAAGTTTATGAGTTACAAAATCAGTTTATGATGATGTCTTAATATATCTGATAAACTTAAAAGAATGTGTGACTAAACATATATTTTAATGAAGTAGGCCTACATATAAGTATAAAAATGAATCTGTTGTTTAATGCTATAATCTGATGTTACATTACAACATTGTTATCAAATTAGAAAACCAACTTTCAATTCAGTTTTTAGTGTGTTTACTATTCGTGTAAACATGTTAATTATAACTTGCAATTTTTGTGTTGTAAATCTTGAGGTTTTTATAGAAATTACACTTGTTTGTATTATCTTGGCAAAAAAACCACGACTTACTGATTTATTCAGCAGATGCATTTCGCGTTAGGTCAGCACAATTTTCAATGTTGTGAATTACTGACAAGATGTAAGATATAATAAACATCAAATGGACTGGGATAATATAGATGATTTATATAAGGAAAAAGGTTGGAAAGAGAGGCGCTTGGCGGAAATGTGGTATATAAAAAAAAAGAAATGCTTTGAATAAAATGACAGAATTAAATTTTCCATCTGCATATGAATCTTTAGTAATGATTATAAATGAAATTCAACATTTGTATAGGTTTTTTGATCATTCGATCTAATGTATATATTATGATAGTGTTGTTTAAAAATTTAAAATGTTGACTCTGTTATTAATAGTAGATGAGTTACTGTATGTATCTGTGATTTGTCTGTTTTATTGTGATAGAAAAAAATTTTGACTTGTAAATGAATATTTATAAAGAGTATATATTTAGTAAACTATTTTATAAAGAGTTTTGTAATTTGTTGATTATTATAATGTTTTATAAAATGTTATGTATTTTATAAATAGTAAATTGTGTTGTATAATTGTTTAATTAAATCTGACTCTTGAAAAGGAATTTCGGAAAGAAATTCGAAACGTTGAGTATTTAAAAAAGCAAAATTTTCTGTGATCTGTCATTAGCCTATATAAAAAAATTTACTCTTTTATGTTGAAAAACCTGATTTTTATGTTGAAAAACCTGGCTATCAACATAGATTTAGTCAAATACATATAGATAAATCAATAGCAAGAGTTTAAAAATAAAATTTTACTGAGATTTTAGAAAAAACAACTCTACAATAGATATCAATCTATGGACAAGCTTGAAGTTCTAAATTAAGCTCTAATTTGTTTAATATAAATGAAACTCCTCCCCCCTTAGACAAAGATAAAAGTGGTTTGTAATGTACTCAACAAATATCCAGTAAAAGTCTTTCCTGTTCAACAAGAACATTTATGAATCTGAAACAACTGTTCCAGAAAATATAGTACCCATAAATTACTGTAGTCACTAAAACTAGATATATTATAGGATTCTTATCAAAACATATCCAAAAGACATTGAATTTTAAATTCCTAGGAATTATCTTTTTTTAAACAGTATTAAAAAAATTAAAGTTATTAAAACCAATGTGGCAGAGAAGTTTTCCAGCATTCTTAAAACAACTACTAACACTAATCAGAATATACAGTACTTCTGTAATTTGTACTGACTAATTTTAATTTAGTAAATAATTTTAAATTACATTTTTTAAAATTAAAACATAAGAATCATAACTTAAATATCAATTCCTGACAAAATTTACATTTGTTTAGTAACTATAGTGTAGCACTCATTTATAAAATGCACATCAAAATTGTCTAACATACAACATTAATTTATGCAAATGAAAAACAAATTTTTGTCTTCTCGTGTGTAAAGAACAATAAATTAAATCATGTATGTAAAGGGAGCAAAGTCTAAATATTTTTTGAACCACTGTCATAAACCTTAAACTCTTATATGAAATTTAAAACAAATAGAACTAATTTAAACCTCTGTGTTTCAGGACAAAGTGAGTTTTAAGCGTTCCTTTTTGCTTTGCTTTATATGGACATAGATGACATTTAAATTGTGGCTCTACTCCACATTCATATCTTTGATGGCGAACCATATCACCCTTATATTTGTATCGTTTGAGACACTTTGTACAATAGAATTGCTGAGTTATATTCTGAGCTAAGAGTAATAAACTAGCTTCTGAAATGTAAAAAAAAACATTTGTAAATACTTTAAGAAATTATATGAAATATCAAAGACAAAAAACACACTACATTATTTATTATATATCTACATTTAAATGATTTAATAACAAATCTATATATACATAACTTATATCTATAGTTTATTATCTATACATTTAAACTTGCAACACTGCTTTCTGGTATTTACTTATCACTTTCACTATATGTACTTAAACAAGAATCATACTTGGTATTGACGCGAGTTAACTTTCAAAGATTGATAATATCGTCATTGTCGAGCATCAACTCTCAACACACACTCACAGACACACACACACACACACACACACACACACACACACACACACACACACACACACACACACACACACACACACACACACACACACACACACACACACACATACACACACATATATATATGAAGTTAATATATTACTATTGTAAGTAATTTTTGTAAGTAAAATTACTTACAATAGTAATATATTAACTTCATAAAGTCAGTGCAACGAAAAATATCAAGATATATATATATATATATATATATATATATATATATATATATATATATGTATGTATATATATATATATATATATATATATATATATATATATATTGATATTTTACGTTGTCCTTTTTTTCCGTTGCACTGACTTTATGAAGTTGATATATTACTATTGTAAATACTTTTATCCACCACTACTTTAATATTTTAATATATTGACTTCATATATATATATATATATATATATATATATATATATATATATAAAGTTAATATATTACTATTGTAAGTAATTTTATCCACAATTAAGTGCAATGATTTTACCTTGTGTGATGAGGTGTCTTTCGGTCACTTGACCATTGTCGAATTGGACAATGGTCAAGTCAAGTGACCGAAAGGCGCCTCATCACTCAAGGTAAAATCATTGCACTTAATAAGTACAACAATAAGTAGAATGCTTTTTGTCCTAAAAAATAAAATAATGTTATTGCTAGCAAATAAAAGGCCACCACTTAAATAAGGTTAACTACCTGGAGTAATCCAGGTTTCCAACGATATTATTATGGAGCAAAAATTCTTTACTGAAGAACCATAAAATGTATACAACTGATATTGTTAATCTCATATATAGTTATGACAACGTACAACTTCATCATATTTACAAACTGCATTAAAATTATTTAAGGAAAGGATAGACTAAGGGTATATTTACACTTACAAATTAAGTGAACATATATGGAAAATTTCTAGAACATGAATTCAGAAAATAGTTTATTCAGAAAATACAAATCACAAAACAATTTGTAAATACAGTTATCATTTGTTAAAAAAATAAAATATGAGAGAAGAGTAGGCATATTACTCTAAAAAATGTTTTATTAAAAATTAAACTTTTTCCCATTTGGGTGCATTTTATGCATAAGTATTACATGGCTTTTCAGGTTTCTCTTTTGTCTGGCTCTGTACGAACAAAGTTGACAAGGAAACTGCGGCTCTTTCCCACATTCATCACGTTGATGACGTGTTAAATCACTTTTATATTTATAACGTCGCTGACAGTTTGAACACGAGTGAATGCTATGAGAAACTTCTACAAATGTGTTTTGTATCTCAGGTAACAAATCACATTCAAAGTTGAAACTTTCGGAAGAATAATTAGGTTTAATATTTACTTGTGAAGTTCTTTTATCTGAAAAAGCAATTATTTTGGTAAATGAAATTATTTATTTATAGAAAAAATTATTGAATATAAAACATGTTAATTTTAAAAGTGTACAAAACTATTTATTATGTTATTCACAAGATTAAAAACAATGGGTGTAATTCACTAAAGCTAATTGTAATAACAATAATACATTTTTTTTTAGATTTATAGAATTATTTGATGAAGACCATGTTCCGCTAATTTAAATATGATAAATCTAAAATTCTAATACTATTTAAACACCTGAAAATTAATTAAATCTTAATCAATCTAATAACAACACGTCTAAAGTAATAAAAATTATAATAACACACTGTGTTATATATTATAACTAGATTGAAATATCCTAAATAATATTATGCTTTGATAATTATGAGATATGTAAATTAAATGCGTCTATTTTTATTTAAAATTTTTTTAACATTTTCATCCAGTAAAAGTGATAATTTAAGTATTGTGTGTTTGTGTCTGTGTATGTACAAACTGGCACAAATGCCATTTGAAGTTTATAATATTCAAAACTAAATTTATAAAGAGTTTATAAATTCAAAATAGTGAAAACTAAAGTTATAACGAGTTTAAAATCATCAAATTAACCAAAATGTATAATAACTCAAAGGAAATGTAAAGCAAAGCCAAATTTTTAAAATTTGGAATGTACCAATAGCCAAATCAGTAGAAATAAAATAAGTAATTTATTTAATAAAATATATTAATTAATAGATTTTAATAAATTTTTATAAAAACAATTGAGATAAGAGAACGGGGCTTGCAACTGCAGATGTTGGCAGATGGGACATACTGGTAGCATGGAAAATAGTCCAAAAAGATAAAAGCCACAGTGGGGATAAGGCTGCATGTGAGGACAATATTATTAAAGTTGCCAGAGAGAGGATAATCTAGAGCAGAAAGGACCGACATCAATGAAATTTTTTAAAATGTAAGAAGAAATCCAATTTTGCTATGACTCCAATTTTTAATTCTGCCAGTTAACCTATCAGATAGTTGGTTTGTTTGAGTATTCCCACCAGCAAAATTTTCTAAAAAGTAACCAAACTATTTTCAAAAGCCAAATAGAGAAGATAAAGTATTTGAAGGTTTCCAGATGAGCCCATCCTCTATCGACAGGACCAAATAGGACGACAGAGATATCGATTCCAAAAAGTCATTACCACAAAGACAAAAGGCAAGTCGAAGCAAGCAATACTTGAATACTTTTTCAAAACTCATATTTTTAAATAAAAACTCAATTTTAAAAGTCCAATTTCACAAACATGTTTGGCTTTACTATAATTAAAAATACTTAACTAAGTGAATAATTAGGGCTGACTTGCTGACGCATTTCAAAACAATTGTTATTTTTACGAAGCAAAGCCTCTACAGTGAATTCAAGATGATTACATCAAGCAATTCTAATGTTTGGCTTTAACAGTAATTTTGTAAGATGTTTATTGTTAAATAACCTAAATAAGTTTTGTATTTAAAATAAATTTTGGCTATGAGAGATAAATAAATAATAGCTAGGAAAACTATATAAAATTTTTATCGTCAAATAAGTTAAATACATTTTGTTTTAAATAAATTTTGTTATAAGGGATAAAGGAATGATAATTAGTAAAGAAGAATTTGCATAGCTAAAGGAATATGACATATATTTAAATTTAGTACAAAACTAACCGTTCAATCACAATTAAAATCTATTACAATTATGAAGACCAAATTCGAAATATTGAAGTTGAACAAGAGAAGAATATTTTTTAGGTTTATTTTACTTTTAGTCATTTTTAGTTATGCCAAAAGGATATGGTAGGATGTTGTTTTGTTATATTACATGATATGTTGTATTACAGTTAACTGTCAAGATTTACAGAATATGATTAAAAGAGATAGAAACATTTACAGACAAAATTAAATAAAAATAAATAGTAGGCAAAAGTTTAAGAATATGTATGATTTTGTTTTAGGATAAGGTATTTGTATAATAAGATTTTATGTCAATCAAGTAAGATAAAATCACTTGAAAATTATTTTGAATATTATTTTATAAAAGCTTTAATTTGAAAGTAAATAACATTCAAATTGATTAATGAAATTATTTCAGTGAAAATTAAATGTTTTAATAGCCAAAACATTATGATTATTCTGTACGTGTGCTGGATACCTGATACATATCACTGGATACTTGATTTCCAATCCAATTAAAATCCTTGTGAATTACCTAAATGACAGTTCTTCCAATGTATATTAGCAAATATACTAATAATAATAAATGTTAATTTGTAATATTTATTTCAAATATAACTTTTGTGTAATCACTTAATTTTTTAATTACTCTATTTATTATTGTTAAAAACAATATTGTGTATAATTTTCAAGATACACAAAATTTTTGCAGATAATATTTATATCATTGAAGAATGTTCTTCTTCAAATCGTCAAAAGTTCCATGAATTGCTACTCCTAATTTATACATTGTATTTCTAAATAACATTTGAAATTATACATTGTACAGTAATCACAAACTTTTACAAAATAACAATTGTTAATAAAACCTCATTATTTTTTTTTAATAGAAGTATATGGTGTAGTTAACTTAAACTATTTATTTATATTTGTAGAAGAATAAAAAAATGTTGGTCACCTAATCGAATTACCCACTGCTATTTGCAAAGGTAATCAATATGAATTTACACATCACAAAAAAATAACAAATTAAATATCACAAAAACTAGCTAAAACCAAAGATTAACTTAAAATAT
This sequence comes from Prosapia bicincta, assembly GCA_036971475.1. NCBI lineage: Eukaryota > Metazoa > Arthropoda > Insecta > Hemiptera > Cercopidae > Prosapia > Prosapia bicincta. The sequence continues at coordinate 6,022,348 of JBAIZL010000001.1, forward strand.
CTTTGCATCACTAACATAATAACATCAGAGTTGATGAAGTCTTCTGCTGAGCAATAATAAAAATAAAACACATGGATAAATTTAAAAGACTGCAATTTATTTCAGTAAATAAACATACTTTTCATGTCTGTCACCTTACCCAAATATTTTTAAATTACCAGCATTATGTTTAAGCACATTGTGAGTTTTAAGGGAGCTTTTATGTTTAGTTTTATAAGGACACAAGTTACACTTAAATTGTGGTTCTTTCCCACACTCATACCGCTGATGACGAGTAAGGTCTTGTTTGTATTTATAGGCCTTAAGTCCACAAGATAGACATGCAAATGGTTTATTGTTGAAAGTTGTAATGTCTTGATGGTTTTCATCTGAAATGTAATTATATAAATTAGTCTGAATTATAAAAATAAATTACACACACACACACACACACACATGGGTGAATTTGAATGTACATTCAAATTCTTTCAGGTTTGTATTCAGGTTCCTTATATAAATATTTTTCAATATATTTCTTACTCTTGCTCGGTTCCTTTAAATAAATGAATAATAACATATATTTCTTCACATTCTTAATTATTCTACACTATTTATTCATTAATAATTTTTTTTATTAGTTAAATTCTGCTGTTATGCTGCAGAATGAGACAAAAGTTAGTTCATAGCACACTCTATTATTTTCAATTAACATAGCAACCGATCAACACTTTACATTCAAATTGTTTAATGTCACTGCTTTTGAATTTAATTAACGTAAACAGAGATTATGCTTTAATATTATATTACATAAATAATAAACCAAATGTATGAATTTAATGGTCATTATATTGAATATTCCACATAAAATAATTTCTACTATTATGTGCAGTCACTATATGCAATTATTTACTGTATTTCAGAATTATTTAACATAATTTTGTAGTTGTAGTTTATTGAATTATTATTTTTTTATGAAAATAATATGGTTATTTATTTAGTTATTCATCATTATTATACGAATAGTGGTTTCTACATTTACAAAATCGAAGTAGGGATTTTTATTGGTAGCTTCTATTGGAATCTTACACTTATATCACACGACAATTTAATGTCTCTAGGAGACTTTCAGAGAGTATAAAAAAAGTAAAAGGAAATAAGGCTTAGAACCTTACAGCATCTTTCATTAGACCACTGAGGTAGTGGCAAATAAAATTTTAAAATTTTTAATATCCAAGATATTTTGCATCTAAATATAAATGACAAACAAAACTAATTAGGACAAAATTTAATTATTTGTATTCATTGTTATTTAATAATTGAATATTAAATGAATTACAATGGTTTTACATTATTTAAAAAGAGATATAATTTTTTGATACACTAGGAAATATAATAATAAAAATTAACAAATGTTAATTAAAACAATTATTTAATACAGTTTTAGATAAAAATATTTTATTTAACATTTTTATTGTAAATCTTTGTTCTGGAGGATACTAGTAATAATGTGATTTTGCTTTGTATTGATAGAGACTTTTAGAGAGGAAACAGTTTTTTATAAATCAGAGTAACAGGTCAAATTTAAATATGGAGACAAAATTAAAATATACGATAATGATATGAAATACATTCCATTGATTTAATCAACATGAGTGAACGGTGAAGAAATTTGTATATATGTTTCAAAGTATAAAAAATTACTTACTATATTATAAACAATTTTTATAATATATATTAGCTAAAAGTGAATATTATTATGGTACACGCAATTTAAGGGTTAATTTAATATATTTACTTTTATTTTAAATGGCTTTTGGATCCTGAAAAAATATTACTTGAAAATTTTCTGAAAAACTGTTGGAAATTGAGAAAAAGCTCAGAAATATTTTTTTTGAGATGTCTAAATTTTATAAAACCTGTTGAATATATATTGGATTAATATAATGATAAATAATTGAAATTTTGATATGTCTAGATATTTTTTTATTTTAAATTTAAAATCAGGTGCTTCTATAAACCGCAACTGTTATGCTAACCCTTCCCAGATGGGAAAAATTGTCAAAATACGTTCAGTTCTTGAGGTTATGGATAGCAGAAAAAAATTTGAGTTATATATACAGAAAAAAAATTTGAGTTTTATATATTTTCTGAACAGGTTTTACGAAAAAGTAAATATGTAATTTTTAAATAAATAAAACCTCTAAACCACAAGTAACATTTATTTAAACCTTATGTACATTTCGATTGCCCAGCAATCATCTTCAGAGGTATTTAAAAAATACAACTAACTTTAAACAACATAATACAACTAATATATAGGCATAAACCGGCAACTACTTCACCACGCCCCTTATTTAAAAAACTAGTACGACCAATTACGTTGCAGTAAAATCCCCCTCTACAACTTGGTCCGGTCTTCCCCCTCTCGTGGTGAAGAGTTACCGTTACAAATATTTTAATTTTACTAAAAAACTATAATATTACTTATTAACAAAGATATAACTACAGTCAACTCCCGATTATCCGGGATCGCATCAACCGGGTTGCGGATCAACCGGGATCGTCAGCTCCACTTGAAGCAGTGGGGCGGGAGGAGTCAAATGTGAACGTGGCGGACGGATGCAAGCGCGGGCGGTCGTTGGGGCGTACAGTAACCTTTACGGAATAATTTATAGACTGTCAACTCGCCCGCAGTCGCCAACCCGTGTCCTAAATCCTTCCTACCTGTTTCCGCACGACGCGCACTCGCGGTCAGAGTTTCGGTCAGCATGTCTGTTTTTACGTTATATTTCTTGTTGTCCTTTTATAAATTCACGCGGTTCTATGACGCGCGAATCCCTAAGTACGAGTTATCTCCAACGTCCAATCAGATTAGAGCACATCGAAGCATCGAACGTGATGCATGGAGGTGCGATAACCCCGAGTGCGAGCGGCCGTTTTTCGGTGAATTACGCGATCGCTCGAGTCGAACGTAAACACTACCCTTCCTCAGTGGTCAGTCTATGCGTTGCTTCTGATCAAAACGAACTGTACAGTAGTGATGGTACAACAGGAGGCGGTACTATTTATCAGCTGTTTTTACAGTCATTGGGTAGAAGTAGGAGTGTGGATATTATGGTATTTGTTTTAACCGTGATTTCGCATTATCCGTGACGGCCCTGCCGGTAATTATCCCGGATAATCGGGAGTTGACTGTATCTCCTAATTAATGAATATAACTAAGATTTAGGGATAGGCCCTTTATCACAATTTAATAAATTATTTTCATCATATTTGTGAATGTACAAACTTTCAAAACTATTCAAAAGACCTTTTGAATTAACAGTTTTCAATAATTTTAGATCATTTAATTCTAAAGTGTGATTAGTGTTAAGAATATGTTCTGCAACACTAGATTTTTCAGGTCTTTGAAATTTTATATGGCTAATATGTTCATTAAATCTGGTTAATATTTTCCTTTTCGTTTGGCCAATATAAATTTTACTACATGAATTACAATTTATTTTATAAATCCCAGATTTATCTATCATCTTAATTTTATCTTTTGGGTTACCTAATAAATTTTTTAAGCTATTTAAGCTTTTGTAAGCTACTTTTAAATTTACCTGATTAAAAACTTTATCTAGACCTTTTGTTAAATCCATATCTACCTGAATTCATTAGCCTACCATTGATATGGATTTAACAAAAGGTCTAGATAAAGTTTTTAATCAGGTAAATTTAAAAGTAGCTTACAAAAGCTTAAATAGCTTAAAAAATTTATTAGGTAACCCAAAAGATAAAATTAAGATGATAGATAAATCTGGGATTTATAAAATAAATTGTAATTCATGTAGTAAAATTTATATTGGCCAAACGAAAAGGAAAATATTAACCAGATTTAATGAACATATTAGCCATATAAAATTTCAAAGACCTGAAAAATCTAGTGTTGCAGAACATATTCTTAACACTAATCACACTTTAGAATTAAATGATCTAAAATTATTGAAAACTGTTAATTCAAAAGGTCTTTTGAATAGTTTTGAAAGTTTGTACATTCACAAATATGATGAAAATAATTTATTAAATTGTGATAAAGGGCCTATCCCTAAATCTCAGTTATATTCATTAATTAGGAGATAGTTATATCTTTGTTAATAAGTAATATTATAGTTTTTTAGTAAAATTAAAATATTTGTAACTGTAACTCTTCACCACGAGAGGGGGAAGACCGGACCAAGTTGTAGAGGGGGATTTTACTGCAACGTGATTGGTCGTACTAGTTTTTTAAATAAGGGGCGTGGCGAAGTAGTTGCCGGTTTATGCCTATATATTAGTTGTATTTTTTAAATACCTCTGAAGATGATTGCTGGGCAATCGAAATGTACATAAGGTTTAAATAAATGTTACTTGTGGTTTAGAGGTTTTATTTATTTAAAAATAAACATTACGCCACAGTTGCTTCATACAGTTATAAATATGTAATACTCATTTTATAAGAACTAATTTATTTTAACCTTTTTTGTTATAAAAAAATTATGTGGATATATCCGCTTCCCATCCTTAGGATACAAGAACGCTAGCACATATATATCAGCTCTCCGTCTGTTATTATTGCAAAATATTACTTACTTTAGGATGTAGCTTATAATAGGTAAACATAATTACAATACATTTAACCGATCATTTTAGCCTTTAATGAAAAGTCTCAAATTACATGTAAAAGAAGAACAAATATAATATACGATCTATATACGAACTTAATTCTTTAAGCAAAATTTTCAACTGATTAAATCTACAAGTACAAGGGTTTTGTATGATAGTCTTCAAAGCATGAGTCAAGACGTAAAAGTTTTACAGAAGTATATAGTCTCTTTACACACTTTCTTCTTGTAACAAACATGCCATCTGATCCCAACCAAACTATTGGCAACCCAACCGAACAAAATTTCCCTTAGAAGTGAATCCATACTGCTATTTTATGGTAACTGCAGTATAAACGCATTGTTTTTAAGTACAACTTCAATATAAACACTTTTAAAATGAACAAAACTAATTACATTGATTTTGCTGATATATCCGCCTTAATAGACAGCATTGCTTCGGATTGTTTATACTTTTTGCTCATTGTCGTTTGTTTTTGAGGTTAATGGAAGTTTCGAACGCTGTTTATCTTCAACTGACTCATTTCCGCTTTTTTTAAAATCGGTCATACACTTGTACACAATCTGCAGAGTTACCACATTGTCGCCATATACAGATTTTAACATTTTGTGAGCTACTTTTGGAACTTGAAACAAAACTTAATGTTAATGCGTTGTTCGAAATCCATGAAATCGCAACAGACACGATAAACACAACCTCACTCAAGCGGCTCCAGCAGTCGACTGACAAGCTCCAGCGTGTTGAAACCTGTTGCTGCCTGCCTCAACATATCAAACTACTAGGAAAATTACAACATATGGTGTTGTTACACCATTACACATAGTGTCAGCAGTTGCCCTTATAAAAATTCGTTTACCATATTTTATGATCACCCCTCGTATGTCAAAGTGTACAAATTTACATCGAGGTTTAGAATTAGTAAATTCATTTCTTCTTCTATTCGTAAAACATGATGTATTGAACAAGAACATGCAAATAGTGTGAATTAACTATAAACATTTGAAGGTTACAGGTAAACATTTTTTTGTACTATATCAACATTTTACAGTATGGAGGGCTATTCCTTAGTTTAATCAATCGACTCGCTTGATAAAACTATTACATTCTACGATAGGAAAAGATTTTCTTGTTTTACACCTTTTTTGTTGGATGATTATACCATTATTTACACACAAAGCATTTGAATTTTGTGTGCTTTTTTTGTTATAATAACAATTTTATTATAAGACAGAATATAAACAAGCAAAAATAACACAGAAATACATTTTATAAAAACATGTTACTTATCATGGAAATAAACATACAAAACATCAACTAACCCCAGATGCTTCTAATTACCTTGAATTAAAATACTGAGTCTATGTCATTATGATCTCGGGCTTTAAATGAACACTTGAGAATGTCATGAGACCATTGCCCCTAATTTATTAGGTTTAATGTTTTATTTTACAGTGTGTATGTGTGAGTATGTATGTATGTGTGTGTGTGAGTGTGTGTGTGTGTGTGTGTGTGTGTGTATGTGTGTGTGTGTGTGTGTGTGTGTGTGTGTGTGTGTGTGTGTGTGTCTGTGTGTATGTGTGTGGACAAGAGAGAGTGTACACCATATAAAATTACATACAATTACAATGAAATTACATTTTATATTTAACTACCAAATAAAGTAGAATTTAACAGATTAATAGAAAATAGTTTTACAAAGTATGTAAATAACCAAGTAAAAAGCATATAGCAACTAATAAATTTAGACTCAGAAAATATTATATCTTACAGATGGTCAGGTAACAAATTTAGGGATATGTTGTTTTATTGTCTGTATAAAATAGTAAATCAAGAATTTTTATGCTCGTCATAATAAATTATCTCTGTGATGTCCTTACTGAACTGATAACTGTTTTTTGTAGTTTCTTTAAATTTTATTTTCCTTTTTTAACTTACAACTACATCTTATTATTACAGGTATTATTAAAATGAATTCTATTTTAATCCTTCAACATTTTAAAACCAGAATTTTTGATTTTTTTTTCTCTACATAAATAAAAGTAATTCTGTCTTGGAAAAAAAATTAAAGGATAAATCTATTTACCTAAAATTGTCTCAACATATTTCCTTAAAAAAGTGTTTATGCAGATACTTAATGTTTCAGTATATCATATTTAGGACTGTGCTTAAAAGCCATATGAGTTTTAAGTGTACTTTTCTGTTTTGCTTTGTAAGAACAAAGTGAACAATGAAATTGTGGTTCTTTTCCACACTCATATCTTTTATGGCGGACAAGATCCTGTTTATATTTATACATTTTTTCTCCACAAACTGTGCACACAAATCTCCGATTCCCACTGGAGTCAACAGCTATGACACATTGGAGGTTTGAAACTGTAAAGAACCAGATTAATGTTGTATAATTCTTCAGGAATAAACAAATATACAACTTCATATAGTAAGTAGAGCTTTAATTTGAGAGATGGAATATATAAGAAATACACACCAGTATACTCTTTTCTCACAACTTAAATTTCATTAATCCCAACATGTTTTTGGTGAGTATGTTGCCTTCGTGAGTAATTAATCACCATCTGTATAGCTTTATCCCTGATGACGGCAACATAGTTTCCAAAAATACATGTTCTAAATAATAACATTTGTGTTGTGACAAGTGTTTACCTGTGTGTATTTCTTAAATAACAATTTGATTTAAAATTGTTTTAAATATAATTTTTAAGTAGTTTTGATTATTCTTTTAAAAATTGAAACACAGTGGTCCAGATTTCATTCTTTATTTCACAACAAGAAATTCATCTTATGTTGTAAAACTACAAAATTTAATAGGAAATAAAAGAAAATGTTATAATTAAAAGCTAAAATTGAAACAGAAATTTGGACGTAACTCAGAGTTAGACTAAACACAGATAAGAAATTTAGGACTTTTATCAACTACTTTTAATAAAAATTTAAGAGTTAATTTCGATGTAGCATGATACCAAAATGGAAACATTTCAGTATTAAGAAGAGCAATACTAGGTGAAAAGACTATTCCTATCTGTCTTAAAAAGAAAGCCAGACTCAATATTTTCAAATGTATTTGGTTTAAAATTACAAAGACCAATTTTGAAAAGATTCACATTTGGAATGCCTATATTACTGATCAAGATTTACAAATTTTAACATTCAAAGACAAAATGTGTTCATGTTAATAACATCACAACATGTAGTCAGACAAATTTATAAAATAATTTATGTTTTTACAATTGGTTAAAAATATAAAATGTTTTGCATAATATAGACTGAAGTTTTCTATGGAAGAAATATATTTATCAACTCTGAATTAATAATTTTTTTAATAATTATTAAATGTCTTTTCTTCATAGTTCACTTAATTAATAACTTAGCGTTAACAACCAATTTGTAAAAAATAGCATGATTTTAACAATGTACAGAAAATATTAAGCTGTATATTTGATTTCATAACACCAATGAGACAATATATTCTGTTTTAACTAAAGGTGTCTGAGAGCCACATGAGCTTTAAGAGTGCCTTTTCTTTTAGCTTTATATGGACAATAAGAACAAGGAAATTGAGGTTCTTTTCCACATTCATAACGCTGATGACGAATAAGGTCAGATCTGTATTTATACATTCTATGTCCACATATGTTGCATGCAAATTTTCCCACCATAAATTCTACTTCTGAAGAGTTTTCCAAACCTAAAAAAAAACACTGTCAGTTAGGTGTGCTGGTTTAAAACCTATATTTTAAAGTTTATAATTTAGTAATTATAATCTTCGCCTTGAAAATTTTTAAATTTAAACAAAACACTTATGTTCTTGTTTTACAAATTTTGAAAAGTATTTTTAAACACTTATTAATACAAGAACTATATTTAACCAAAGGGAAAACCTCTCATAGTTTTGTAAACCACATTTAGGTATATTATGAGCATAATCTTTAAAATTATGAAGTAGTAGCTATTACACTATTCCCATTGCCTACAGTCAGTTACCGTATTTCATTATACTAGACACTTTCACTGTTAAGAATGACTTGTATAGATGAACACTTTAGTAGTGATATTTTATCTGAAACTATTAAAAAATTGTTATCTTTCTGGTTTTATACTAACTTGAACAAAATATCATACTTTCTTAATTCTTTAGTCTTTATTTTGTAATATGAACTCACAAATGTCACTAATTTGTTTTATCCAAATATTGCACAATGTAGTAAAGCCAAAGATGAGCCATTGAAGATAAATCCAGAGAGACATAACAAAGGAGATTATCTGTGTTTCTTACTGTGGACGAGAGCCATATGGGAGAAATAGAAGGGCATATGTAAGTAGTTCTGGAGGTAGTTATGGTAAATAGACTATTCTACGCTCATGGCTACTAAAGAAATTGTTAAGCTTGTTGTTAAGTTTGATTTAATACCTCGATCCTATTCGAAGCACCCTTCACTACCTTATTATAGAGAGGTGAAATATCTCCGCAACACTTTTAAGATCTATCTCTTCTGTCACCTCATGAGTTATTAATGCTTCACTGATCTTATAATTAAAAATTAAAATTATTAATGCAAAAGTAAAACACTAAGAGAGTCCTTAACACTTTGAATGCGGCGGGTGTGCGTGAATACCCTTTTGTTCTACTGGCGCCTACGGCTGCAGGCATTCATGTACGCTCCACTCCCCTTCTCGTTTCATTGGTTCAGTGTGATGTTAGTTGCCGTATTATGCCAGTCTTTGTGAACATTGTTGTCACAGTAAACAAATGTTGTCAGAGTAATAATCTTCAATAATTCATCCTCATTATACATATTCATTGTAAAAAAACTAATAAACACTACTATAACACACTTCAAGTATCCCTAATAAGATAGTCCCCAATCCGTCAGTAATGGTTAGCAAAAACAAAAGAAACTAATCCGTCAGCAAAAAACAAAATAAACTTATCAAAATGTTTACAAAGTCTGGCACGATAACCAAAGACTAGCGATATGTTTTACGGCAACTGCTAACATCACTCTGAACCAATGAATCGAGAGAGAAATATGGTGTACATGAACGCCTACCAGTATGGCAAGAGGGCGCTAGTAGGGCAAGGAGCATTCATGCTCATCAATAAGTTATTAAATTTTTGCTGAGCCTAACACCAAACTTATTTCTTTACTTGTAAAGTAAATTCTACATTATCTTCTTCTTATCAATAAACTAATTATCACACTAATAAAAAATTACTTTCTTTCATACCAAAAGTAATAAGTTGTTCATAATATAGAATTTGAATTACTCACCTGCTGGTAAGTTGAACAAAGTTGGTAGGATCCTATGAAAAATTAACAAAAAAATTTAATTTATTCACTAAATCAATTTTTATGAAATTCATAAATTCATAAATCCAAATCATTTTATGCATATTTATTTGTCTCTTTAATTATTTTAAAGCTTTAGGAATATATACAAATATTAATTGAACTTTTAAATTACATTAATGAATTTATTAAATGAGCTCATTGATTGTGGAAGATGTCAGTGTCATCAAAGGTGTAGTAATAGGTGATCCCTGTCCCTGGGCAGATGACAACAGGTCATTATCCTACATTTTCCTTCTAATGCCTCACCAACTCCAACATAAAGTAACCACAGTTCCTTTGTACCCTTCACATCAAGTAAAGCTTCAGATTGGCCAAAACTTCTTGAAATTAAATTCTACATTTTATTTGTTTATTTTTTGTCAATTCTCTTATACATTGTACCATATTCATGTTCTAAACCATTACAAAAAAAAATTATGAATTTTGAATACAACTTGCAAACTAGCATGAAACTGACTAGTAAATATTAACTTTAATTTTAGGATGTAGTTATACAAAGAAAACAAATTTAAAATTATCAACAATGGAGTGGTGTTTGGTCGTCTTACTCAATACATTATATGTCAGCTTGTGGTAACAATATTTAGAAATGGACTTCACCATATGAAAACTGAGATCAAACTAAACAAAATGAGTCCTGCCAGTGATTTCTGCAAGGATAATAGTGGCAATACCAGAAAAGAGAGTTTTGCTTCTGGACAAAATAAACTTTAGTAAAGAGTTTGGCAAAAGTCAACCGCAAAAGAGGAAGGATGGTGCCTCAAGAATACCCCCAGGTAATATGTTAAATAAAAACAAAGGCATATGTTAATAGATATATCCAATAAAATCGAAAGAGGTTAGATAATGGTCAAGTCCTTGGTACAAAACTTTATTGATTTCACTTTTATTCAAACTTTCTGAAGTTTTTAATTACTAATCCTAATTTTAGTATGCCTTATAAGAATTTCAGAGTATTAGCATACATACTTTACTTATACAAAAAGGGAACAAATTTCTTGAATCTTTATAAAAATAATTGACTGTATATTTACCTACTATTTAATACCTGTGTTTCACAAATTCAGGCATATGTTTGAAATGTTTAAATACAAGATGGGATTTAAGTGTAGTTTTATGTTTTGCTTTGTACGGACAATGTGAACAAGCAAATTGAGGCTCTTTGCCACACTCATAACGTAGATGTCTTGAAGCTAGGAATTTGTGCTTGTAAATCCTGCCACATAATGAACATCCATAACTTGATCCATCTTCGCCCATTTTCCGATGAACAAAAATGTTAGCATCTAAAAAAAAAAATTATAAAATTCTGATTAAAGAGTTATCTTTTTTAAATGGAAAAGTTTAGGTCATTCAAAATATTGTTTTAAAATATTTTTTACTATACCTACTTTTATATATTTACTGTTAATCTAAACATTTTAGCTTTTACAAAGATTTATTGAAAAATTGTTCATATATCACAAACAAATCATACAATTTTTCTTTATTTTAAAAACTACTTTGGAGAATACAGACTACTGAATGTTTTAAAAAATTAGAAACTGTGCTTATCACTATTAAAATTCAGTCGAAACATATATTGTCACAATAGGAAAATCTTCATTAAAAAGTTTTTAATTAAATAAAGTTTATTTCAATGATACTTGTAATATTTTATTAGTGATTTTTACAAAGATTTCCAGTTTATGAGAACTTAATCATTAGATCATACACTTATAACTTAAATAAAATACAAAGACATATAAATTTATAATTTTACTATAATTCGTTGTGTTAAAATTGTCTGCTTGGTTCTGTACTTTACTCTTTTAAAAATATTTTATAAGCACTGATCAAATTCAAATTACAGCCCACACACATACTCATTCTGCTTAAAAACACAGTTCTGAATTCTCTGAAAGGACATGATTGGAGATTCCTTAAAACATGTCAACAAGAAAATATGTGACCGGACTATGAGTGTAATAAACTTGTAGATTTATGTAGCATGTAGCAGAATATGTAGAATATAATAATAAAAACTTTATTTGTTTGCTTTTATAAGGACACGTATAGCAAACTCTTTGGTTCTTTACCAATTTCATGGCATGGGAATTGTTTAGACTTTGGTGGTATTATTTTTAAATTGCAATCCACAATCTAGCAAAAGAATTTGGGAATTTATTAGCCAGGACAATGGGCAAAACAATTCCTTTTATAATTAATGACTTCATGAACTTACTTTTCCATTAATATAAGTTAGATAATTTTGTTAAGTTTGACAAGTCGTTAATGTAAGTAAAAATTTTAGAAAAGTTATATTACTAAAGATATTTTTTTAAATATAACTGTACAATTAGTATAAATAAAGTGAAATTTTAACGAAGTTGTCCAGACAGGAGGAAATCCTAAAAGGGCCAATTGTTTTATTCAATGGAACAAATTATTACTATTGAAATTTTATCTACAAGTTCTTTTATAAATTAACAAAAATATTAAGCTAGTAGCACACAAAAAATATTTTATAATTATTTTTTTTAAACCCAAAAAACAAAAACCAAATTAAAAATATATACATATACAGGCCCTACATACATACATACATACATACACAAATACATACATACATATTCATGTGTGTGTGTGTGTGTGTGTGTATATATATATATATATATATATATATATATATATATATATATATATTCTTGATATTTAACATTATCCATTGTTTTTCCGTTGCACTGACTTTATGAAGTTAATATATTACTATTTTTGAGTAATTTTATCCACCATTAAGTGCAATAATTTTACCTTGAGTGATGAGGCATCTTTCGGTCGTTGACCATTGTCGAATCACTGATTTTTCTCTGCTGTGGATATTACGTCCGTGAAGCCGGTGTTTGTTGAAGTTACGCGCACTTTTTCTTGATCTGTGTGTATGATATTTCTGTATAGTATGTCTTCTGTATATACCAACCTACCATTCACAACGGACACGTCATAATATTAAACAAACTAAATACATACAACGAAAACATACAATTCACCGTCGAAACAGAAACAAATAGAACAATCAACTTCCTCGACATTACTTTAAATATAAAGATAATAAAGTAGAAACTACAGTATACAGAAAACCTACTTCCAACAACACCACAATACACTACAAATCTAACCACCCCTGGACACACAAAATTAACACTTACAGTAACATGATAAATAAAGCAATAAAATACACACAGGATAACAAACAAAAATTAAATGAAGAATTAGATAACATTACAAAAATAGCAATAGAAAATGGATACAACAAACACATTATACAAAATATATACAATAAATTCACAAAAAAACCTAACCTCAACACAACACTACAACCGGAACACGAAAATAATAAAAATAAAAAAATCTACCTAAAATATAAATATACCAATAACAAAATAGAAAAAATAACAAATATATACAACAAAGAATACTACACTCCAACTTACAAACCAAACAACAAAATAATAAAATATCTTAATAACACAAACCACATAACAAATTCAAAAAAACATAACCTATCAGGAATTTACAAAATCACATGCAACAACTGTAACGCTTTTTACATAGGAAAAACATCCAGAACATTTAAAATAAGATTTGAAGAACATTATAGAGCATTCAAAAACAAAAATCCTAAAATATCAAATGTTGCAGCACACCTAATATCCCATAAACACGAAATTACAAATTACGAAAATAACCTAACCATACTGGAAATAAATAACAACCCAATAGAACTAAACTCACTAGAAAAATACCACATTTATAAAAACATACACAACAACTTAATGAATCTACAAACAACATATACAGAAGACATACTATACAGAAATATCATACACACAGATCAAGAAAAAGTGCGCGTAACTTCAACAAACACCGGCTTCACGGACGTAACATCCACAGCAGAGAAAAATCAGTGATTCGACAATGGTCAACGACCGAAAGGTGCCTCATCACTCAAGGTAAAATTATTGCACTTAATGGTGGATAAAATTACTCAAAAATAGTAATATATTAACTTCATATATATATATATATATATATATATATATATATATATATATATATATATATATATAAAATACGTTTTCTTGTTTAATAATTTAAAACAACATAGGTTATTCAAATACAAGAATATTTATTAATTTTTATTCAAAGCTTTTCGTTGGTAAACAGTACCAACATCATCAGGAATGAAAATTACAATAATATTATTATATACTATATATATATATATATATATATATATATAAAACACCACTACTTACTAATTTATTCAGCAGACGCATTTTTGCACTAGGTCAGTGCATTATTCAATGCTGTGAATTACTGACAAGACTGTTGCTCAGGTGTGTTGTGTTGGTATGAGCAACAACAGTTTTTGTTAAAAAGTGTAATTTATACAAAAACCTCAAGATGTGCAACACAGAAATTGCAAGATTTACTTTATTTATTCAAGTGGTCAGATTTCTTTGATGCACTCTACTAATGAAGTTTTCACTATTCTAGTAATTAACTTTTTCAATTGAAATAAATGTTAATCAGATTTTAAAATGGTTAAGATGAAATTTTGGGAAATTAACATGAATACAATATTTTACTTTTGAGTTTCTTAATACAAATATACAATATCAAGAGCACAGTGATACAATATATTACAATGGAAATATTGGAAACAGCCCCAATACCACAAAAATAAGAAATAATACAAGCTACTTAAGATTAAACCCTTATGTTCTGTACGTTTCGATGACATGTCATCATCATCAAAAGGTTTTATTACAAAATTACAATCTAGAAAACAAGAAGTTACAAACCTGTGGTAAATATTTAAATTAGAAAATTAAACTAGAAAATTACAAATTTAGATTGGACCCTCTGATGATGATGAAATGGTCATCAAAATGTGCATAAGGGTTAATAACTTGTATTATTTGTTATTTTTTATTATTTTCGTGGTAGTGGGGTTGTTTCCATAATCTTCATTGTAATACAAATATACAAAACAAAACAATTAAAATCATATTAACATAAATATTTATCAACGTTTTTGCATTATATTTATTCTAAGTGATCTGTTCCACCTAGATCTGTAAGGACAACTACTACAAGCAAATTTTCTTCATTTTCCACACAAATAATAATCAATGTTTTTGCATCATGTGTATTCTAAGTGAACTGTTCTGCCTAGCTCTGTAAGGACAAATACTACAAGCAAATTTTCTTTCTTTTCCACACAAATATTTAAGATGATGATTCAGATGACATTTGTGTTTATATACACGACCACATCTGCAAGCATATTTCCGTTCTCCGTCAATATTTGATTCAATTGTTTGAAGCAGTTCTGAAACAAATTTATTAGATACGATGTTATAAATCTTTTAATACACTTTTTAACACTAATACACATATTTTTATTTTTACTTCAATCATACACACTTTACATAGATATTACAAGTAGAATAAACTTAATGTATGTTTTCTTATAATACATAAACATAATAAATCACATTAAGCATATACTAAATTAATATTACATAAAATTGTATTTATATAACTATCTTAAAATTCATCTAGAAAAATAAATGTTACTCAAGTAACAATAAACAAAAATTTAGAAGTGGTTCTTTTCACATAAAACAATATATGTTTATTTTTAATCCCAGATAGAACAGTATTATTTTGGCAATATGACATTTTGTAAACTAAATCTTTAATCATGGAGGCAATGGAGCCTGTATTTCACTTTACAAATAAATGTTATATTTTATATTCATAAAATTTAAACTAAATGTTTTTAAAACTCAATCTATCTTAACCACAATGTCTGTCATAATAACACAATAGTATGTCATACTATGTAGCTTAATTTAAGACAAGTATATAGTAATGTAGTGTAACATACTGCAGTGTTTTGTTATGAATTCTTCATTACAATATTTATGTATGAAAATGTCTGGTTTTGTTTCCAACACCAGTATTTATATCACTTCTGCAGTATTAATTTACTGAATATTTTCATATATTTACAAAAAAAAAACATTCATTAATTACGAATGCTATGAATATTTCTACAAAATCAGATAGTTCTAGAGACAGATAATAATTTAATTTATTATGATTAAAGAAGATTACTTAACATAATTAAGATTTCATTACTATAATACCTAAAAACCAAATTGTAGTTTATCAGATGAGCAAAGTACACTAATTCAATTTTTACAAGGACTTTTTGTGTTTAAAAATAACGTGTGACTTTAAAGTATTTTTTTGCTTTGCTTTGTAGGGACAAAACGAGCATGAAAACTGAGGTTCCTTTCCACATTCAAGACGAAGATGGGCTGATAAATTTCTTTGATGTTTATACACTCGACCACATTGTGAACAAGGAAATTTTTGTGGTAGTTCCAAAGTGAACGGAATATTTTGAAAATCTGAAAATGAAACATATATATTAAGAGCAACTTGAAAACCAAGCCTAAAATAAGTATAATCTAATATTTATTAAATGTAAAAAAATATATACTATTTTTAACACATTTTTCTAACAATGCAAAGTTACTTAAATAATAGAAATTTGTTTTTTGTTTTTTATAAACGAAAAAAATTGTGTGTTTAAAAGTAGCACTGTCAAATTCCTCCTCTACTGCTATACTACCTGTACCATTATTTCTTCCATCATCAATCCGTCTACTGCTCATACGCTTACAACACTTTGACGGCCAGTACATTAACTTCCCTAATGAAAAATTTAACGTTTTAACCAATTCAAATTGCAAAAAACAGGAAATTTATCCCAGTTACGTCTCGTGTATTACGTCTTGTAAAGACAAAGGTCGGAAAAGAAAATAAGAGGGGCTGAGTTATAAGTTCACCGTTAACATTTAACTGAACAGTTACTATGTATATAATAACGACAGATATTAACCTAATCTCATTAATTTAGAGAATTTAAAAGGCTGTAGCAGCTCCATTCGTTGGCTGTTTACCAAATTTGAAACACCTTATAGTGTCATGTAATCTGCTTATGGTGGTTTTAGTGGTTTGTTAAGTTTCCTGTAGTAAAATCTTGAAGTAACCACATGTACCACAACTGAAATTATTCTATCTTACAATAGAAAATAATGAATATTATTTAATATAAACCATGAATAGTTAATTTTAGCCTACATTACCATTCAAAAACTTATATACCTCCATAATAAATTCAATCCTTAAGATTTAGCTCTTACTCAATTTAGAAGAGAGGTTTAGGATTCTCTCCAGGAATTGAATCTTGATCAAAATTATTAAGAATACTTAAGATGTGAGTAAAATACCACACAACTATTACAAAATAAGCATAACTAAGCAAATTATATCCATTTAAAACTTTTGTTTCACTATAAAAAACAATGGTTCCTTAAATCAATGCAATCAGTAAGCAGTTAGAATTGATCATATATATATATATATATATATATATATATATATATATATATATATATATATATATATATATATATATATATTTGTAGATTATGCAACACTGTTTTCTTGTATAAACTTATCACTTTCGCTTATGTACTTAAACTAGAATCTTAGTTTATATATATATATAATATTGAGGACATAACTACTTCCAATAAATGTGTCCAAAATTATTAGTAAATCATACAACTAATAAATACAAACCACTTTATGTTTTTTCATTGTGAACTTTATGCCATTTACAAGTACTTATAGGTTTTAAAGGAAATAGAGAGTTCATGCTCTCATAGTCTGCCAATAAATAGCAAGTTTTACAACTTGATATTCCAAAGGGCCAATATTAAAGTTTTAGATATTGGGTTTAAAGCAAGAAATTAATAACGAACTACTAAAAGTTGTACACAAATTTTATTTACACCAATTACTCATGAGGATGTTTCAGAACAATATGAGTTTTTAGTGTCCCTTTCAATTTTGCTTTATATGGACAAATTGGACATTGAAATTGTGCTTGCTTTCCACATTCGTATTTCTGATGCTGGCCAAGCCCTTTTTTATACTTGTAAGTTCTTCCACATTTCTGACATTCATATTCTTGCAGGTTTTCATATAATTTTGAAGAAAAAAGTAAACTTGAAACTGGAAAGAAAAAGGTTTTATTAATGTAAACAGTTTTCCAACAGAATTAAAAATACATTTATAAGGAAAATCCTCTTTTTGCAATGATGTTCCAATGCTAGTTCAAATCCAAAGTACGTGTACTGCTAAATAAAATTACATTAACTCAAAAAATACAACAAAAACAAACCATTTTATATTTATAAATTCATTCATTTATGGATTGTAAATAAAATGAAAAGCAATGTTTGTAACCACTGTCGCCATAAGTATGATTATTGATAAATAATTTCTTAAATTAAACTTTGTATTCCTAATTGAAGTTATTTTTTTTTAATTGTTTGGGCATAAAGATTTTCAATGCACTAGGCAATCCTCATTAAAATTGGTTGCTGTAATCATCTCTATTTCATTAACTAAGTGATTGCTTCTAAAGACTAAGTTGAAACTATAGCAACTTACTTCGAGGGCAGGTTTTGAAACCTGCCAATTATTGATGAAGCCTATTTACTTCTGATGGCTTTCACTCAAGGATGGGGTATGTGATTTATGGGTGTATGGGGAGATATAGAATAGTTAGGTTGTACACTATGTATTGAAAAAGAGTGTTTGATTAAACTCATGCACCCCCACAGGCCCTCATCGCCCTTTTGTGTCTGTGTGTGTGTTTGCATGTGTGCGAGTGTCTTTTGAAATATGGCTATGTTGATGTTTTTGTGTTATGGTATGTTTGTATATTTCCCAGTGTTCTGTAATGGTTAGTTTTTGCTGTATCAGAATATGGAGAATGATTTAAAACTACTTTAACAACTTACCAAAGTTGTAGTAAAAAAAGTTACAACTCGTTATTTTAATTATTAATTTAATTTTTTAGATTACAAAGATTCAATTTAAATGATTCGTCAAATTTTGAACTTGGAAAAATCTAGATACAAATTTATTTTCAAAAATTTGTTTGTCCATGACAATTGGTAAAATTTTTATGTTTGAAATTGATAGAAATAATTACTTGCTACCTATAACTAAAGTTAATGCATGGCAAAATTACTGAGATATAATGTTTCCAATCGCACTAAGTGATTTTTGACAATGTGTCAGACACATAACTTAGACACTAATGGAGATTGTTTAGTACAATCGAAAACATTGTTTCAGTATATTTTTAACACATTTACTATATTGGTTTATAATAATAACTTCAATAAGTAGTTATTTTACCAAGTTCAAAGATAGAAATTAATTTGCAATACAACATTTTTTCAAAATAATACAACCTTTAAATGAAGGGTATAAAGATTTTAAACTCCTCAATAAAATTTAAAATCGTTATACTATGGAATTAAGCATACTTTTTAATAGTTACACATTTTAACAGCATTAATATATTTTACTATTGAGCAAAACATTGTTCATATTCTGAAAAACTAGTTTCCCATTAATTAAAATTGGTTGTCATTGAAAATAAAAGACATATAATGTCATGAAAATATACTGCAAAACATTCCCAGCCTCCAATATCTTATTTAATTAAACACTCAAACATAGAATTTTATTGAAAATTACATTATACACAGCCTTTTACAGTGAAACACAAAAAGGGCCTATGTTCATGTTATTGCAGAATATTAATTTTTCTATCTGTTTAATTGTCTCTAAAATTGCTATACTAAGCTTAAAAATTCTTGTTCATCACATGTAATTGTAGGAATTTTGTTATCAATTAGTACATAAATTACTCGATAAAAACATTTTCGTGTTGTATTTTTCTATTCAATAGTAAAATTTGTACAATAAGTAAGGGGTTATTAGAAGGACTATGTCAAAACAAAACCATAAGAAACTCATATACAGTCTGTTCAAGACATCTTTCTTGGTTTTTATAATTGTTGAAGAAAGTGTGACACTATTTACAAAACCCTTAAAACCAAACCTGGACTGCTGCTAATTTTTACTACCTTCAGCAGTCCAGCAACAGTAATACCACATGGCTATGTAATAACTTGATGTTGGTCATTAGATCATAAGTAACAACATGTATCATTAACCACAATACTTTTTTTTTAATTAGACTTACCAAATTCAAATCTCACTCGAACAACACACAGTTCCATATTTATCAAATCTTCTTCTCCAATTATTTTTTCCACAACAAAGAGTAGTAAACAATCCACAGAAACTAATATAACAAAACACATAAGCTAGACCATCATTAGACTACTAAATTAATATACTCTATGATTACATTAAAATAAATCAAATGTAAGTTGATTGGAGAGGGTTATAACTCAATACAATATTAGTCACTCTGTTAGAGGATATATAACTTTCACCTATTGGCAATGCTGACTTTAATTTCTAGGTATTGACTAACAATTTTTAAAATAAAACTTTAGTTATTAAACCCAGCTTTCATATATTCATATGTAAAGAAAAAGTTAACGGTGTCTAACAATACAACTTTTTTGCATTTGATTATTGCAATTTGATTTAAATGTAAATTATCACCACCCTTCATCATCAGAATCTTATGTTAACAAGCCGAAAATATCAATGAGGGAAAAATAATAGTTAATTTGTTTACTAAAACCCATTTAGTTTTCCTTGATACTAATTCTCGTAACACTGGACTTAGTTGTAACATTATCATTTTTTGAAATAAAATTTAAAAGTAATATTTTAATTCAAAATAACACTTTATTAATATTTTAAAATACAACCTTACAAAAATTAAATTATAAATGATCATAGAAAATTTTTTAAAAAAACATCACTTATACAGAATATCCATGCTTATGATAAATGTGTGTTTTTAAATGAACTTTTTGTTTAGCTTTATAACTGCAATACATGCAATGAAAACTAGGTTCTTTTCCACATGCCAAACGTTGGTGTTCAACTAAATTTCGTTTGTACTTATATGACCTTCCACAATTTCCACATCCGTACTCTTTTTTCTCTTGATTTGATCTAAGTTGTCCAAAAACACCTAAAATTGTAAAATA
Organism: Prosapia bicincta; assembly: GCA_036971475.1. NCBI lineage: Eukaryota > Metazoa > Arthropoda > Insecta > Hemiptera > Cercopidae > Prosapia > Prosapia bicincta. Next base: position 6,043,466 of record JBAIZL010000001.1, read on the forward strand.
CAAATGATAACTTTTAAGGTTTCCTTAATACATATTTCAACAGAGTATTGACTGTATTGTATCAAAACACAATCAACGAATATTGATTTAACCTTCTACATTTTGGTTAAAATATTAAGCCCCTTTAAGAACTTAAATTATGGTAATTTTGTTAGAAAAATGATGCACCACAAACATAAGAATTACTTTAAGTTGTGCTATGGAATGTTTTTGTCTGGAAAGATTCATCGACCATTGTGGACAATATCAATCAATAAAATATCGATTTCATAGAAATTATATACAAAAATATTTACCTAACCCGAAAATTAACTATTTTATACAAAATGAGGAATTTTTAATATCCTCACTTTCACTTCTGTTGCAAATATTTGTATACATATTTCTTGACATGTTTCAGAATAACTTCACTCTCAAAACTTTAATAGTAATTACTTTATTCATAATAATGCCGTGATTTATCCATGATTTGTGTCTGACTAGAAACATTTTACATTAGGTAAAAGTGTGAATGTTTAAAGTCTAGCAAAATAACCTTCTACAATAGTTGAAAATAAAAACATAAAGAATTATTGCTTTGACTTCTTTATTTATAATTAATTTATAATACAGTTAATTCTCCTTAATTTAAGCTGGGGTATAAAGTTACTCATATCAAATGAAATAGCCTTAATATGGGTAAAGATACATGATTAAACACCCTGTACACAAATATTGTACAGAGAATTTTGAAAGTACAACCATAGAAACAAAATAGAAACAGTAATATAATTTAAAAAATGAAGTAAGTCAAGTAAAAAAATAAAGTTAAAAAATAAGTAGTATTATATATTAAAAGTTTACTTTGTGCTTATGACATTAAAGTTTACAAGGCCCAGGAGACAAGACTACTGATCTTGGAACATGAGAGCAGAGGCTCATCCTCTGATTGTTTATCTCCCTGCACCATTGAGCTGCTCATAGTGACAAACATTTGCTACTAAACAACAGGCTGCAAAACTTGATAAATCTTATAATATTAACTTAACCTTAAGTAATTGCTGTCAGGATAAATGAGGGTTTATTGTACTTGAATTTATCTGTGATATTCTCCATTGTGTTTTAAGGAGACAAACATTTTATAGGTTACCATGAAACTAATATTTCCTTCAATAACTAGAGAAACTGTTACATTTTTAAAAACAACTTGAAATTTTTTATATCATAAATTCAATTATAAATTCTATATGTTTTAAAAACATCCAAAACATCTGACTACAAGCTGTTAGAACAATAAGAAAAATCATTGTTTTCATTTGATTGACTACTACCATCAGCAGTCCAGCAACAGTAATACCACATGGCTATGTAATAACTTGATGTCGGTCATTAGATCATAAGTAACAACATGTATCATTAACCACAATACTTTTTTTTTAATTAGACTTACCAAATTCAAATCTCACTCGAACAACACACAGTTTCATATTTATCAAATCTTCTTCTCCAATTATTTTTTAAGTTTACATATGAAAACTTTTTGTTATTCTCTAATTTTTTTTTTATACTCTATTATGGCTCTTCCCTTCCCTAATATGATTATTGTTGCTACTAAACGTTATGGTAGGTCTTTGCATACTATTGATGATTGCATGTTCTCCACATGTCATCAGTACCTTATTTACCCAAATGTATAGCATATATTTTTTTAAAAGTAAAAATACTTGTTTGGTAAAATTAGTTAAGGCAAATGATATAAAAGCAAATGACAAGAGTAGAAATCGGTAAAGAATAAAATAATAATTTATTGTGTTGTCCAAACCATCAATCAAACTTTAATGATTAAACTTAGTAATTAGTGTGGTGTGCTTAAAATTATAGTAAATTTAGAATAACTTATAAAAAAAATTGAGACAAAATATTTTCAAATACATTTTTTAATCTTCATCAATGTCTATGTTCGACACTAGGTTATGTAGATCATTAAACAACAATAACCCTTGCTACAAATATATAAACAATCTAGATTTACATTTCGCTAACACAGTTAGCATTATCACCTTCTGATGATGCTAACTGTGTTAGCGAAATGTACGTCTAGGTTGTTTAAATATTTGTAGTAAGGGTTCTTGTTGTTTCATGATTATGATTATGCTATTGTGTTCTGCATAGATTTTTTTTACTAGGTTATATTGTTGTCAAGCAGCATCATTTTTAAAATCAAATGTTCAATAATGTATATAAAGAGTATATATAATTAATACCTAGTATTTAAATTTAATATGTATAAACATATCAAAATACAAACCTTAAAGGAACCAACCACTTCTTCACTCTAACCATTTTATGAACATAAGCCTTTAAAACTATTACCTACCTCACCAACATAGACACTGATGAAGATCACCTTTTAATTTTAAAACGTTCTGTCTCAGAAAAGATTTTGCATAAATTTACTTTAGTATAAATGAACATGAACTAGTCAGCCATTTTGGTGGAATCAAATTTAATTATTAATTCATCAATATTCTCACAAATAAACTTTTAATAATTCAACCAGATAAAAAATTAAGTTGAATTCAATTTCAATGAATATATATATATATATATATATATATATATATATATATATATATATATATATATATAAAGTATTTAAATATTTTATCAAAATAATAATTTAGTTAGATGTTACTACATTAAGCAGTAGTCTTGATTTGACTTAGTTTATAAGTAGATTAGATCTATTCATTATTATATTGATATTTGCTTGCTAAAGTTAGTATTTAATGATAAATAGTATGTATTAATAATTTAGTAAGTTATTTTATATATTTCCCTAATAAGATTTTTTCACTGACTACACAAACATACTCAGTTTATAATTTAATATTATAATTCCCATATTTTATAACCCCTGGAAAGACTAACCTCACCAAATAATACACGCATGTTGAATATCTTATTGTTTTTGTTAAAATTCTATATTTGTATGAAATTTAAATATTTCTAATAAAATCCAAATTTGTTCACTTTAACTAATATAACAAATATAATAAACATAAAGAAAAATACGTAGTGCTATAATATGATAAATAGGCAGAAATAAATTACAATATTTTATTTTATAAAAACACTATTTATTATTCCATTTTTGTATTTAAATTAATACAACTTAATTACTATATTTGTATTGTTCTACAATGGTCGACTCAACTTCTTTAGAATAATGGCGAAGTAAGTGTGTTTTGAGGTTTCCGCGCACCTTTGATTTGTAAGGACAAAACTGACATTTAAACTGCGGTTCTTTTCCACATTCATATTTTTTATGATGTAATAAATTACGTCTATATTTGTAGCGTCGGCCACATACATCACATGTACACTGTTCTGAGACTGAAGTACCATGCAAGAATGAAGCATTTCTGTAACCTGTAGAAAAGTATTTAATGCAGAAAATGGTTAAAACAGTATGTAATAAAAATATTTTTCAATATGACAATAAAAAATATCACTTAAAAGCACTAAAAGCACAATAAAGCTTAGAAATAATATCTACATTATTTGTTTACATTTTCCCTTTGAACTACAAGTATAGACTTATGCAAATTAATGTAAAGCAAATATGTGTACATTGCCTATAGTAGTACTTAATTTTTGTATATGAGTTAATAAATGGAAAAATCTTCCAAAATAGCAGTGCTCATTTATACAAAGAATAAGTGCAACTATAAGCAAGTGTTTACACATTGTTATATGTTATAAAGTATAAATAACTATTAAAAAAATAATGCGAGCAAACTTTAAATAAATTTATAATCAAAACAAAAAAAATATTTAAAGAAAATTCATAGAAATTTTTTTCATTTCTTATCTAAGTAACAAAATATTAAAATTATTGTTATTGTTACCATAATTCTGTTTAAAAATAAATTTATATTTGCAAATGTAATAAAAATGTAGATGAAAACATATGTGCTGTTACTAGATTTCAATGAAATTAAAAGGATAGCTTATAAAATCCTTTCTCATTTTTGTTCCTAAATTTCAAGTATTTATCAGAAAACAAAAAACATAAAATCAGGAAATAGCTACTGAAATCAGATAAAATACCATATAAATTACTTATATAAACAAAATGCAATTTACTTTTGCTAGTTGTTACACTTCAAAAGTTCTTGGGATAATGCAAACAAAATAACTACAGGAGTTAGTAATTAAGTTAAAGTTTGTAGTAAGACCATCAAAAACTACTTATAAATAAACATTAAATAATTAAATGAAGTAATTAGTTTTTTACTGCAATTGCAAAACTACAAAATATTACTAACAAGTATTTTTCTATACAACCTGTAAAATTTCAATGTTTGTGGTTCTATTATTTATGATTTGGCTATAAGACACACAAGTTACAACAATTATCAAATATTATAGGAATTTTTATTTTTTAACATACTTATTTCCAAATAAATCAAATAGTGTTAAAACATTGGAAATTCATTCAATTCAACTTATAACAAAAATGATTTGTGTTGAAAATACAGATGTATTGAATTTAAAAGCTCATAAATAATACTGAATATTTACTTAGCAAATAAAATTACTAAGAATAGACTAGTGTTAAAATTAAAATTAGTTGAAAATAACAAGAATTTAACTGTTTTATAATTAAACTGGCATGGGGAATGAAAATTTCTTCAAAACTGTTAATTTTCAACTATAGCTCTTATAAAAAACTATCTAAAATAAATAACTCCGAAAAACAAATATAAATCACTGTACTCTGAGTTACAATATAAACAAGGAAAACTATTGACTATGAAGAAAACGAATACAGTAGTTACAAAACCTATACACATTTTCACCAATAAACTTAACTTCAAGTTAACTTTCAATAATATTTGAAACTTTCTTATGATGCTTTCTGTAACAGCAAAGTGTGCAGAAAGGTTTTTGTAACAGTTGTATCATTAACTTTAGAGCCAAGAATATTTCCTATTTATATTATACACCAGACTATATTTGAAAAATTTGTAAGTCTTGTTTATTAAGTGGCTTCACAGGTAGGCTGCAGAAATACTACACTTACTAATATATATGTTAAATTACATTTGGTATTGCTTGTAAAATAATCAAACTACTTTAAAATGCATAAAGTACTTCATATTTATAATCAACACTACTATAAGAATTAAAGTTTGAACCTATATTTCTACCTTTATTCTCCAATACAGAACCATTTTTATCTTCTGAAACATTTAAAGTGCTGCCTTCAAATTTAATGTTAATATTACTAATTTAATGTTAATATGTAAATGAATTAATCTTATATCCTCACACAGAAAATTCAAAGAAGTCTAAAAGCAGAATGGTGCAAGGAATACAAAATCAAAGAATTATTAACAAGAAATTATCACAAGAAAAAATTAGTTCCTTAATCCAGGTTATGCGGAGAACATGGATGTTCCTTTATGCGGAGAACATATACTATGTTCTGTTACTTATTGTAAGGTATAATTACTAATACTTTAAATGTATTAATTCAACAAATGTGAAATGTTAAACAAATGTCAACATTAGTACAGAGTGGGGAAGTGAAGTAGCCCTACTTTCAAGATGGAGTTGTGAATGGAGGGGACGTGTTGTAGGCGTTGCGGTAAGATCTAATGATGCTGTAGCTCTGGAAGTTTCCGATTAGTGTTGCCATTAGTTGTAGGCATGACTAGGTTGAATGATTAACTTACTTTTGCAGTTGAAGCGTATTCTTCCCAAAACAACTCTATTGTTGGAGTTCAGGATGCACTGCGTAATAATTAAATTCCCCTTGAAATGCTGTTCCTGGCCGAAACTCTATATATTGTGTGGGTGGATAACTTCCGTGCATGTGGTAGTGTTGTGAAATAAAGAGTTGAAGCTCAAAAGATCATCAGAACTCTAAAAAAAACATTGATTGTATAAGAAGATCAATTCTGCAGTCTCCTAAACAAGCTCACAAGCATGCATATGCCCTGGTGCTTTCTAATCGTACTGTGAGTCTCATTCTCCACAAAAACCTTAACATCCATCCATACAAAATGGTCATCCCTCAAGAAATCTCACAGCGTAACTGGCAAAATCGACTGCAGACATGTGAAAGTTTGATTAAAAACTTGCTTTAAGATATTTTTTTTTTAGTGATGAGGCGTACTTTCACATTTCTGGATGTGTTCACAAGCAGAACACGCATTATGGGAATGGTGAAAACCTTAGGGTAATTTATGAGCGGCCTTTACACAGTGATAAAGTGACAGTCTAGTGTGCAATAACCTGGGCTCATTTTTCTGAGGAGAGTAATCAGTTGGTTACAAACAATGAGGAGCAGTATGTAAACATGATTCAACAATATCTTGAACCCCAACTACAAGAGAATAACTTTGGACTAGTTTGGTTTCAGCAAGGTGAAGCTATAGCTTATACTACTAGAAATTCGATTACGGTTTTGAGGGAAATGTTGTCCAGGCCCTTGATCTCCCGGTCTGATGGCATGCCATGACCTACGTCCTCATCGGATTTAACTCAGTTTGAACATTTTTCGTGGGCTCACAACAAGAATGAAGTGTTTAAACACCAAACCAGGGCCCTTGAAGCATGCAATATCACTTGAAATTGGTTCATTTCGCAACAGACGCTTTGCAGAGTTATTCATAACTTCTGAAATCAATTACAGCAGAGCATTGATACTAAGGGACATCACTTGAATTTTGTTCAAAACATAATCAAATTAACTTCTATTTGTACCCTTCTGATACCACTATAAAGTTTTGTTCTAAGATTTTTTATTATGTTTAAATTTACCTTTACAATTAGGGATACTACTCTGTCCCGCCATGTATTTATTGGGTAATAATGGAAACTAAAATATGAAACTCCCATTATACTAATTATTTGGTGGGAATTAATATTACAAGATCATAGATGGTATTAAAAAAAAGTTCAATACAGGTTTGACACAAAAGTAAATGATAAAAAAACAGAACTCACCCAAAAAGGTATGGGAAATTTGTGAATATTTAGAGGTAGATTATGACATAAAATTTGAAATATGGCAAGCCCAGCAGATACAAAATGGTACCAGTACAAGGTATTATTGCAATTTAAGTAAATATTTAATTTCACTAAAAGTAATTTTCGAAATTATTGTTTTTGGACAAAAGGGCAGGCAGGAAAAGGCAGAAAAAATATTTAATCAGCTTACTAAACAGCCTCTCACGAATTAATCTAATACAAAATACTGCCCTCTGCATACTTTGAGATGGTTTCTTAAAACAACTTCAAGAAGCTTTATGCATTCATTGGAATAATTTTATTTTTCTTTTATGCATAACCATACATTTTTTTGGAAATGAAGATTTCAGACAAACAGAACAAATATTAACAAGGAAACACTTACTCTTGACAATGAATTATGACAAAAACTACAAAACTTTAGAACAAAAGAAATAGCTTTGTAAAGACTAAAATCTAATGAGTTTTTTCTGAATGTATTTTTGGTTACAACAAACCAAAAAAATAGTAATAAATGTATAGGAAGATAGAGACAAAATCTCAGAACAATGAGAGAGAAAAGATTATTGTTGAATTGTTATGACTACTGGTTATGAGATTTTGATCAAATGCATTTTTATGTCTGGTAAGAAATAAAACAAATAGTTGTAAGATTCAAGTTAAAAAATGAACCTTTCACTTCTTTTGCTTCAAAAGGTAAAATACGCCTATTCAACATTAGTTATAGTGTCCAAATAGAAAATATTTCTATAAATACAAAGGGAAAAACTACTTTCAAAAATGTTTGATGGAATCTTGGTATATGGATAACAAAGGCAGCGTGTTACAATTATCTCTGAATCACAGTTAATGCAGATAACATATACAGACAACACATACATTGATACTAGACAAATGAATGTTAAAATATTTAATTTAAGCTTTGGATAAACATTGAAATATAGCAAACTAAGAAAAACATGGTCATTTCTAACATGTTGAAAGTTATGTTCACACTATACTTTAAATATATATTTTTTTTTCAGAAATATTTCTATGCAAGACATTTTTAATGTTTTTTCAAATATATATAATATATTTATTTGGTTTACTAATGTACTCTCCTAAATAATAGCTGAAAAAAAATCTCTTTTAATATAACCTTTTAATTCTCTTTTATTTTGTAGATAACTTATACCATATTTTAAGACATTTACACACAAATATATATATATATATATATATATATATATATATATATATATATATAATATATATATATATATATTAATATATAATATATATATATATATATATATATATATATATATATATTAATATATAATATAATATATTATATTATAATATATATATTATTATTAATATAATATATTATATTAATATATATATATATATATATATATTAGTTCTTTTTAAATGTAGGATTCTCACATTAAATTTAATACAAAAAATTAAAAAATTAAAGACCGAATATATTAACAAATTGTATTCTTTCAGTTATATGTTGATTTGATGTCTGAACAGCAAGTGCCTTTTAAGAGTTCCTTTCTGTTTGGCTTTGTATGGGCAGTGTGTACATTCAAACTGAGCTTCTTTGACACACTCATAACGCTGATGAAATGATAATGATCTTTTATGTACATATCTGCGGTTGCAATTTAGACATAAATATCCTGATTCTTTGTCTCCGCCCATTATTGAAGTACTTGTATATAATTCTTTGAAAAACTCTAAAATCAAACATCGAGTCAAAATTTAAAACTAAATTAATAAAGTTTAAATTTAAAACTAGGTTTTTATTCATTATTCTGAATCCCAGGTGTATATCATTTTTGTCAAATTTTTATATTGTTAAAGTTTTTTAGCAATTTAAGGATGATTATATACATTTGTAACAAAATATAAATCATAGGATATAATAATTTGTACATTAATTGCAAAGATAATTGTAGAATAGTTTTTTTGTATTATTAATTTTTAGTTGGCATTTATAAATAAGTGTGTTTACTATTGTGAATGTACTAATATAATTAAGTTCTTTTTAATCTTAAATCTCTTAACTTGCCAAATTATTCCCCTATAACTGTGTTTATACGATTGTTTACCTCCTAATATTATGTTTATAACTTAGACTTTGTACAATAAACTCGGTTAAATTAGAAGTAAAACAACTCATGAATAACATTTTAGTTGTTGCCGTAGACTATCCTCACCTAAATTAATCTACTAGGATTAATAATAATAATAAATTATTTATTTGTAGTAATAAAGTTTATGGATTATGTTGTGTGTGTGTTAGTGCATACACATGCTTACTTTTAAAGAGAAGAATATAATTCTATCTCTGACAAGAGTCTAAGATCTGTAGTTGCTTGGTATTTTTTATAGTTATTATAGTATTAGTAAATGGTCCAAAACATATTCAGTTTATAAAAAGTATGCACATGTATAAGCTATATATTATTTCACAAAATTATGTATCAAATCATATGTTATCACTTTTATAAGCCAAGTTGAACGAAATTACTATATTGCTTACTTTATCCTTTTAGTGAAAAAATTGTCTCCATATAAAACTAAAATAATTAAATTTAATTATTGAATTTATATTTGAAAAAAACTGTAATAACAGTTTAAAAAAAGTATATATATATATATATATATATATATATATATATATATATATATATATATGAAGAAGTTATTATTATTACTTGTAAATACCTTTTTCCACCACTAAGTGCAATAATTTTACCTTATGTGATGAGGCACCTTTCGGTCACTTGACCTTTGTCGAATCACTGTTGAATTTCAGTGATTCGACAATGGTCAAGTGACCGAAAGGTGCCTCATAAGGTAAAATTGCACTTAGTGGTGGACAAAATTATTTACAAGTAATAATAATAACTTCATAAAGTCAGTGCAACGGAAAAATAATAATGGAAAACGTGATATATATATATATATATATATATATATATATATATATATATATATATATATATTATAATATAAAAGTTATTTAAATATTTATCCTTTATATTATATTATCTTTACCTTACCTTTCTAATAGTCATACCTTTAGGTATCTAAATAAATAAACAATCATATAAATTTAATATCACATACATTTATTCATCTGACATCCATTCTTACTAATTAAACCAAAATACATAATTATGATGCAGTGACAAAGATTGATTGCATAACTAATACTACAATTACTATAAAGGTGAACTCTTGATGCTTTATGTTCTTAATACAATATAAATTTTAATAAATATAGTGTTTGATTGCTCTTTCTCTCGGGTCGTTATTATCGGATCTTCTATAAAGTAGAAAGTTAGATTAATTTTTATAAACATAATAATTGCCCTCTTTGCCAGTCTTTTAGTACGCTATCCTTGTTGTTCCTTTCATAATATTCCTTATTATTATAATTATTTGGAATATTAACTATATATATATATTTATATATATATATATATATATATATATATATATTTGCTATTTTTCATACAAATTAATTCTGTTAGTTAATACTCTCCATATATATATATATATATAGTTTTTATGAAAAATAGCAAATAAATTTAAAATGTTGATCTCTTAACAAATTTTTTTGTTTTTAAATTAGTTGACGAAAATTTTGAAACATACATTTTGGGGAAATAAACTCTTGATTTTGTATAAAATCAATAAAATCTTTTATGAAAAACAAGATATAAAAAAAAATTAAAACACCATATTGCGTCTGTTGTGGGAAGCAATTTCATGATACTCTACTGAACATCAAAATTATGTAGGACACTTTGTTGGGAAATAAGTGTGTTACACATAAAAATTTGAGTTTGCAATTCCAGTTCTTTATTAGTATATGTTTCATTGCATTTAACAAATGATAAAATATTGTAATTTTTATCTAGTTATAACAATGTAGGAAAACAATAAAATACGTGAAATAGGCTATTGTGAAATAGGTTTTTGAACTGATGAAATATTGGCAGGTCAGATAAGTGGTTAACAATGTTCTTTTCTTCTGATTAAGACCATAAACGTACTTAGTAGGCGCTAGTTTTTATAAAGCAGGTCTTGGTAAATAATTTATTGTGAAGTGAAATGTAGTTAAATGTTTTTAAATGAGTTAGCCTTTTATTTAAAAATGTGTAACTAAATAATTGTAAATATAAAAACCTTCATACGGGAGAATTTATGCACACTCCCAAAATATCATTTTACATCTGAATAAACAAGAATATTTCTAAAAAACTTCAATAATGATAACAATAATATAACCTATTAAACACTTTAAGAGGCCAAACAGTGTAATTTGGCTCATAAACCTGTCTTACTATTCTAAGACAAACATAGAATAAGTTAAGGGAAATGCAGCTATGTTCCCTTATTCCACAGTTTCTTCATTTATTTAATCGACTACCATATAATGCTTCTGATTGCTATCAGTGCCTTTATTATTATTGTTGTAGTGAATTTAAAACACACACACACACACACACACACACACACATAAAACATATGGTTGACAATAAGGTCATCAAGGTTAACAGTGTATTTAAACAAAATATGTAGACATAAAGTTTATTAAATATTAATCATACAAAATGAAACACATTACTCTTTAATGGTGTAAATAAAACTAAACGTTCATGTTATGAAGGCTTTCAATTATATAGCTTAACAGATTTAACTATTTCTACTGAAAAATCATTTTTACTTTTTACTGCTATACTTACAAATAAATATGATGTATAACACATTTTAATTTTATAAATTACGTACAGTAAAAAAAAAGATTTTTATAAAACTTCCAATTTTGTTGAACAAAACTAAAATGGTTAACAAAGTACATAATTATCATGTTTTGTACAAATCACAAAATACTTCATGCAATAATCTGCTTAATCCTTTTTTGAATGCTTAAACATTATATGCTTTTTCAGTGATATTTTTTGTTTTCCTTTATAAGGACAGTATGGGCAACAAAACTGAGCCTCCTTTCCACATTCATATCGTTGATGCAAACTGAGGGATCCTTTGTGTTTGTAAGTTCGTCCACATAGATTGCAAGTGTGATTAAATAACTTTGATGCAATGTTTTGTAATTTGCTGATTTCTGAAAAGAAACACATAATATTGAAAATAAACACCACATAATACTACCAGTAAGACATCATAAAGCTATTAATTAACACCATAATGTGTAAGGAATTGTGAAGTACATAACAATTATTACTAGCCTCAGAACTTAATCATTCCTCTATATTCCTCTTGAACATGCTTAGTAATACTGGCTACTAAAGTCCCTTCTTCCTAACAGAACTAGATTAAAAACACAAGTATATAAACCTTAATGTATTGCATAACTTTTAAAAGAATAAATACTTATTGTTAGAATAAAAATGCAAATATCTTAAAATAATTAATCTTGTTTTTAAGAAGTTTTATAAGCACAGTTTACTGCTTGAGGGTATAATTGTCAAAAAAATGAACTGCAAACCAAGTATTTGACACCATTTACTCATTCTTAGACTGTCACATCAAATGATATACAAATATCACATAAACTCTTAAGAAACAACAAACTTCAAAGATTGTTAATATTCAAACACTTCAAATCATATACATCCTTTACTCATATAGAACATACAACTACACTTAACTTTTTTGCGATTTCATAGAACCACTTCCTAAAAATAATATTTTCCAATACAATCCTCTCTCCCCCTCGAAATAATGCATCTGTTATTGCCCTAGCGTAAAAATGGGGCATTTAGCCTTCCTCAAATAGATCTATATGGTAATACTTAAGATTGTTCAAATTTTTAAAAGCATAAATTAAAAATAAATAGTTATCACTTATGAAAAACCCGTCATAAATTTTCCATAAAAACATAGTTAGTAATTGTGACTATTTACAAAATGCTGATGTGTTTGTAAGATTATATGAATATAGAAATTTTGTATAAAGAGATGACAGAAAACTATTACACAGTTGCACACACACATACCGCACAAACACACACACGTGTGTGATTGATTTAGCTTTTATATATATATATATATATTGATATTTTACGTTGTCCATTATTTTTCCGTTGCACTGACTTTATGAAGTTGATATATTACTATTGTAAATACTTTTATCCACCACTAAGTGCAATATTTTACCTTGTTGTGATGAGGCACCTTTCGGTCACTTGACCATTGTCGAATCACTGATTATTTTTTCTGGTGTAGATGTTATTCATTGAATAGATATATTCAAGGAATAGATATATTTATTGAAAGTATTCTTGTTTTTGAAATATTTTTAATATATATATATATATATATATATATATATATATATATATATATATATATATATATATATATATATATATATATATATATATGTGTGTGTGTGTGTGTGTGTGTGTTAGCTTGTTTCGTTGAACATTTTTTTTTTTGATGAAATATACCTTCAAAAGAGTATACAGTCAGCTGCTGTTGCTTCGTTAAGTGACATGGCTTGTTTTCTTTCATCATCTTTGGCAGGTGCTGGCTGTGAGCTCACTAAGTCTATAATATCACTACTAGTAAACTCATGAACTTCATCCTCTTTCATCCATTCATTCTATTCATGTCTTTACAACTAGGAATGTTTCGGAGAAAATCAATGATTATTTCATTTGTTTCACTAACAAGGTTTTTTGTTTGTAATTTGTTTTTAATCCCCTCATTGTTTGTTTTATGATCCAAAAGTTTTTGCTATGATTCAACTAATGTTATCTCCCTGATTGAATCCCATGATGTAGCAATCCATAAAACGACATCTAGCAAGTCTACACTTTATAAGCACTCGAAAACACTTCTTTCCCCATCTATGCTCTCAATTATAACTGTTAGTAACTTTTGGCGATATAGCTGTTTGAGATTTTTCAACCTTGATCCATTGGTTGGCATAACAATGTTACCTTCGGTGGCCAAAAACACATCTCAAGTCTCCACTTTTTAATTCATCTGCTGATGGGGTGGGCGGGGCCATTATCAAGTAATGAAGTAGCATCCCTTGGCAAGTTGATATCTTTTGTGTATTTTTCATAAGGGTCAAACTGATTCTTCAACCAAGTCTGCTGGTTAAAAATAACTTTGATCACTTGGGAAAAAACCACTAATTACTGATATTTTTTAGCAAATGATTTTCGGAGTAGATCATTCCATTGTTCAATGCTGTGAGTCACGCACTCTTTGTTCACTGTTACATAATAGTGATAAATACTATTTAGTATTTGATCACAGCATTGAACAATGAGTACGCGACTCAGCAATGAACAATGCACTTATCTATTGTGACACATGCATGCTGAAAAGAATCAGTAAGTAGTGGTTTTTGATAAGTGATATCAATAACAATAAAAGATAGCTTGTAATTTATATTTTTGTTAAAAGGTATTAGATTTTTTATTTTTAAAATGCCTGTCTTTTTCTTTATGTTTAATGTTTTTATAGTCATATTTTTGTTATGTTTTAACTCATCTAATTTTGTCTAATTCCTTGTCCTCTTTCCTAAAAGCATAAGGAATATCTATTATTAATAACTTTTACTTAGTCATTTCTTACTTGAGAAACGTTTCCCAACTATGCGTAAAACATAATACTATACTTAGCAAATGTCTAATTAAAATTAATGAACATCAATAATTGTTAGTAGGATGTTTAAACATTAGGTGTTTCTTAAGTGAGATTTTTTGTTTCCCTTTATATGAACAATATGGGCAACAAAACTGGCCTTCTTTTCCACATTCATAACGTATGTGTAAATTAAGTGATTTCTTATGTTTATAAGTCCTTCCACATGCTTCACAGTCATGCATAGTATTAGCTTGTGTTCTCAAATCCAATTTGTCGAAGATACCACCTGAAAATGCACAGAACTTAGTCACTGAAATTAGCAATCACATAAATAAATAACAATCATCAGCTACACTAAAGATTTCAACAAAAATGTAATTTCTGTCTTAAAAAATGATTCATTGTAGTGTATTGTCTACAATGAAATATTTCTTTAAGGTTTACTTGCAAATGATACACAATTTATGTTACTGGCCGTTTAAAAAAAGTGGATCCCATCAATTAACAGCCTCTTCATATTAAAAATCTCCCCATTCCTTCAGAGTTAATGTTAAATGGTGATGAAATTTTGTTCTTGAAATTTTCAAGATTCAGAAAATCGTAAACTTCAAGTACAAAGACAATAACTTTTAAACTTTATGAATAACCTTAAGGTACTGGTACTTGAGCCCTTCATGCCTAATAAGTGTGGAAGTATCAAAGCTGACATTCTTTTAGTCCAGCTTCAGTTGGAAAACTAAAGTTTGTAATTGAAATAAAATAAAATCTATGTCCAAAATAAGGCTGAAGGCGACTACCTAAAAAATAGAAGGTTAATTGCTCAATACAGTATAGGCGACAAAAACTTTAATTTAAAAAAATGACTCTAATTAGAACCATTCATCTGTATGAAATTATGTAGCTGTCATTTTCAAATTAAAAAATTGTCAAGATAGCAACAAATTATTATACTTTTGAGCATAAATTATTTAAACATTTTTTTAATTGTTAAAATACTTTATCCATATAAATAGCATTACCATACCACGTGTTTGTCCTGTACATATGTTCTATGAAATTTATTAAATAAAACTAAGTTAAATCCTCATAAAAGAGATAATCAACTTAGGAGATATTGAAAAAAATACTTCACCAAAAAATATTTGCTATGTCTAAAATTTGTTAATGAAGTACTACTTTTCATGTAATATTTTGTTGCAAACAAACATTTTACATCAGAAATGTTTGTGTGAGTGCTAAACAATTTGCCAATAAATTTTTTTGGTGAAAAACCTCATGATAGTGCTTCTCCCCTTTTCTTTAATATGAACATTAACAAATAAAAAAAATGAGCAACATATTTAGCAGTAAGTATAATATAAAGGCAAAAACTAAAAAAATTAGGCTCAATTCTCACTAATTACAAGTTCAATAAACAAAGGATGTTTGTATATGGTTGCTATTAAATAAATGTTAAATAAACATTTTACATTTTATTTATTAATCACTCTAACATTAGTTTATGACTATCCGAACTTTAAATGTTGTACATTTGTAAGAACTTACTGAGTCAGAACGTTTTCGATCGCTCTGTAACGTTCTTCATCAGTGTCTTCTGCTTGGAGTTGTTAGATTAAGCGGTACAGTTTTAAAGGCAGATTTGATGGTATCCAAGAGTATGTGTAATTTGAATTGGGTTTGTTCGTTTAATATGATTGTACTTTGTGGGGTTTGTTCGTTTAATATGATTGTACTTTGTGTTTTTGTGTGTTTGTAAATTTCATATTGTTCTAGTGTGTTGAGATTTATTCTATTTATTAACATTAAATAAATTAGTTTCTGTGACAAAGTCACCTTCATAAGTGATAGCCATACACCAGCTCATAGTTAGTAATTTTATTATAAATATCTTTTAAAGAATAAAGTCTGATAGAAGGTTCTAAAGCACTCAATTATAGATCATTGATCTTAAAAACTAATTTTATTAAAACCAAAAACCTTGTCAGAACTCTACAGCATAAAATAATTATTTAAGTCACTTTTAATGTAAGAATGGAAAATTTAGGAAAATTTTCAAAAATAATCTGGAAAATTCAAGATTGTTTATACATTTTAAAATTTAATAACAATAAAAATCAAAATTTCAAGATTGACAAAATGTTAAAATTCACAAGCTATTGTTCATTCCTTTTTAAGCAAGATTTTGTGTTTCAAGCACATGTGAGACGCCAGAGAACTTTTCCTCTTGCCTTTGTAAGGGCACAGATTGCAGTTGAACTTTGGTTCCTGCCCACACTCATAATGTTGATGTAACGATAAAGAACATTTATGTTTATAAGTACGACCACACTGGGTACAAACATATTTGTTTTCAGAACCTGCAATACATAAAGGGAAAATCATTAAAATTATACATAACTGTAAATAGTAAAAACATTTTTTTCAGTTAGTTGAATAAATTTTTGAAACATTGATTCTTGATATAACTTATATAATTAAAATGCAGTAGTCACTGCTAGCTTAGTTTAAATTACATGTACTGACTATTTCTGATATCATTTCCTAAAGGTTTTTTGTAGGCAACTATTATTTTTTAAATTTACACAACCTGAGTATATTGGGGGTGTGTCTTAACCTAGATTAAAACATAAATTTACCTATGAATATTTTAAATATTTGATTACACATTATTTTCCCAAATGAGTAGTTCTAATTATAGTGATTCTCTACATTACACTTTAATAAATTCCATTTTAGCCTTATTACTTCAATGGTTTTAATGATTTTTCCTTTTTATTTCAAATGTCAAACATGAAGAGAAACTCCTCCTTCACCACAATGCAGCAGCTCTCTAACAATTAACCAACAGATGTATGTAGATTGTATAGAAACAAACCCTTTGGTCTAGGGAAATGTAGAGTTAACTAGTTCTAATAAAATATGTTATTAACAGTTTCAGATTTATTCAAGTTAGTTGTTGAAATAATAATAAAGATTTAATAAATACAAAAAGTTAATTGCATTCTGCGTTATCTTTAAATTACTAAATACTATTTTTCTATAAACACTTTTAGAATTATTTTATGAATAATCTAAATTATATTGTGCTACATATATTTTAATGACTAAAATCATCATAAACTTACAGAATTTGAATAGTCAAAACCAAATTCAAAATTGTACTCACAATAATTTATACTCCACCTGTGCCAACTGAATGTAATTTAACATGTTAATGGAGCTCTTTCAAACTTAAAAATGGTTCTACAACCAACAAATATTCACACACACAAATTATTAATACTGTCTAGAAGTACTGTGCGTGCGTGCGTTCGTGAGTGCGTGCATGCGTGCGTGCGTGTGTGCGTGCGTGTGCATGTATCAGTAGACACCTTGTTTATTTTTATTTGCAAATGTTTAATAAAAAAATTCAAGACCAAACCAAAATAATAAAACAAATGAAAAATTAAATACAACAATGAGTAAAAATGGTGACTGTTCACTCAGGCTGACAAAAGTGTTTATTGGGCTTTCAAGAATTTACATCAAATGCAATGCATATATGCAGACTTCATTATAGCTATAGTTACTTTGGATGGTTAGAATGGTTTATAAATATGAAATGGACAAATAAAATAAATGCACTGCAGTTGTCATTTTACACAAAACCAACACATTCTAAAAAGACAACAACTTGAAGCAACTGTGGCGTAAATATTTAAATTAATTAAAACAACCTCTCACCACAAATTCAACAAATTTTATTTTAACCTTATGTACATTTCGATTACAAAGTAATCATCTTCAGAGGTATTTTACAAATAACTCAAGTTACAAATAACTGAAATTATTTGTAAAATATCTCTGAAGATGATTACTTTGTAATCGAAATGTACATAAGGTTAAAATAAAATTTGTTGAATTTGTGGTGAGAGGTTGTTTTATTTAATATAAACATTCTAAAAAGGTAAAGATATTTTCATGAACTTAAGTAAAATACGGACTGTCAAAACTTGTAAATACAAGATATGGATAAGTGATTGTTGACAATATTATGAATATAAGGAATTAACCTAATTTTACACTACTTAACTAAGTTCATACATAATTCCTTACTTGCTGATGCGTGTCAAAACGATCGTTTCTTTTACGAAGCTAACCCTCTACTAGCGGCATTTGGCTCTTTACAAACGGTATGACAGGGTTGGATTTATGACTTTGGGTGAAGTGTTGGCGTCTTTTGTGATGTATTGGAAAACACTATTGGCTTCACCCAAAGTCATAAATCCGACCCTGTCATACCGTTTGTAAAGAGCCAAATGCCGCTAGTAGAGGGTTAGTTTCGTAAAAGGAACGATCGTTTTGAAACGCATCAGCAAGTAAGCAATTACGTATTCACTTAGTTAAGTAGTGTAAAATTAGTTTAATCAGTGAATTCAAGAGGATTACATCAAGAAACTTCTATAAGGAATTAATTTGGTGATATTTGGAAATTGGATGCAAACTAAATGATGCTGGATGAAATCCAAGGAGTACCTGATATATCAATTAATAAGGGTAATGCATCACTCCATATGCACTCGATAATATTACATGCAAGTTTATATATAGCTGTGTTTAAAACTATTTTCACTTATACCATTTAAGAACCATGAAATAAGAATTATTTTATACCCCAGAAAAACTTTGGGAGATGTGTCCTATTGTCAACTCAGACCGTCCTAAAGTAATTACTACTTTAAACAAGTGTAACATCGTACAAGTGTTTTTAGTTTAGTAGCTTACATGAAGATGGAATCGATTCATATATATATATATATATATATATATATATATATATATATCACTTTCACTATATGTATATATTATGATTTTACTATTTCAACTTATATTGCATGGTTATTTTGAGACAATAACCTGACTTTTTAAAACTTTACACCTAGGAAAATAATTATAAAAATGTAATTTTCATTAAAATAGAGTTTCTATAATGTATTTGTTCACATGTCAAATAATAGTTTAAACAGATAGTAGCAAGATTAAAACAGATAGTATTTAAGGTGAAAAAGCTAAAACCAAACGAAAACAACATCTATTTTTTTTACTTCATAATTAGATATTGTATGAACTCTTTTTCAAAACCAAAACGAAAACAATTTTTGTATTCTTTATTTCATAATTATATATTGTATGAACTCTTTCAAGTACATATCTAAATTAAACAATATAAAATAAGAGTTAAAAATAATCAAACATATTATTTCAATAAAGTTGCTTGTTTCTCAAGAGAGATTTGGTGTTTGTTCACTAAATGCAACTGAAGTGCACACTTTTGTTTTCCTTTATAAGAACACAACTTGCATGGAAATTGAGGTTCCTTTCCACACTCCAATCGTTGATGTTTTCTAAGATTCCTTTTATGCTTGTAGTTTCGGCCACAAGAAACACAATAGAAAATAACATTTTGTTCTTTGTCAACATTCATAAACGACTGCCTACTTGAAACTTCATGGTCTACAACAGAAATAACAACTTTTATAGCAGTTTTTTTTTTTTATTTTAAGTTAAGAAATTTGAAAGACTGTTATTCTGAACTGTAATATATATTGTTTTACAATTTATAATTACAATGATAAAAATATAAGCCTTCTTGCTAATGTTGTTTAATTTGGAGTTGTTATTAGTAACTCATTTAGGTACTATTTACATGAAGATAGTGATACAATTTTTGCCAGTGAAAAGCTTTAGTACCAGTATTTTGTATTGATCAAATTATTCTAATTTTTGAAAAATTTGTAAATTAGCTGTTTTTAAATATGTCACACACCCACCCACGTGATCACACACACAAATAGCACGTTATAAACAATGCTTATAAACAATTACTCTGCTAACATTTTTTATATATGCCAGTTAATTTTCGAGGACTAATTACGTGTCCTCATTTTCAAGCATCAACTGAGAGTAAGTGCTAGTAGATTGCATGGTGTGTGAGATTTCCATTGACATGTGGTATACCGGAATTCTAGGTTTATTTTTTATTAGGTTTATGTTTTCTAATATGGGGAATGTGTGTTTTTCCTATGTTTTTATAAGCTATGTTAATATTATTATTTTTTAGTATTTTAGTTATTCCTTTTATGTTGTATCCTGTGTATGTGAATGTGACCCATTTTGTTGTTGTTTCTAGTTCGATTGTTTAAATTTATTTAATACTTTAAATTCTAATTTATCTATAGTTTTTTTATTGTATCTATTCTTTTGGACTATTTGATATATTATTAGTTTTTCTTTGGCTTTTTCTTCATTTTTTAAAGGTAATTTTAGCATTCTGTATAAGAGTGAGTTGTAAGCAGCCATTTTATGTTGTAGGGGATGGTTAGAGTAGTTTGGTATTGTATTATTGGTTTGTGTGGGTTTCCTAAAAATAGACTATTAAATGTTATTTGTATGTCTAGTTATTGTTAGGTCTAGATAGTTTATTTTATTTTTTATTTCTTCTTCCATGATGAATTTTATGTTAGGGTGTAAATTGTCGATTTCATTTAGGATGATATTATTATTTATTGCTTTATTTTGTGGGATGTATAATCCATCGTCAACATATCGTATCCTAAATGAAATCAACAACTTCTAAAAAGCATCTGCGTTTTTAGCATAGCAACCGATTTTTGATGGCCTTCCCAGGGTCTATCCAAAAGTGATTGTCAGTCACGATAGAATTATAGAGTTATATCAGTTTTTTTCAATATCACTTATAGCAAAGAAATTGCAAATGGTTTTGAATGAAGCTGCGTTAAAAAATGTCTAGCAACATTCAGTGTTGACAGTTAAAAAATATATATAGCAACCCTCATATCTCAAAAAATTAAAACTAAGAGTTAAAATAGGTCTACAGGTAACTTGATGATAACCTCGTGAATTTAAATTAACAACACTATAACTTTTTTATGAAACAAATTTATTAAAACAAAATTAGTTAAAATAAATCTGTTGTGATTCTTTTCTAAGAGATTGTA
Organism: Prosapia bicincta; assembly: GCA_036971475.1. Classification (NCBI taxonomy): domain Eukaryota; kingdom Metazoa; phylum Arthropoda; class Insecta; order Hemiptera; family Cercopidae; genus Prosapia; species Prosapia bicincta. The sequence goes on from JBAIZL010000001.1 coordinate 6,065,122, forward strand.
AGTTCTATTGATATTATAAACATGATGATTCCAACCTCCCTGGTTATTTCTGCTTGAAAACAGACATGAAAAAATTATACCTCCAAAAGGCTGGGGAATATATATTTTTCAAAGTTAGCTATGAGGTTTATTTGAACATAGGTAATAGATTAGCCATGAGCAGGAGGAACCCTGACAGATGCAGAGATTGTTACAGTTGTGTTTAAATTTTATCCAGAATCTTCATGTAACGAAGAAGACAGCCGAATAAAGGAAGAAGCTTCTATGATAGTAACCTTAAAATATTTATAGAAAATCAATCCAAATTGTGGAATATGATTTTTTTTCAGGAAGTGATGCAAAAGACTTTATACAGAGTTTAACATTAATAAAAAAAAAAAAAAAACAACCGAATTACAAAAACACTGTCAGGTGGTCTTAAAAGTCCATTTTTTAAGTCTGTCAGAAAAAAAAATCTGCCGCTGCTTATGTCAGCATTTCTGAAACTAGTGATCATCGTCCGTCTACAATTTTGTAAGCTCGTGCTCGTAACGTTTTTGCAAATCAACATGGAAGTCCATCTTGTTCTGTAAATTTTCAATAACTTCCATCCCATAATTTTGTTTGTTTATTCATTTTTTTATATAAACTAATGACAGATCACAATTTTGCTTTTTTAAACATTCAACGTTTCTTTCTGAAATTTTCTAGAGCTCAGAAACTTTGAGTGTTTAAAAAATCAAAATTGTCTGTGATCTGTCATTAGCATATATAAAAAAAATTCGTACTTATTAACAGACATTAAATAAAAATATTTGTATGTTTACTTTCTTATTTTAATTTTGAAAACAAAAACTCAATACTATATTATTGCTATACAATAATCCTGCAACATTCACGCCTTCTGATTATTTATGAATGTTTTACATTTAAAACATAATAATAATAATTAAATGCCCATTAATGTATATTAACTATGAATTGCAAAAACATCACAACAAAACAAAACCAAAATTATACATTTATTCCTACAATTAATGATTTTATATCATTAAAACAAATGTTTACAGATATCCAAAATCAACTGCTCCCAATAGCCCCGTGTATACTGAAAAAAGAACTACTTTAATGGGTTATTGTGTACATTCTACTTTTATCAAATAGCAGTTCAGCAAAGTGTAGATTAAAAACTTCATTAGAAAGATACACACAACACAAGGTTTTATTTCTTTACAGTACAACCTTATACTCAACATTACATACTCAGAACATTGAGCTACAGAGAATAGCTAAACAACATAGAAGGTAGAACTTGTGAAGGAAATGAGTTTAAACATAATTTCAAGAAAGATTTGTTATTTATTGTTAAATACAAGCAATTGACTTGCGAGGTACAATTATTTATTTACACAGGGATTGTTTTAATAAAGTTGTTTCAATACGTAATTGCCTTTAGCTCTTATTCTTCCTATATTCTATTAAAAAAATAGTGCCATGACATAACCTTCGTATATTTCTGAAAACACCTTTATGAATTTTCTTGAGAAATATTTTGTTGTTCCTCCAAGGTTATTTTATGTTTAAACATCATGTGTGACTGAAGAGCACATTTTTGTTTCCCTCTATAGGGGCACAATTCGCAGATAAATCTTGGTTCTTTGCCACATTCCTGGCGCTGGTGTTTATTAAGAGACGCTTTATGTCTATATTTGCGTCCACAGAGCAAACAGTGGAATAAGAGGTTTCCTTCCTTATCTCTCTCCTTATACCATGGGGCTCTACTTGGTGAAACAAAATTACCTATAAAGAATTGTTAAATTAATTTTGTGGCAATTTCACATTTTTTGTAACACAAAATCTGTTACAATTTTTTTTTGTATTTACTTAGCAAAAAACCACTACTTACTGATTTATTCAGCAGACGCGTTTCACACTAGGTCAGCGCATTATTCAATGCTGTAAATCACTGACAAGACTGTTGCTGTTGGTGTGAGACTCACGCCAAATGCGTCCGCTGAATAAATCAGTAAGTAGTGGTTTTTGCCAAGTTAATACAAAAAAAGTATAATTTATACAAAACCTCAAGATGTACAACACAAAAACTGCAAGTTTTACAAAATCTGTCATATCTTAAGAGATATAACTATTGTTTTCAATAAATCAATAAATTTTTTATATAGTAAAAGGTTGTAATAAACAGATGAAATTACATTATAACTTTGGTAAGGACAGTGGCACTCTAATGGGAGGGGCCAAAGGGGTTGGACCCCCCTTGGCCACCCCTATTAAAGAAAAAGAAATTACATGTGTCATCCTACATTGGAAAATGTATATTGTGCATGCGCTGTATATAAATTTAACTACCAAGATTTACCAAAAAATAAGTGTTATAAATACATTTTTTAGTTTTATTTGTGGCTGAAGTATTAGCAGCGTTAGTTAGTTAAGCCAATTAAAATGTTAATAATATTTAAGTGCATCAATAATAAATAGCCACAGGAATATCTCTTAAATATAGACAGTTGTTGAGTTTGGGCCTTAAAGTAAAACAAAGTAAGCATTAAAGTAACTTCACTGATTTAGGGGAATATTACAAACGAGTTGATGTCTTCCCTTTTGATGATGACCTTGCCCCACCCTTAACGAAATTGTAAGTGCGTCGCTGGGTAAGGACATACTCTAATAATAATATTCCTCATAGTAGTGGTACAGCATAATATACCTACAGGACAACAAACATTTTTTTCAAACAAGTCTATGGAAGTAATTCATTTTCCTCCATACACATCCAAAATCAAACGGTGATGTTTATTTGCTTATCATTTACACCATAAGTCAGTGATTCTGTTTGTGTGAAACACACAAATTGCATTTGTGTGCGATAAAAACTTCATCAATTATTTGGCATTGGTTTTCCATGCTGAAGTTATTAACTCCATGTTATTGAAGAGTTGTAAGTTAGAGTTTGTTGTAGCAACACTCATTGATGATGATGACTTTGTCATTGAAACACGTATGAGTAAAAGAATGATTAATTTGTGAGTCTTGTGTGTCATTTATTTGTTTGATTTTAATATGTTAAAATTTGCCTATATATAGTACAAATGCTTCATTAAACAATAATTAGTGTGCTAAAGTTAGGTGTTAGCATAATAACATATATTGTAGTGTATTAATAGTTTAACTCGAAGATAGAATCGAATAATGTTAATATAAAAGTTTTGCCTATTTAAAGAAAAAATCCAATGAACATTTTCTCAAAGTGTAGTTGGTGCCTCACCTATGTTTTGTAAATACTTTATATCAAAAGTCGATATTAAAATATCTAGATATTGATTCAAATTGTAATCATTCAAACTCCAAACCTCATTCAATCAAATTTAGGTAATGAAAAATAATTGAATTAGATCACCATAAACAAAAATTTCCTACAAAAATTTCCTCAAAAGCCAAAATGTAAATAAAATAATTACTATACATATTGTTAAAGGCATATTTAAAAGTGCAGTGAAATTTATTATGAAATCACTGTCTATATAGTAAAATCAGGTCTTTATTGTAAACAAATAATTCAAAACACATGAATTGATGGATAGTTAAGATAAATTATCAATACTGTGAAATGGATTACAGATCAATGTCCCTCCTGCCAAAAATGTATAAAAATTAATCTCAATGTTCTCTTACCAAAATGAATTGAAATAAGCATTGTTTTGATGAAAAGCTTTTCAATAAAAACAACTATTTACAAAACAATAAATATTAAAAGTACTACAAAATTTAATCTACCCAAAAATAATTACTGATTATTTTAAACACTAGAAGTAAATAAACATTACATTTAAAAAAAAACAACATCATATATCACAAATATAACAGAAAATATATTTATTACACACAGTAATAACGTATTATATGACATTACTTCAAAAATCATAAGTGGGTTATTATATCATTCTGGAAATTTTGAAGGATTTAAGGCTTATTATAAGCTTTGTACCTTCTATTTGTAGTACTGCCCCTCAGCAAAATGCTATTTAAACCTGTGGTGCCTGCACACCATATGACTTTCTAATGAACTCTTCCGTTTTGCTTTGTATGGACAAATTTTACACTCAAATTGTGGTTCTTTTTGACATTCAAGGCGCAGATGTTTTTGTAATGACGACTTATGTTTATACACACGCCTGCATTTAGTACATATGTACTTCAAATAGGAATCACCATCTGGAAGTACTTGCCACTGTCCTTTGTATTTATCTTTAAAAAGAGAAGTCAAAGTTATACAAGATTAAAAGACATTTTATAAAGCCAATTTATTAATTTAAACATTATGTTGGGTAAAAATGTGGCATAGCAAAAATATATTAATGCTAAAATAAATAGTAATTATTATTTATTCAAGTGAGTTTTACATCACAATACCTCAACAGTAAGGTAACTGATTCTTTTATTGTCACTCTGAGCTGTAACCAACCTTTTTAATGAAATGAATAAACCTCTACTTGTAAGAATAAAAAAAAATGAAAAAGAAAAATGACCAAGTAGCTTTAAAAAATTTATATTAAAACAAAAAAACATTGATAAATTAATTATCTAAAATACACCTTTCAACAGCTAAATTACAAACAACAAACAAAACCTATGCTGCTTCACACACACTCATGAATTATAAAAAGAATAGCTGAAGTTCTAAAAAATAGCAATATTAACACAGCATACATAAATACTAAAAATATAATATATAAAATAAATAAATTATACAAATTTGTTTAACACTAATGCAATAAATAAACAACAATAATCCTAGGCACAAATATTGCTCTTGATGTACATTTCGCTAACACTGTTAGCATCATCAGAAGGTTACAAATACTGGGTTATAAAACTAGAAACCTAATGAAAACTCGCAATGGGCATCACTCCCACTCCTTCGCCCAGCAACCAGTTTATCTAATACCAGCACTGCACGCAGGAACAAGACTACACCCCACTGACCTATCATGATAGTTTCAAGTTAGAAGTGTCCCTATAGGTCTTGTTCCTGTGCCCAGCACTGATATTGGATAAACCGGGCGATGGAGTGGGAGTGATGCCCATTGCGAGTTTTCATTAGGTTTCTAGTTTTATAATCCAGTATATTTTTAACCTTCTGATGATGCTAACAGTGTTAGTGAAATGTACATCAAGGGTATTTAAATATTTGTAGCAAGGGTTATTGTTGATTATTTATTATAATTACGCTACCATGGTCTATATAGATTTTGTACTGTAATGCAATTTAAAAATAAAATGTCTAAATGGTAAAAAATTATACATTTTTAAAACCTCTGTTCTGTTTAATCCAAAAACTGTACAAAGACACAAGTATTAATAGTAAACACTATATATTTCAATTAAAAAAGACAGACAAAATATATTCAGTACAAGCAGGGAATAAATACTTGAAACTTCACATTTTACCTAACACCACTAAGTTTTCTTACAAGAGACACTATCACAGATAAAGTAAAATGATAGATCTTTCACAGTGATTACTATCACAAGTAATTTTATAAAGTACATTTTTCCCAAAACAGTTTAAACTGAGAATATTTTTAAAAAAACAATCAGATGCAAAGATGTAAGAGAGATAGTGACAAATACTCTAATGAGGACATTGACAAATTTTGTGGAGAAATTGTAACAATAACAAAAAATTATACTTGAAATGAAAACAAACAAACAATATTAAAGTGCAAAATATCAAAATTTATTGCATAAAAGAAACGTTATCATAAAGTTATAAAAAGAATAAAATGAAAGTGAACTGAAAACCTATTTATGTTGTAACTGGATACACTTCTACATGTACATATGCAAGAAAGTGTAAAAAATTATGTTTTCCAAAATAAATATAAAGCTGTTCATTTTGAAAATCGTCTTTCTCAATTTAATAAATGGATAAACAAATTTTTTAAAGTAAACAAATAGTCTAAAAGTACTGATAAATTATTTTGTAGATTAAATTTATAATAAAAAACATGTATTTGTAAATATCAAATCACACTGTGTCTCATCATAATATGACGAGTCAATGAGCCTTTCTGTAAACATTTGAACTTGCACAAATGGCAAAAAAATTGAGCCTCTCTTCCACATTCATACTTCTTATGTTTCGATAAAGATTGTCTATGCTTGTATTTCCGGTTGCAGTTATTGCATGGAAACAATTTATCCTCTTCATTTAACCATAAGGAACCAAAATCTGCAAAACATAACATGTATTACAACATAATAATTTCATATATTGACCTATACCTCTATTTAGAGTCATCCAAAGTGAAATATTATTTATTTACATTTGTGAGGTATAACATAGTTTAAAGTAGCTTACTCACTATAGTTTAAAATTAATCAAATTTAAAAAACAACTTTGAAATTCTGAATATTAGACAGAAATATTAGATTATTATATTATCAAGAAATCTTGATAAGATTTCTGACTGATTTGGTACAGTTTTATTTTTGGTTAGATTTAGTACACACTACTAATGTTCAAAAGCTACCAAAATGCAATTAACTTGATGGATGGTTTACATGAGAGTTGACCACATAAGATTAAATGGAAGTGTACATAAAATGCAATTACAAATGATCCTTAGCAAAATTATTCTGAATTGTAATTTTTTCAAATGATAAAAAACAGTATTAGTACAGTATTTGGTACGTTGTAATAAATTTTAGTTGTCTTTATAATCAAGAAACATTTTAATTTAAATAATTTTAAACAAATTTACAAAACTCAATCTTAACTTTCACTCTAGAATTTGTACTAACCTCCCAAGAGATATTTTAAATACTAGATATATGAATGATTTGAAATTTACTTGGTTAACAGGTTCAATAAAGAATCTTTTGTACCCATTTTTCAAAATAAAATTCTCATAACCATTTGATGTTACTGAACAAGTTGTAAGGTTAATAGAAAGGATTTAATATCTTATTTAAAACTTTGAAACTAAATTAATATTAAAAATTATTATTATATTGCTGTTTATAAACATAATTGCACATTTATTTATAAAATAAAAAATAAGATGTAGTTTGTGTTTTATTTTGTAAATGGTGATATAATTGAGAAACCAGTGCTATAAATTTTAATTTTTGTTTATAAATAACCAATACAATATATTATAAAGATAACATATGTTCAAAGGAAGCTAGAAAGAATAAATAATTGTGTGAACTTACTTTGTGAAGAAATCTAGGTTAAGTAATAGAACCATTGTAAATCTGAAGGCTATTAACCGGGTTCTATTAGTTTTAAAAGATAAAAAGCACTAAACTTTAGAGAAATAACTAAACTGAAAACTTGCAATATGAACTGACAGACAGGTAGATAATTCAGGGGCAAGCCCATCAAGCACTTGCAGTTAACAAAGATTTTTTTCAGAAAAAGGTGTTTTTCAAAATCAGGAGCAAAAAAGGACAAAGAAATTTTGAAGACCAACACCAATTGGACGACAGGCCAGGATTGATGGAAATAGGAAAAGGAAGATCATTACTGAACAAGAGAAAAAGAAATGGAAATGATGGAAGGAGAATAAATGGAGTTAGTCTTGCAGTGTTTTCCTCTGAAGATGATTGCTTTCCAATCCTCCTGTACATCAGGGATTAAAGTATTAGTGGTTAAGAGGTTTTATTTATTCAAGATAAAAAAAATCACATAGATAATTAGAAATTATTTTTGGAATTAGATATATACTTGTGCTATATTTACAGAGCATCTTTGAAACTATCCTTCACAATAGTCATTTTTTTTTTTAATTCTAAGCTAAGTATTAATCATTTAGAAACAGGTCATACATGATGTACTTTGCCATATGATTTGTAAAACTTGTGCTTCAGTTTTCTATATTAACTTTTAATTTATTGTGTATTTTCTGTTTCCAACTATAAACATTAATTAAAGAAAATAAGAATAAATATCATTGAAGATCACATTGAGATCAGACTTGGAAAAATTTAAGAACAATTGGTACTCTCACTCTGATAACTCTAAGTGTGATTCTAATTTCTAATCATGACTATAACTAAAAAATCCTCAAAGAGGCTTTGAGTCTACAAATTAACAACAAATTCCTTTTGACAAAGAGGGGTGAAGTGGATATCCTTGGAATGTAGTTTAAAGACTAACAGCTGTATGGATGTGGCTTGACATTTCTTTAATAAATCTATTCCACTGTACAGAAAACAAATCCATATTGCTGTGATGATCACAAAACATTCAGAACTGTGAATTGCTGTGAAGAAAACAAAATATATAAAGAAAAGAACAGTTATAAAGTAAAGGCTTTAGGCTGAAAGATGAGGCAATGCTTATTAAAGCATCTCCAATTGCAAATACTTCTACACTTGATGAGACTAAAAGGTTTTGATGAGTTTTACCTTTAATCCTTCATTCAAGAAATAGAACTGAGGGTTATTGGAGGACCCTTGCCTATTAACATCTCCAATATTCAAACTTAATAAGTGATAATCGTTTTCTTAACATCCTTAGATATTTAGGCTTCTCCCAAAAAATCTTGTTATTGAGTGTATGCAGGTTGTTATTTATATTTCTGGCCTGGGCAACACTGACTGCTGCTAGGTGCCATCTGACGTTTTCATTAGAAATTTCACATTGTTTAACACACTCATCATTTTACATGCAAAAAAATGTGTTTTTGAGTGCTATTAGTATTGTTTACAATAACGTGATAAATTTATCTCAAGTAAAAAAATGGAATTAACTCTTATAACAGTACTGTGCGATTATTTTTTATAACTTTCTATACATATTAACACAAGAAGTGTGCACAGATGAACTTAATTTTTTATACAGCAATGAATCGCCATTCTACACTAATGTAAAACATTGGTATAACAAATTTAATCACGGCTAATGTTCACTCCAGGATGAATCTTGTAAAAGTTATCCAGAATCGGTTGTTGTGCAAGAGGGGTAAAATTTATTTGTTACTCGAAGAAATATTAGCTTGAAGCTAAATAAGGTAAAATGGTAATAAATACATATAACGGAAATTTAAACTCATTTGAAAATGGGAGGTTCTTTGCCACGAAATTTGCAGAATTAAAACAAAATTATTATAAAATAAATATTATAAATGCAGATTATCAAGCCTATTATTGATATATAATTTGTTAACTTTTTTCTTTCATTGTGCCTCTGGTAAATATATAAATAATAAAATAGCCTTTACAAAATACAAATGGTATATTTTACATTTTCTATTCAATATAAATGTTTTCGTAATTTACTTGCACAAAGATTACCATATGTTTAAAAAAACTTTCAATATATATTTTTGTACGCACAAAAGAGACTAATATTTTAGAGTTTGAGTCTCAATTTTCGAGTGAACAGAAAAAATATGATGCTGTAAAGTGCTTTTTCGTTTCGCCTTATATGGACACATAGGACAACAAAATTGTGGACTCTGGCCACATTCGAAACGAGTATGTAGTGTTAATGAACGCTTGTGTTTGTAGACACGACCACATTTGCAAACAAAAGGTGAACCAAGGTTCTCTGAAAAATATACATCATAAAATTAATTACAGGTTTGTTACATTTCAATAAATTTATTTTGAAAATTTAGTATAGGTTAACCATACAATTATTTCATTTTGATATCCTTATATTATTTATAAAATCATTTTTACTGTTCACAAAAAAAATTAATGTAATCCTGTAAATTGTAAAAAATATTATTTAATTTTAAAATATTTAGCAATTAACCTCCTCATGAAAGTACTAAACAAATATGTTATTTATTATATTTTAAAATATTAAATTGAATAACACTAATTTTGTTTTAAGAAATCCCACAGATAAAACTTATTCAATAACTTACTTTCAAAATCCTAAATACAATTCTATTATACGAATTCTTTAAAAATGAGATGGAATATATACTTTTATATAATACAAAAATATAACATTAGTTTATTTAAAAGTATGAAAAAGGCCCATTTGACCTATTTTAAACCAGTTAATGTAAAGTTTTACTCATGAATTTTACTGTCCATTATGATCCAGAAAACATTAGTTTTATTATTAAACTTTAATAACTTCAACAAAGAATTTAAAATTAAACCTATTTCAATGTCAAAGTCATCATCCTCAGTACACTTTTACAAACCATACTCTCTGTATATTTACAAATTAATATGAATAATTAGTTACATGTAGGTTAAATTTCATATTCTGTAAAATGTGTTTGTAGAAATGACTTTGTGATCTCTATCAATAAATACCTGCTATAAATATTTCAAATTATTTTTTTAGAAAATCTTAATTTATAGTGATGTATTTCTAAAGATTTTAAAAACAAAGTTAGATTCGATGATTAGTTTGCTAAATTAGAAATTCAAATAATTTATCATAACTCTCTTTGTAAGTTAATATTGCAAGCTTATAACATTTTTAATAAATAGATGTTTTAGCTGTCATTAAAAACCCGAATTTTAGTGACAAAATAACTATTAAAGCATAAACCTTTTCAAAGTCAAAGTAGCTAGAAACATTTACATAAATAACATAATACAGATCGAGCTAATGAACCATGCAGATTTCCTTTCATCTCACATTTGAAGGAAAAATTAATAATTTTACTGAATGTGTTAAACAGCCCACCTTTGTAAATTCAAACACATATAAATAAAACTAATATGGGTCTACTTTATTTTTTTGAAAAGATATTACCAAGCATCAATCAAATAAAAATACAAATCAAGAAAGATACCTTCTGAAGTTTACTTTTATTCAGAAACTTTGAGGGCACATTAATTGTGAACATTTTTTGGATTCACATTTAAAAATACTAAGATTAATTTGCCAAAAAAACTTTTGCAATAGTAACAAATAATAAAAAAGTTTTTAAAGCATTATTAGTCAATAATTCATTGTTTTTTAAAATTTATTTTTGTAATTCTGTCTTTACCACAAATTTTTCTTGTTTTTAAACTAAGCAATAACTTCTGTAACTGTATAAAACAACTGTGGTGTAATGTATAATTTAAATAAATGAAACCTCTATACCACAAATTACTTTTTCTTTTATTAAATCCTTATGTACATTTCAATTGCATAGCAATCATCCTCAGAGGTAATTTACAATAAAAATTATTTTTTAAGAGTATTTTTATTGTAAATTACCTCTGAAGATGATTGCTATGCAATTGAAATGTACTTAAAGATTTAAATAAAAGAAAAAGTCATTTATAGTATAGAGGTTCCATTTATTTATGTTCAATAACTTCTAAATAGCCAACTATAACATCTTTATTCTTTCAAATATATTCAGCAATAAACATAAAGGACAATAGTATGAAATGCAATAGAAATAAGAAAACCCATAGCTATAGACATTTTAAAAACCTTTATATACATCTCACTAACAGTTACAACCTTCCCATCATAAAACTGTGCTTAAATGTACATAAAGGTTTTCAAACTTTTTTTTATTTTATTGTTTTGTAACTAAGACTTTTTCTTCTTTTTTATAATATAAAATTTTAATAAATTAATGTTTTGAATGCAAATGCATAGTATAATTTTAATATGAACGTTCAACAAGTAAATAACAAAATGATTACAATATAAAAACTTTTATGGTGTACATGTTCAGAAACGTCTTTGAAAAATATGCCATAAATACTGTCATATTGTTTGTCCTAGGTGAACAGTGGAATGAATAAAATTCACAATTAACTTATCTTTGTTTATTTAAATTACAATTTTTATATAAAGGGAAAATGTTTCATTTCATATTCCTATACAAATATATTGATAATTCTTCATTATATCAGTTTTATTCATTATTCTTGAAAACAAAAAATTAATAAGTCATATCATTTATTATTTGTATTTATTCCATTATGTTTTTATATGGGATTTTGTTATGTTTCCCAGCAACATGACGTATTAGTCCTCCTTTCTGATAAGATTTGTATGGACAAAAAGTGCAATGAAATTGTGCTTCCTTACCACATTCATAACGCTGATGGTTGCCTAGCGATGTTTTAAGTTTATACTGACGGCCACAAGGTGTGCAGCGGTATACAATACTTTGATCAGGCAAAGTACATACCTCCCATTTAGTATTACACCCTGAAACAAATTTTATTCAGATTACAGTCATAATTACACAAAATTAATTTCTTTTACTGTAAAAAAGAGATTTTTTCTTTTGTTGTAATATCAATTATAACAACATAAATTTTTTTTAATTTGTAAACCATTTTGCAATGGAACAAGAGAAACACTATTTAATTTTAAAAGAGAATGAAAAATGGAACAAATCTTTTATTTTTTTTTTATAAAGTGACAGTTTTATTATATACAGTATATATATTGTAACGCTTTGCCCTTTTTACCTGGGTAATTATTACTTTATTTAAAAATGTTATTTTTCGTATTACCAAAATATTTTATTTTACTTACCAGAGCTCTAGTTCTAACGTCACAGCTCAGGCAAGAAACTGTCTGTCTATGACGGTCTTCCTATTTCGAAGTTAGAACTAGGTTACTTGTGAAATAAGAATTGAAAGTTTTAATATACAAAGTTAAACAATTTATTAATTAATGACAAATTACAGTGTTAAATTATTTACATAAAATTACTGCTTACTATTCTATATATATATATACTTTAATTACTTGTTAACTTGTACAAATTATGCATCGAGAAGGTAGTAACTTAAGTTTTCCAATTTAATTTTATAAATGAATATTCAAAGGTGATTTCTACCATTCATGTGTTAATCATTTTTCATTCAGAATTAAATTTAGCTAAAACTAAAATACATTTTCTTTATTATTCTCTAAAACGTACCTGGTTGTGCAACACCTTACTTGTAAAACACTATATCACATATCATTAAACACTCCACATCGCTCTTGCAATCATCGCTCTTAAACAAAAATAATATAAACTTTTACTATTTGAAACTCATTAAAATAAAATCCTGGCTTCTTCTGTATCTTGCGGTAATAAATCTGGTAACGGCCTTGACATCTTAAATTTAGAATAATGGAAGCTTGCAAATTTTCTAAGTTATTTCCGAAAATGCCATCAAGTCCGTCTCGTTCAAAGACTTTTAGAGAAGTAGGCCGTTGCAAGAAGGCGCTAACTGAAATTTTCAAGAAAACCCCCACCCTTATTTATATATATGAATATTTTGATTGGTTCTCAGGATCAGCTCATGCTTACGTCATATGGCGTGACCTGCTTAATTGTCTTAAGTTACTATCTCGTACGATATTTTGCATTTTTACTCGCTAGGAGCGCCTTAGTTCTTACGCTAGATTAACAAATGTGCATCGATAAAATAAAAATTTTCTTTTATATTGCACTGATTTAATTATAAAATAAATTTTTTTAAAAATTAAAATTCTTTTATGTAACACCAAATTATTTAGGAGTGTTACATTATATATGTATATATGTATATATATATATATATATATATATATATATATATATATATATATATATATATTCTTCTGTATCAATAACAAATAAGAGAAATAGAAATACAAGAATAATTTATTGAATTATGCAATTTAAATCTTTTAGTTGGCAAACAGCACCGTATTATTATATATTATTATTATTAAAATATTAATAATATAATTATATATAATATTATTACTATTTATTTTTTAATAATAATGTTCCTGAGGATGTTGGTACTACTTTGCCAACGAAAATCTATGAATTGTATAATTCAACAAAATATTCTTGTATTTTTATTTTTTTTAAATTTTTTTCATATATATATATATATATATATATATATATATATATATATATATATATAGATTTTTAATAGCATCCAAGCCAAGATAGAGTTTATTAATATCCATTTGTAACAATTATTATTATCTAGGCCTTAAGTCTCTAAAAAAGTTATTTGAAGGTTTCTGGATATAGTAAGTATTATTTTTCAATCAAATAGTCCCTGTCTGAATTTTGATTGTTTGGTGATAAATTCTATCCCTGACAAGGTAGCCTTTTGAACTCTAAAGTGACTTTGAATTATTTATTTGGTTTCTAAAATAATGTGATTCAATTTTTGTTCTATGTAATAACATGGGTGAAGTACTCATCATCAGCATTGTTTCACATTCCTCAATCAACGTTTTTTGTATCCATCTCATACAGATTTATTTCTGAATATTTTTATAAATTTTTCAAAAATTATTATTCTTTACACTTGAAAAAAATGTTAAAGCACTCTGGCTGAATCTGCTCATTTTCATGTCAGTTTTTCACTCATGACAGTAGACCATTCAAATTGTTCCTCATCAGGAACATCGTCATACTTCCATCCTCATACACTTGACATATTTCCATCCTCATAACACCTTCATTCTAAACTTTAATAATGTACCAGAGAATTTCAGTACAATCAATTTTTTTTTGCACTTCAAAACACATAATGCAGCTAAACATAACAACTAAATTAGAGCGTTATTTTAAACTTTATATGCTGTAAACTCTATTTTTAACTTTGTTATTATCACACGGTTATTAGAATACTAATAGATTATTTTATTTAGGTTTTGAAAATTTATTTTTAATTGGCTGATTACAAAATTTTGACTGCTCTGTAAGCATTATTAATTTTAAAAAAACGTATTGGAGTTTTCTAGAATTTTTCATTTATTAAATTATTAAATTTTATACACTATACAAAATGATAAAATACTAGAATGTGCTACACACCTCAGCTATCTGGATAAACTAATTAAGTCCCTTTCTCAGGTTAACAATCACATTTAAATTATAATACACAAGTAATTACCAACATCTTTAAATGATCTAAAATGGTTTAAATATAGTTAATTAAATACATAAAAACAAATTCTTAAACTAACAAAATTTGAAAATCTCTATATATTAGAGTAGCGTAATGACAATCATTATACACCAATAACTTTTACTACAAATATTTAAACCACTTGATGGTTATTTCATTTTAAAAAATGAAAATTAGTAGTAACTTTTTAGTAAATTAAAATTAAATTTAATAGTAATGAGTTTTTCTTAAGGTTCAGAAATTCAAATAACACTTTGATAAAATTAATCTGTTCTAAAAAAACTATTTGGCACCCAACGATAATAATAAAAAATTAGTTAGTTTTGTATCAACAATATTTGATACTAAACTGGATTATTATTTTTTAAATAATTTTGTTTTGTAACAAAAGTAAAGTTAAACCAATTAAATGAGCACAAAGTGTTATGTTATTATATATGCTGATAAGTATTCCTACATGAATGGGAAAATATGATGAATAGTTAATATCCGGTGTACATCCGTTCATTTTGTAATGACTAAATTTAGATGTTTTACTACAATCTAATCCATTATTGACGAGGTGGACCCAACAACAGTTGAAGTGCAAATGGAGAGCGGACACAATTAACATAGGAGCAGATTTGTTTGCACTTTCCATCGCACTCTAACTCTTGTTGGGTTTACCTCGTCAATGCTGGATGAGATTATAGCAAAACATTAGAACTGCAACTTTATTCACTGCAAAATTAACAGATATACTCTGGATATTACCTATTCATCATATATATATATATATATATGTGTGTGTGTGTGTGAGTGAGTGTGTGTATTGGTGGTTCAAATTAAATTCCAGATTCTTTATTATTTGAGTGGATTAATAAAGTTTATCTTTGTTAGGAATGATCAATTAAATAATTAGATTTTATCTCACCCAATTGAATAAAGAAGCACTTAGTTTTGGTAGGGTTTTTACCAGTTTCTATAAATAATTTAACAATAATTTATACAGTAAAATTATTAGAATATTACAGTGTGTGTGTGTGTGTTTCTACAAACCTTTAGTAAACAAAAATAACTTCTAACTATACACTGCTCTAAGTTTTTTGTCAACCATCAATGTCAGCATTGCCAATAGCCTATTAACATATAACATGGGAGTGTTTTACTGTAGCTCCACAGTATAAAGGTCACCAGTGTACATCAGTGAAGGGTACTTATCACCCTCTCATTACTCCAAAATAAGCAAAAGATGACCAGATAAGTTATAAATAACTAAGCAAAGTTAACTATTGTGTGTGGATGTAATAATCTATGTAATAACAATGTATTATATCATGAAATTGTCAACAGTATTTAACACAAAATAGAACAATATAAATAACACAAGAGAATCGAGTAAATAATCACTTGTTTTACATGTTTAAGTTTCTTTTAAAAGTCTCATATGATAAGTTCCAATTATTTAAAACTTTATCAATAATTTTAAGAATGAGGTAAAGAATTTATTCACATAGACTAATAGTTCATTCTTTTTTAAATTTGTGACGAATTGTAAACATACTTTGATCGTTTCTACCTGATCTATTGTATAGATAGTCTTGAATGAAATTTAATCTTTTATACTCTTAGCTTCATTATAAAAAATACCTTGTGCTCATAAGGAAAATAATTTTAATATGTACTTTGTTCAGGTTTTCCAGGTTATTACCATTCTAAATGTTAATGATGTAAATTAGTTGTGATAAATAGGAGGCCTGTTCAATACAATCAACCAAAGCACTTAAAAATAGAAATTAATTCAGTGTGTTCCTCTCCATTATCATTTCTACAAACACTTCGATTGTGTAAAGTGACATTTCCTACTAGCTCAAATGGTCTAGGAAATAACTCTATGAATTATTAGCATATAGTATTAGATTCTAATCATGTTGACGAACCATTCTGATGATGGACATTGATTATTTTACTTCTATACTAAGTTTCTTTAGCCTGCTCTGCAATGACTTACATTGTTTTTTAACATTAAAAAGAAATAGCTATCAACCAACTGTGAACACCAAGATGGATAAAGGTAATAGTAGTTATTTTAAAAAAATAGAATCATTGTTGAAAATGTTTTAAACAACAAAAATCTATGAACACACAAAGTTCTCAGAACATAAAATTGGCTGCAAAATATTAATAAACAGGAACTCCTGGTTTTAAAATAATCTCTAAAGTCAACTTTTATTAAAAGTGAAAATAGAAAAGAATTGCTACAAACTGATACATAATATAAAACTAAAATAGATATTTACAATTTATTGATTATTTCATAACTTGAGAAACAAATAGTGGTTTTAACAAATTTATATCAGTAACCATTTAAAATTAAAATCATTCTACCTTGAAAGATTTTTTTGCTATAATCTCTTTAATCAAATTAAGTAATTGTGAAAAATTATAAAATAACAATTAAAATAAAACATGATTACTGCTACTGATTTATTTCAATGAAAGAATTAATTACAGATTATTTAATTAGAGTGAAACAAAATAGAAACTTCTTTACATTTTACAAGAAACATAAATTTATGTTCTTAATGTAAGATATAAATATAAATTTACATTAAAGAATGAAAATGGTACTGGATGAACTTACTTGAAATTTTAAGCAATACAAGAAGAAAATATAGGTCCTAGAAAATGAGACATTTATAATGACAACTAAAACATTCAACCAACTGTCAGTGGTTGAAACAGTTTATGGTGATGAAAAAATATGTTTCAATGTTATAAAATAAACAATTATATATTTTTCAGAATATTGTTCAACAAAAAGTAATCTCAGTATATGGCATAGTTAAAATGTGATAATGATTTTTTTCCTTTTTGTTTTTTTTTATTACAGAAGATATACTTTCATTTTCAAATTTTATAAACAATTCACATCAAAACATTTTAGGGAGTTTTAATCATGCATATTTTTTATTCTATGTGTGTTTTAGCATGTTTTTGTTTGTGTGTGTGTGTTTAAAAAATTATATATTACCCACTAGTAATGTAATGGACATCCATTGAATGCATCTTTCCTATAATTTTAATAGTATATACAAAAGGAATTTTTTAATTTAAGTTACAAAGCACATACTCAGAACCAGTTATAGAACATAACAATCAGAATTTTATAATTATGAATAATATCAACGACTTTGTATTTAATTTTTCCTAATCAGAAAGTTCTAAGGTTTGAAAAGTTGTGATAATCAGTAACTAATATAACTTAAACTTACCATTTCTTCTAACAGTTTTATAGATTTAATAAATGCATAATTAAATAATACTCAACTTAAAAAATAAATTAGTGCTTCCTAAGTAATTTTTAGTAAACTCTAAGGCACATTTAATTGACATTTAATTTGGTGATGAATCAATAAAATAATTTATTTTGATTTCATTGATTTTTATTAAATTCTGTGAGTATGTATGGATGCTTTATGGCTAAATGTCTTCTAACAGAGCCTGTATGATGTGTTCTATAAGGGCAAACAGGACAACAATGCTGAGGCTCTTTACCGCATTCCATACGTAAGTGTAATGCCAATGATTTTTTATACTTGTAAACACGCCCACAGCCGTTACAGTTGTAGAAAATCTGTTCATTGACTTGCTGAATTGAGAATGCATTTAGAACAACTCCAGAAACTAAATAAACAAAAAATGTTATACAATTAGTAGAATAAGTTAGCATCATTATTTGTTTGAAAGCTTACAAATTTTATCTGTTTTAAAAATATTTAATTTTAAAGAAATGCATAAAAACACTTTTTATTAGTGTATCTAATACTTTTAAACTATTGAAAATATGTCTTGAAAATTAAGAAAAATGTATTATATTATTAATTGCAAAAATTCAAACACTATTATAAATTCAATTTGAAGACTTAGGTTACCAGATTTTTGTTTATTAAGAGTACCAAGAAACTAGACATAAAAATTATTCTTTATTACACCAACAAACAAAATGTCTCCCCATTTGAATTACAAACAGCTTGTTTGTGTAGATAAATCAGCTACATTGATACAAATCATATTTAATGTGTTCAGTCTTTCACTATTTCGTTAAAAAATAAATTAGTTACCAAACTACTTATTAGTATGATTAATTAACATTAAATGTTAGTAATAAACTCACTAAAGTCCCATGTAAGAAACTCGAACCAACAACTCACAACAGCATGAAGTTAAAAATTTACTCTTACTTCACTTTTGACAACATACTCAAAAGGTTATTACTGTACCACCAACAGGTTACTTTACATTCATTTTAACCATACATATTTATTCTTTATACCACATGACTATTCAGACATGAGAATAAATTTACTTTGCTAAACCAAACAAAACTAAAATAAAATGTTTTCTCTGGAATTAAACTGCTAACAACTATGTTGTTTTATATTATTATTACTAAACATATATGCTTTGAGGTTTTTAATTCTATGATAGATCATCAAATGTTTTCATTAATGCTTCCAATCACCTAGACCTTTACTAAAAGTCTCTCCATCTATGTGATGCTCACTTTAATGGATACTTTAAATAATAAAATATTTATTATTTTGAAATGAAAATAGTAATTAAAATAGAGTGGCGCCTTTCAAAAATGGCTGAAATGGAAGTTTTAAATAAAGCTTTCAGCTGTATTAAATAATGAAACTTTTTTTTAAAAAAATTGAATATTATGATGAGAAAAGTTAATTTATTTAAAATGACTTTACATTATTTTATTTCAAACAGTTAAAAGCAACACAAAAAGGGCATAGAGAAGTAAATATTTCTAATTGTAAGTAACATATAGAAATAAGCAATACATTTTAAATATTTTAAGTAATAAACTCAATAGCCACAAAATAACTTTATTTATTCACTTGATGTACATTTCAGTTACAAGGTAACCATCTTCAGAAGTACTGAACAAAAATTTAAATTTTGGTTCGGTACTTCTGAAGATGGTTACCTTGTAACTGAAATGTACATCAAGTGAATAAATAAAGTTATTTTGTGGTTATTGGGTTTATTATTTAAAATATTATAACATAGGCCACAGTTGCTCAAGAAATCATAATACATTTTTAGTTTAATAAATAAAAAATATATAAATAATTAACTCTCAATGCTTTAAAAATACCTGCAATTAAAAATAAACTCAACTATATACCACTAACTTATGTAGTTCTTAACTGAAAAATAATTACTATTAGCTTTCCATAAAAATTATAATTTTTTCTAACTCAATAACATAATCGAAGTCAACTAAGATACACTAAATTATCTATTAATAAATACACAAAAACCTCTTAACCACAAACTTTCTTTAATTTACCCTAATGTACATTTCAGTTACAAAGTAACCATCCTCAGAGGGATAACACACAAAGACTGATTAACGCTAGAAAAATACCTTATTTATAATCTACAGAACTAGTCACTCCCACTCCGACCGCCGCGGCCCCACCTGTTAAACAAGGCGTAGCCACGCCCATCGAGTGAAAGCAAGATATCTAACGTCAACTTACTAAAAAATAAATTAAAAATACAAAATAACATAATTAAAATTGTTTTTTGAAATTATAACCAACACAAAATTTAATATAAAAATCATAATCCTATTTAACAAATGAATATAAAATTGAATTAGGAATAGGACCTCTATCAGAATTTAATAAATTCTCAGGTTTATGTTTACTAATTTTTAAACTTTCGAAACTATTTAACAACTTATTAGTTCTAACATTCTTAATTAACTTGACATTATTAACATCTAGATTGTGATTGGTCTCTAAAATATGGGCAGCAATACTAGACTTATCAGATCTTTGGTATTTAATATCCCTAATATGTTCCTTAAATCTAGTTATTACTTTTCGTCTTGTCTGCCCAATATACATTTTATCACAATCCTTACAATTAACTTGGTAAATCCCTGATTTATCAAGTGTTTCTACTTTATCTTTTGCATTACCTAATAAATTTTTAAGGTTATTATGATTTTTATACGCAACTCTCAATTTAACATCCTTAAAAATTTCCTCCAGCCCTTTGGTTAAAACTTTGTCAAAAGGTAAATTAATAAAACGGCTTTCTTCTTTAGTTTCCAAAGGTAATGTTGTTAATTTCTTCCGAAAAATCCTAATCTTTTGCTTCCTAAGGATATTATCAATAATTTTACGTTCATAACCATTAAATTCAGCTGTACATTAGGGTAAATTAAAGAAAGTTTGTGGTTAAGAGGTTTTTGTGTATTTATTATTAAATTCAACCACAGTATATTCCTAATAAATAGTAACTAAATTATCTCTGAGTACCCAATTTGTGCGCAAGAAAATGACAGCAGTATACCTCAATATTTTTTAACAATAATTATAGCAATCCTACAGGAGTTAGCTTGATGCAATTCCACATTGTTTATCCAATCTTATCTAGGAAATTAACTATTTTAGAACAACAAACCTCATACTAGAATTCCATTCTTAGTACAGAAAAAGTTATATTCCTTACCTACTAATTTCTCTCCTGAATTGTAATTCATTATTTTCTTACAATTAAACTAATATTACATTCATTACAGTGTCATAGTGTTGTGATTTTAAAAAAATGAATAATTATTTAATTAATAGGAAGAAGTTACGAAAACTGTAATATAATCTACAATACCTTATACAACTGATAATTTAACTCAACTGTCCTCAACTTTAAAGAGTTAAAAATTAAAAAAAATTTAATTCCAAATTGAAACTACTTGAATAAAGCAAAGATATTACCTCATAAAGTAACATAGTTATTAAGGTCAGGGGAAAATAAAAAAAACATGATTATAGCAAAAGTTGTATAATAATTTTCAAGGCAAAACAAATCATAACTCACAAACACAAATAAAAATTAGACTGACTTGCCCACTATTGCATACCTATAAAATGAAATAATTGTTTTGCTAACTTGCCATTGCACACTTCGTCCAACACTACATTACATGGTGTCATGTTGAAAAGGTACATTACTATAGTTATAAAATATATGGTATATAAGTATTATTCCTTGTATTACAGACCATACCAGGGATGAGTAAATGCAAAAGAAAAATGTTGTTTTATATATATATATATATATATATACATACACACATATACGTAGCAGTTGCTACCTTCCGCCTCATTACAGGATACGACCTTCTACGAAAACACCTATACCTCATTGGGCTAGCTGAGGACCCATACTGCAGCCTATGCCAACAAGAACAACACATGGATAGAAGTCACCTTAAGGTGTATCCAGCACTATCAAAGACAACTGAACATGAACGATACTGGGAAGCACGAGGTTTATTTCAGAGTGTATAACTAATGTTATTTTGTACTTGCTATTAGAATAAATAAATATATACATATACATATACCAGTGTTACTTTACCTGTTAAGTACAAATCTGTAGAGTACAAAGACCTTGAAAATATCATGTTATATCAATGAAATACTTTAAATATATTGTTTCATAAATTTAATTGTAAGTACATTAATTCATATTTCACAAGAAAGACCTCATCTAACTGGATGTTTTTTGTGAGTGGCATTAAGAGAGGTGACTCCTTGTATTTTCACACGTTTGACTCATCAAGGATTATTTTTGTTTAAGAACATTACAGTGTATGTGAAAAGTTAATAAAAAAAGAGTGTTACTATATATGTATTACACACACACACACACACGTTTAAATATTCTCACGTTCCATAAACATGAGAATATTTAAACAACAAATATAATGCTCGAAGCATTTTGCCAATTTGCTACTTCTGACAATATCAAAGTAATAATGTAAATTTTGGTAATGAGTTCCTGATTATGGCAAAAATGGTAAATTGACAAAAAGCTTGGAGTCATTATTTTTTAAATATCTTCTTTATTAAATGAAAGCTAATTCCTGCTAAATAAATCAATAGCTAAAAAATATTCCATCTTGTGAAAAGTTAACTGAAAGTAAATTAACTTTTTCAGTAAATACTGAACTACCATTTCTAAACTAAATTAATTATTTTCATTCCTACAGTTCAGCTCGTAATAAAGTACTAACTGAATAAATTATTCATTCTTCATACTTGGAAAATTTTTATTTATTTCAATCATTAATAAAACATGGTATAACATTTACAATCACTCATATCTAAAATATCCCAAATCTAAAAATAACTAGTTATTAGTGCACTAAATATTAAACAAACTGTGTTTAGACTATACTAAAATCAAGTTAATACATCATTGCATTTCTTTTATAACAAGCTATATTAATATAAACTAGTTTAAAACAAAAGTAAGAAGCACTCTTTTGCATTCTGATAAAGATAATTTTCAAAAAATATACCATGAACTGTGTATTAGAATACTTGGTTATAAAATTTAAATAATAGCACTACAAACTAAACCATCAATATATAAAAAGAATACTTAATATTATTTTAAAACAACAAATGATTATGAAGTAATGAGAATATGTATTTTAAGTAAATTTAGACGACACAAAAAACAAATGTTGACTGTATTACATTTAATTTATGTTTGGCCAAATTCTTATTGTTAAGGTAATGTTGGAAGGTGTTTTTCAATTTTTTTTAATACACATATTTGTTTTTAAATGACAACACATCTCAATTACTTTTCAAATTATTGTAATTATAAAGAAATACTAACCAATCCTTGGATGGTCACATAAAATTGAGAATTTAACAATAATCATTAATAAAAATCATATTAAAAACTACTGTTTTATTGTTGTTTTTGTATTCATGATTTTTTGATTAAGTAATAAAGCCCTTTGTACTTACAATACTAAGATTCTAAAATTTCTCAGCAGATTCATGCTTTACACTTTAGTTCTATGTCATTTTCCAATCCTTTAAGATACAAATTAGATTGTTCTTAGTAGTTGTGTTGCCAACAGCAGATAACTCATATAGTAAGAAAAAATATTGTGTCTAAATTCTATGAATAGTAGTTTAAAATACATCTGATGAGAAATTGCATTTGTTTCAGTCATTTTTAATCATAAAAATAATGAACACTATACGTACTTAAATATAGTTAGTGAAAAAATTTTACTATTGCATTTGATTCAGTCATTTTTAATCATAAAATTAGTGAACACTATATCTATTTAAATACGGTTAGTGATAAAGTGTTAATAAAATACCCTCTTATTTCATAAATTTTAATAAAAGTATTTTCCATCCAAATTTGAATTTGTTTAGTCATTTTAGCTAATGTGTTTTTCATCCAATGTTTGCTTACTGAAAATCAAGAAATTAATCATTCTACACATAATTGTAATCATAAGCAATTTTATGTTAATAAGAACCATTACATATATATTATCTTATAATATATTTACTATAAACTTATAATTATATAAAGAAGATTTACATATTTCGAGAGCCCTTCAGCCCTCCCTATATATGCCCTTTTTATTATAGTTATAAAGCTGAAACAGGTGTAAATCTGTGGTAACATTGAACAAAAATATACTATTAAAATGTGAACAGTAATAAATAAACAGAATATAGAAAATCCCTCCATATTTTCAGTCTTATAGTAAATGTGTCTTCTATATTCTACTAAATTAATATAGTTTGAATTTAACAAATTTTTTTACTTAAATTACGATTATTAAATTAATTTTAGATTAATGGAATTCTAATAGAAAGTAATTCTGTATATCTAAAACAATATTATGACCAAATATGATCTGCGTTTTTCCTTTATATTCTAATAAAATGTCAACATATGATTGTACTTAAACTGTTGTTCCAGAATGTCTGGTTAAATCCTTATACATTTCCAGAATGTCAGGTTAAATTCTTACACATTAATTCTGTATAAAAATGCAATAGAAAATTCAATTTTTATTAACCTTCATTCACAATATATGTTACAAAGATTAGTGATATAAACGAAATTGCTAACTGGTGAAAGCAATAAAACTGTCTATATTTTATTACTCTTACATAAAAGTTGTTTTAATGTAGTATTCAATATTATTTTACCACCAATGATCAAACATTTACGTGATTTATTATGTAAAAATGTTCCATTTGTGTGTGTGTGTGTGTGTGTTTGTTTGTTTGTTTGTTAAGGGCAGTGAACACATGTAACAGATGAACATTTTGTTTCATGTATAATGAAAGAACAAATACATGCTTATCTTTTCTGAAACAGTAAACAATTCAAAGAAACATAATCTTGAACGTTAGTAATTATTCAGTCAAAAATGAAAACAAAAATTACTATACAAATTCTGTAGAAATTCTCAAACCTCTATTTTTGTTGTTTGAACCAACATGGCTCTCTATGATTGCTAAACCTTTTAACTATAAATCATAAAAAAGAAAAAAAAATTAAGTTTTATTCTAACTAAATTAATGGTTTTTATCGCTAACAGTAACTGGAAGAACTGATGGGGTGTTTAAATGAGTTCTTTCTCAGTTTGAGGTTTTCAGGTGGATAATAATATGCATTGGGAATATCAAAATCCACTTTTAGCAAAGAAAAAAATCTTTTTGTACTATAAAGGCAATTGAAATAGAGGAATACCTAGTAAATTGTAACATCTTTAGGTACAAAAGAGATGCGAAATCAATTACAATAAGAAAAAATCGTTAATTAAAGAGATAGAAAATATTGCCACTTCTTCCAAATTAGCAACATGACTTTAACTTAAGTAAAGCCTACTTTAAAAACTGTTCTATACACAAATTTTATGAAGTAAGTCGACATTAAATACATTAAATTATAAATCTCCTTAAACATGAAATATGTAAGTCATTAGAAAAATAAAAACTTATTATAAATGAAATTATTGGTATTTTAAACTTAAAATAATGTTTACATAACAATGCAGGTTATACCCATTTAAATGAAGTGTTTTATGCTAATTACATTAATAAGACGAATCTTACATCTTGTATGTAGTAAAAAAATATAATTGAGATTCTGACGAAGAGCAAAACACCAAAATATAACTAGTTATTTAATTTAAATGAATAGTTTTTTAGATGTTTTCAATATACATTTATCTTTTAGCTATGACATTCATTCTAGGTTATTCCTACTTATAATTTATCCTTTCCCATATACACCACTAACTTAGAAAGTCGGGTATCTTTGTATGATCTCAGTAGAGAAGTCCTTTGCTTTAGGGGGGGGGGGATGTTCGTGATTTAAATAATGGTAATCCCTCATTTCTTCTACTTAAAGCTTCATAATTCGTAATAACACTTCCAATTATTACCAAGAGAATTTGACCCATTCAGACATTTCATTTTAATTTTTTTAAATGTTTTCTTCTAGCTTATAGATAGAAAATAATTAATTTAAATCAAGAATTTTATTGGATGTAAAACGAACATAAATTTTATATTTTATACTTTTTCAGAAATTTTATCACAATCTTGTGTTTATAAGGTTTTATCTCTGGAAGAATTTAATTTTCTTCATTAGTAACACAAACTTGTACAAACAATGCCAAACAAATTAATAATGAAAGAAAATACATATAATAATTACCTTTGTAAAAGATGGCAATAATTTTTATTTAGCGTAAGAATCATTTCAAAACCTATGTTTGAGAAATTCATACTCACAAATAATATTATATTTTTTGTTATTACAGTTTCCCAATAGTATGTATTAAGTGGGAAGTTTTTTTTAAACAAATTTTTCATTTTATATACAGTACATTGACAAAAATATTAATTTGATTGAATTTATGAAAGTGAACAAACTTAATTAATACAATGTTACATAGACACAAATACAATACTAATTATTTGAAAATAATTTTTTTTAAAAGCTGTATTTACTGGTGCACACAAAAGCAACTAAAATCAGACATTATTACATTAAACTCTGTGTCTTAAACACATAAAATTCACAAAAATAACATATGGCTCAAAAACATTAAGGACCAACAGAAAATGTGTTCAACAATCAGGACATTAGAAGCCAGAGAAATGGGGATAATAAAACAAGCAGCTAGTAAAGCTAAAGGCCCCATTCCTTTTACAAAATGAGATTGCAACATGTATATTATAAGGAAAAATACATTTATACAAGAAAAATTTCTTGTATAGAGTTAAAAATAAAGTTTTAAAGTTAACACACAGTAAGTAATGCACAAAAAATCACTGCAATAATTATGCATGGATAATAACACATGAATATAATAAAAGTAAAGTAGCAGAAATGAAACAAAACCTAACACAGTATTATTTGGTATATTATACATACTTAGTTGAGTAATAAAGTGAAAACTATTACTATTTTAAATTAGTCTAGATGTTTGTGTAAGTCTGTTAGGTGTTTTATATTGCATTTGGTACCTGGATTTTAGATTCATGTTTTTAATGTTGATACTGTTTTCTTTGTGTGTTGTGTTAAGTTATCTACAAGTTTGCCTAATGTAGAAGCAGGGGCAGTCGTTACATATTATTTTGTATAAATAATACAATAATAAATGCCCAAACTGGTAGATTATTTAACGCAAGATACAAAGAACACATCAACAACATAAAAAACATAAATCCGAAATCCAGCTACTCAACACATACAAAACCTCCAACACACATACACAAACATCCTGACTAATTTAAATACTCTCCAAATACTAACCATAATAAAAAAAACTAACCATTACTAAAAAATTTTAAATGTACAGACATTACCAACTCACAAACAACATGTCTTACACCACCACACACACTTTGAATCTAATAACCTTTTCCATTATATATTGCAAAACATGCCTAACTCACACCTCGCCACACCCACAAATCATACACTTGCAGCCTTAAGCAATTGTCACCGGTAGCAAGTTAGCTTTGTCAATTAATCAACAGCTTCGAAAAGCGTCAATAAGTTAATAGTTTTCACTTATTTACTCAAATAATTACATATCAATTATTTAGTGAATTCAAGATGATTAAAATAAGCAGCTTTATTTGGTATAGCCTGCTAAGGCTTCTTTCAGGCACTTGAATGAGAAACAACTGCTTTCAGTGGCAGGGATAGCTATAGAATCGTGACTTAATATTTTAATCTATTTGCTACAGAATGACTTGTGTTAAATAAGAAAACTGACCAGAAAACTAGAGAAAGGAAAATATACCAAACAAGTAAAGTATACAGAAACATGTCTAAAAAAAAGAAATCTTGATTACAGAATTAGAAAATGTTCTTTAATAATTGAATATCCAGTATGAAGATTGACAATTTCCTGAAACACTCTTAGAATAGATCAGAGATTTCAGGAAATATCTGAAGAAAATAAGAAAATTTTGATAAAACAAAAAAGTTATGGAAATTGGATGGAGGCTAAACTGTCTCAAATTAAAATCTAAAACATAAAAATTATATAATTTTGTTCTTAGTTGGTCTAATTAATATTATAAAACCCACTAAAATTCTACAAAACAAACTAAAACTTTTACACAACTCAAAACAATTAACATTTGTGATTAATAACAATATATAAACAAAAACAATAAACTTTTATGACACTTTAATGTAGATATATTAATATATAGCTCTATTATTGACAATTTGTAAAACCATATTGTAAGTCTATATGAACTGTCAATAATATTACTTAAAATAAAATTTACCTATATTTTAATAAAACTAACTACAAACACCATACAAACCTATACAATTTTTATCAAACAAACATATCAATATAATTAAACTGTCTCGTTATAACTACGACGAAACCAATTTTGAATGAAATTTGTAAATAGTTAAATAATAATTTTTGTCACAACTTAATATTTATCTAAATACCAATTAAACATACTAAAACAAAGTGAGGTGACTGTATATGACAGTGTCTAGGTTGGTCGTCAGGATGTGCTATCAAGCTGAGCAGTGCTGCTGGTGCATCTTTTGCTAGAGTCGCATAGTATAAACAATTACAGGAAAATCAAATATTCAATTTTCAACATAAAATTCATAGAAAAAAATACACTCTTTAAAATAGCAGACCTATCTTTGGCTAACCACATAATATAGAAATAGGTCACAGTTATACAGGCACAAAATACAAACACATTAAAAAGGTATTAAAGAAAACATTATGAATAACATACATGATAAACCAATAACACTGACAGCCAACCTACACTCTGATATGATTGTCTTAGTGTAGACAAATACATTTGGTTTTTATTTATTTAATTAGTTATTATTTTTTTATTTACTTTATTAAAAATGTGAGCAAGTTAAGATATTACTGTTTCAACTAACAGTTATGACTAACAATATTCAATTTATAATTTTAATTATTGAATAAAAATCTAAAATAAAAAAATGTTTATATTTTAAAGAGGCTTTAAAAACTGAATGTGTTTTTATATTGTTTATAATTCAAAATAAATTGAATACAACTTAATAATGAATATAATCTGCATCAAAATCTTTCTTAACAATTTTGCGTTTGAAAGGAGCCCTCACAGATTCCTTACAAGAGAAGTCAATTTCTTTAACCTTTCTTGGATGCAGATTATCCTCACATTTATTATAATCATCTTGGATCATATCTTTACTTTCCTTACTGTTTTGATTCCCTACGGGCTCAATTGAATCTTTCTTTAATTTAGGTCGTCCTCTTTTTCGTACTTTATTTTCTTGAATGATTTTATTTCCTAAAGGCTCAATTGAATCTTTCTTTAATTTAGGTCGTCCTCTTTTTCGTGCTTTATTTTCTTGAATGTTTTTATTTCCAAGCCCAACTGAATCTTTCTTTAATTTAGGTCGTCCTCTTTTTCGTGGTTTATTTTCCTCAATGTATTGATTTCCTAAGGGCTCAAATGAATCTTTCTTTATTTTAGGTCGCCCTCTTTTGCGTGCTTTTTTCTCTTCAATGTTTTGATTTACCAAGGGCTCAACTGAATAATCTGTTTTTAATTTAGGTCTACCTCTTTTTCGTGGTTTGTAATTTTTGGGTTCATGTATGTTTTCAATATGTTTTCTAAGTGATCCCTTATGTTTACCTTTATAGTCACAAAGTGAACAAATGAATTGGGGGTCTTTACCACATTCATACATCTGATGACGTTTTAAAGTTCCTTTATGTTGATAAACAAGACCACAGTTACTACAACAAAATCCTTCTATCTTTGTGGACACAAAGGGCGGTACTTCAGTTGAACTAAAAGTTTCCATTGCAGCAGACGTGTAAGCTGTTGAAGAGCCTGGTGAGCTAAACGTTATGCCATTTGATGTAGAAGCTTTTAAACTGGAATAATTATCACCAGTTTCCTCTATAAATTCTCCGTTCTTTGAAAGTAAATTATACTCCCCTTTAGTAATGGGAGTCATATTTAGAATCTTATCTGAATTAAGAGCTTCAACCATTGGGGATTCGTTTAGTGATAAGTCGATTTTCTCAACACTTTCTATGTCAGAAACATTTTTAATAATATTTTTTTTCTTTTTTTGCTTTAGCTTATAAGTAGGGTACTTTTTAGCTGTACGATATTTTGTTCTCATTTGGTAAATAGTCTTTATATCACCTGACTTTTCTGCAACGGTTGTTTCTGTAACTGAATCAATTGTCTTTGAAAATACGATTTCTAATTCTTCATTTTTTTGTTTGTCTGACTCTGTATAAAATTCTGTTGTCAAAATCTCTATTGGAACAGTTATTTTGTTAATGTCTTGAGGAGATTTGTCACCTAGTTCTTTAATGCTTCCATCCTGATTATTTTGATTAGCTGCAGTAAAAGGATATATTTCTGATGTTGTCATGCTAATATTTGAAATGACATTTTGCTCAACATTTCTAGAATCAAACACATCATCATTTGATACAATTTGTTGGTGTATGTTTGCTTCTGTTTGGGTATCAGACACTTTCTCTTGAACATTATCTGCCACTGGAGTAACTTGAAGATTGACTCTGTCATCATTAAACATCATGTTTAAATCTAAAACAGGTTTAAATATTCCCTTTTCAATATTACTATCTAGAATTTGTTCTTCTTCATTATCACTTATATCTGAAGATGGATATTCTAAAGGCTGAATATCACAATCTGCAATATCAACTTCTGATTTTCTATTATTATGATTATCAATAGATATAGGTGGTTCAACAACCACTATTTCATCATTAATTTCATTTCCTTGTTTGTCAATTTTCCCCTCATCAATAGTTTTAAACTGCCCATTTTTTGATGATTGTGAGCTAGTCATATTATTCTTCACTACTTGCTTTTGAATTATCTCACCATCTCCAATCATATCTATAGCAACTGCATCTGAAAAATAAACAATTACATTAGTCACATTACTATATGTGCATTTTTTCTGGAATACAGCAAAAGAAAAATATTTTTACAAATATCTAAAACATAACAAAAGTCAAAATTACTTGAACAAACATTTCGTGCAACTAAAAACTGCAAAACCAACAAAAAAAATAATAAATAATGAAAATTGCTACATTTTTTAAAAAGTGCAATTTGAGTATCACATATATAAAAAAAGAAACTTAAAGTAAACAATTATAGTATTGCATTTTATTAGTATCATAAAATTAAACATGGACAAACTAAAATTTATTTAACAAATAAATCTTAGTATACATAATTTTAAAACAAATCATTTTCAAGACTCTGAATATAATGTAAATTTTTTTACTTCACACCACAATTTTCTTGCTTGTTATTGTGATAACTTTAAAAAAATTACCTTAGTGGGAAATAAACATAATTATAAAAATTCAAATATATATACTTCATTATACAAACTAAAACATTATTAAAAACAGTTTCATTTACTATTTCACTTAGAAGTATAATTTATAATTTAAAAAATTCACTACTCACAACATAAAGACTTTGTTTAGTAGTCAAACTAAACTGTCGTCTTTTGAAAACTGCATGTCTTCTTCAGTGATAGCCATGCACTGTCATTGAAAATCTGAGTTGCGTCAAACATTCAATGAATCAATAAATAAAATAACTATTACGGTCATCAACCACAAAATTCTGAGTCACTGTATAAAATTATGATATTATATAGGAATAATGGTTTGTCAATACAATTCCAAATAAAGTAGAGGTTAGCTTCGTAAAAGGAACGATCGTTTTGAAACGCATCAGCAAGTAAGCAATTACGTATTCACTTAGTTAAGTAGTGTAAAATTAGTTTAATCAGTGAATTCAAGATGATTTCAAGAAACTTCAATTCCAAATAATTAATTAAAGTCTACTTTAAACTCTGTTGTGAATAGTTAAATTTCGAATAAATTCTAACCTTTGATATTCAACTGAGTAACAATAGTGAGTTAACCCACAGATGTAGCAAATTATAGTACCTGATCAGTCAGATTTAGTATAAGTTCAGTTTTAAATGTCTTGACTCTGATACCTACCCATGGTTTGTCATTCTGTTACAGAAGTCAAGTGAACAAGTAAATTTTTTTGTATATCAACTTTTTTCTTCTGTTTTAATTGTGTGATGTACTCTCTTTTACTAATCATTTAGTTTAATTAATAAAACTAGATTGTAATTCTCTGTGTTCGCTAATATTTTTTCTATTGATATATTACTGAATTGCTAGATCTAAACTCGTCAAAATCAAAGTGGCAGTGGTTTCATGAATAAAATACCCTAGGGATTAAAACCTGATAAACGTGTAAATTAAAAGCGATTCTACTTCAACTAGTATATTTAAGCACTTATCATTTTGTAGTAAATTAGAGATGTGATAATGAAAGATATATCTAGAAAGATTCTAGACTTGAACAAGTTGGCAGTTTCCTTATCCTTTGTATTTCAACAATTTCCTTAACATTGTGGATAAGAATTTTGAAATATAACTCCAATAATAAATACTCAGTATTTTCTCTCAACCAAGACCTCACATCTATTAAACCTACCTAAAAATAAGCATCATTATATCATTAATCTTCGATTGAGACATGATGAATGAATGTGAATATGATATTATTCCTAGATAATCATTCTGGAATTTTTTAATGAGTTCAAAAATTTTTTCAAGTCATCACTTTTTTCACATAGCAACTTAAGTTTAAAGAAAATAAACGTTAAACATTAAAGTTTAAGCAAGATAAAACAGCACTTTAAATTTTAAAACTGCACAGCTGACTCCCACAACTTTTTCATCAGTGGGTTACCTGATTGTTCACTTTAATCTATAAAATATTTTGTAGCATATTCACATTAATTTTATCGTCCCATAGTGGATGATTAATGAGCCTTGACTTCCAATACACTACATGCAAACAAGAGGTCGAGAAATATATTTCCTTATAACAGTCCTCCAAAGTTCCTGCTATATTAACATTCCTACAAATGGCTGTGGTAGTGCCATTTTGCTGAAATTACAACTCAACATGTAACCAACAACAAAGCAACAGGTTGTTAAACATGGAAAAACACAAGATTATCAAGGCAGAATTGTTACTTTCTTCGATCATTTTAAATAACTACCATTGCGCTCTTTAATTAAGCACTTTATTCAAGTTACACTATACAAGTACCTTTAGGTAAGCATTTTGGTGTCAGTTTCATTTCAAAATAAAGTTTCTGAACTTGGTTTTCCATGAAAACATATTGAGTCGCAAAATTTGTAGGCTAACCACAATCCATTTTTTTGGAATGGTTCTTTTGTAAATAGAATTGTTTTTCTGTGTTTAAAATATACCTTAGGCAAATTGGGAATCCTTCGTTAGAGTCTGTATACAGGCATTATCCCAATGGAGACAAACCTCTTATTTTTTGCATTGTGTAGCAAAGTCTAGTTAAAGCCTGCCAACCTAAATGCCACAATATGTCTTGCATTTAATATTGTAGCACTCTGAGGAAAACATCGACCGGCACACAATTGTCAATTTTAAAACACAGTAGACATGATTTTTTAGGCTAGAATCATTAGTTTGTAGTTGACTTCCTATGGTGATTTTTAATGCCTCCAATCCAGGGATTTCTATTTTAAATCGGGTGAATTATGTATCACCCGTGTTTTGTCGCCAGAGACAATTTGGTTTAAAAACTTATTACCCTCATCACCAATTGATGATTAAGGAAAGCCAACACAAAACTTATATATTCTGGTTTTGCATACATCTGTCAGCATTTGGATATCCACAATGAGCACAGCTACTGATAATTCAACTATTCATTTAAAAGAGTCACTCATTGAAAAGTGATAAAATGACTAACAAGATAGTAACAAAATCATAACATTTTTTTTTTAGTTATGTTTAAACTTTACTATTAAATGTTTATAATATCTAGAACGGGTAACTTTGGTGGCAGTTAAATCTGTTATCGACCTTCCGGGTGTTTTAATCTTGTTCTCAGTATTTATTGAATTATCCTAGTGGTAGAAAGTGCCAAATTTAAAGAACTGCTTTGTAATTTCACATCTAAACTGATACTCTCCCTATGCAATTTAGCTTCAACATTGGAACTTTTTGCAACTGAGATTATTTAAACTTGAACAAAATAAATAATCAATATGTTCGCAGTTACTTGCTCAACAAAACTGAGACTGAATGACTAGTTAACTTGATTAGAGTGGCATAGAATAACATAAACACAGAGGGTACAAGGCCTACATAATTCCTATAGTAAAAGTCCTAGAAAAGATGTTAATTTGTATTACAAACAGTATATCTGGGAGTGTAGCAAATCATGGATGTGTGCTGTTATTATTTTCCAGTTGCCTAGAAAACGATAAGAGTCTATTGGAGACTTATACAGTGAGTCAAAACCAATCATCAGTGATTGAGAGGCAAATCTGATTCGCTAAATGGGAAAGCATTACACTATGTACTACTGTCTACAGAGTTTTAATTGAATGTTTTTCTTTAATTCTTTTAATGTTACTTCCCCTACTCCATTATGGGAAGTGGCTGACACTTTAATTTTAATATATAATGGGTAATTTAGTACAAAGACCTGCAAAGAAAAAAGTATTTTTACCTTACCAATACAAATTTATTTTTTTTAACACAAAGGGAAAAAATGTGTCCAATTTTTCTTGTAATATATTTATTTTTTAATCAATGAACATAACATTTTGTAGTTAGTAAAAGTAATATATAATATTATATAAAACAAAAACGAATAATTATATTACAAAAAACTTTTTTAGCATTCATATTCAACAAATATGCATATTTTTTATAATTATGAGTTATTTTCATCCACAATTATATTCTGCTGTCTTCTATACTCCATAAATACAGACTTGTGTTGTGAAAACACATGCACATTAAGCGTACGTTTTTGTTTTGCTTTGTAGTTACAATACTGACATTGAAACTGTGCAACTTTTCCACATTCATACTTTTTATGTTGGTACCAACTAGACTTATATTTATAGATACGTCCACATTCACATGGAAAATTCATTTGTTTATTTATTTCAGAGTATTTAAAAATAGTTCCTGAAAACAAAGAAAAGAATACAGTACAAAACAATAAATTGAAACATAAATTGTTACTAAATATCACCTGAAATTGAAATCATGTGTCCTTTATTTCAGCAAAATTAGCATATTTTCTTTTACAGGCTTTTTAAAGAAAATTAATAACTGGAAAAATAATAAAATAGTATTACTTAGAAGTTAATAATAAATATTATAGAAAGGAGATTAATTAAAAACTAAGCTCTTTGTGTGAGCTTTTTCGAATACAAAGTACTTGTATAGTTGTACAAGTGTACAATTGCGCAACTTACCCTAAATTGATATTTAAAATATTTTATAAATCTTTCTTACAAAATTCATTGTCATTAACGTTTTCCCAAACTTTTTTAGTTGTAATATAAAACTAAAATTAGATATAGTTACTTAAAACCTAACATGATATTAATTTCTAGAATAACTCTATATTTTAGGACATATGTGTGACAAATATGTTTGTTTCCCTTTTTAAAACAATGTAAAGGAAATGAGAATGTTTAATGATTTTGCATATTTACTATACAGATTTCATCAAACTGATTTATAGTATTTAATTTTTAAAGTTGTAAGAAAGCTGACAATAAAAAGACAAGCAAAACTAAATTATTTACACACCCATAATCAAAATACCTATGTTTTATACAGTCAATATTACAAATAACAGAAATTCTAAAATAAAATATTATTGATAAACAAAAAAAATTATCACTAATGAAATCAGTTTAAAATATATATTTCCCTAGATAGTGTGGTCCCATTTACAAAAACAAAAATAAATAAAACAACGATAATTACTTTCAATATATTTTTTATATTTCAATTTCCAATTGGCATCCTTTTTAGGGATTACAAAGTATATGAAAATAACCTTATATAAATATTTATCTTCCCTCATTACTAAGATTATTATTGAAAAATTCTTACTTTACGATTATACTTGTTTTGCAACTGAAGTAAAATGAAAACCTACTTCTTATTAAAATATATTTTGTGAGTTTTGGTCGTTACATAAAAAAATTTAAAAAACACATTTTGTCATAAATATACCTAATGATGTTCTTGAATGGTCATAGCATTCCAAATAATGCTGAACCAATATTCTAGATAATTTGTATCATTAGAACTAACTCCATTTTTTACAAGAAAAGGTTCTTTATTTAGGCACAACTTTTCTTACTTATTGCTTTTAACAATAATATCTCCTAATTAACTTTTACTGTTTGCAATTCTGTTGCATGTCGAAGTGCCTCTAGTCTTAATGAGATTGGAAGGTCTGAGTTCTTAGGATATCTCACATTTCTTGAAACTATGCATTTTGTATTCCTTTTCTTATAATAACGTTGAGATTTAATATCAAGCTCTAATATGTTGATGTGGTAACATTGTTAATGAAATAAAATTAGCTGATAAAATAGTAAATGTATAACAAAATTAAAAAAACTATATTGTTAATTGCATATTTTATGTTATTAATATTGTGCAGTATTTTAGACATAATTTTATGCTTCATTTTATATATTTCTTAAAATAATATATTTTTATGAAGTAATAAATAACATCCAATTTTATAGTAAATTTTTTTACTGTTTTCTTCTGTTATGTATACAAATATTTATTTATACTGGTGACTGCTGGTACTTAGTGGAGTTTTATTTTATAAATACAGACTTCTTGTAATACTTAATAATAATAATCTGCAATATTTAATAAAACTTTTAAATAGTGAAGCCACTGACAAAATTTGTATATATTGTGGAAAAGTACAAAATGTTTATTGATGTCAGTCTTAATAGTTCAAACTTTAGTACTAGTAAAACTTATTACATTTCAAAATAAATTATGCTAAATTTACAAAAACTTATAGAACCTAGTTCTATTTACATAAATTTCTGCCTGAGTGTGAGAGAGAAATAGAGAGTGCGACAGCAAGAGGGAGGGAAATAGATGGAGAAGAGAGAGAGGTGAAGAAAGCTTGGTGAACTAAGTGCACAACTTATTTTTAATCCTTGGAACAAAACTTATCTGAAACCATTCTTTTTAGAAAACAAGAACACATAAACAACACATGAAACATTCTAGTAAAATCTGCCCTTTATTCTGTATCCACTGGCATTATCAATACAAATATTAATTTCTATTAGCCAATATATATTAACTAATAATAAAACTAAACCATGTTTCCATTGATAATTTAATATATCAGCAGTCAAAGCATAATTCAACTAAATTTTAAACTTACTAAAGTACAATTTATATAAATATATATATATATATATATATATATATATATATATATATATATTGAATACAATATATTCAAAATATACTAAATATACCAATTTTAATATATGCTATTAAGCATTCATTACTACTCATAAACTCATCAGAAGAAGGCCTGATTATAATTTGAGCCATTATAATAAATACTGTAATATACTTTAATTAAATAATACTTAACTAAGTTAATAAGTAAAGGCTTACTTGCTGAAGCGTTTTGAAACAATTCCTTTTGGTAGAGGCTTTACTTCACAAAAGGAACGATTGTTTCAAAACGTCAGCAAGTCCCTTATGTATTCACTTAGTTAAGTACTATGCAATTAAAGTTTAATCAGTGAAAACAAGATGAATACAACCAGCAGCTGTAATAAAGTTGCAAAGAGTTAATTTTTGTATGTAATGACCTCATTTAATTTGATTTGTCACTCCTTGAAAATATTATATTATTGGTAGGATATTAATTTTAATTTCTAAATTATCTACTGATACTAATGTTTTCTAAATTCTTAAGGCATACCATAAACTAATTAAACAATTTCTTTTCTGTTGACTTAAAACGTTTTATAAAGACTACAAAGTAGTTAACTGTATAGCACCCCTATGTTGTCAATTAAAAAAAAATTCTTTAAACTATTCTGAAAATATAAGATGTTTAACTAAAAACACTTGTAAATGTTACACCTGGTTATAGTAGCACTTAATTTTGTAATTGATGAGGACAGGCATTTTGGGGGATGTGTCCCATTGTCAACTCAGACCATAACCGTACTTGACAACGGGACTCAAGTTACGATCTAAGTTGACAATGGAATATATCTCCCAAAACCCCCATTCTCAACAATTACAAAAGTGCTACTATAGCCAAGTGTAACATATGTACAAGTGTTTTAGTTAAAAACTTGTAGCTCATGTGAAGATGCAGTCAACCATAGATGTTTGTTTGAAATATTATAGCTATTTTATGCTGTAGTAAAAAACATTTATATGAAAAATAATTATTTTCAATAATTTAAATAGCCTGAAAATAATTCCTTAAACAAAAATATTAAGTTCCACAGTAAAATTAAACAAAAAATATTACTATGGAATCCACGTGTAAAAAGATAAACACTTAAAATTGACCTGAAATTAATTTGTTTTATAGTTATTAAGCAAAAATGCAAATATTTCCAAACCTACTTTTTTATATTTAGTGATTATAAATTAATCAACAGGGTGCTCTACTGGTTATAAATTAGGTTTATTGATTCTACATAAGAACTACTAAGACGTACATAAACAATCAATAAATTTATTTAATATTACAGTGGAGTCCCGATAGTTCGAAATGATTGGGACCAAACCCATTTTGGATTAATGAATATTCTGATTAAGAGAAATTATTAATAAAATAAACATAATAATTAAATACAACATACTAAACTGTACTAAAAAGCTACAGTGTATTCAAGACCGTTGAATATATGTGGTACAGTACTGTATAACTATGATAATTAATAAAATGGTTTTGAAAGAACCGGACAACATCTGAGACGAGAGTTGACCTAAGAAAAAAGATGACAACGAGCAGAATGAACCTACTTTGACATAGTGCTATGCTACGTAGAACAACAGTCCACCTCGGCCCCAGTGGATATGTTGTTTCTGAGGAGTTGATATAATTTTGCTTCAAAAGAGAAATATTCTTCTCTTCCACGAAAAACATAACAAACTTTCTTAAAGCTATTTAGCTTAGAACTAAATAGAAACATTGATCTATTTTGATCATTGCACTATCTTTGAAATACACTGTAATTTTTAGTACATAAGACACTTATTCACTATTCATTCTTAATTCTTTTATTCCTAAGAATATCCTAATTTTGGTTTCGGATTAAGTGGACTTTCAGAAGTTCAGAATATCGAGACTCCACTGTACAATTAAAGGAATATTTTATGAGTTGATGTAAACATATTTTATAGTTTGCTACCCTTATTAAATATCATCTGCAACATTAATAATACTTTTTTCTCAAACAATTCCATAACATTTTTTCTCATAAAAATAATAATTATTTACTGAATTATTTTATGTTTTGTAATCAAATGAAATTTAAGAATGTTGTTTCTTTTGGCTCTGTAAGGACAAATTGTGCATGGAAACTGTCCTTCTTTTCCACAATCCAAACGAATATGTGTAGTTAGATTTTGTTTTTGTTTATAACGCCGGCCACATTTTAAACAAACATGTGCTTCAGGTAGACTTGGACATGTTACTGTAAACATTTAAACAAAAACAATTAGTTTTACAGCAACAAGTTCTATTGGTTTAATTTTTGTTTAAATTAAAACATTTGGAATGTTTTATGTTAGGGTTTATAAATGTTACTATATTTATAATAAATGTATTAAGAAACAATAAATTTATAATAGTGTTCAATTATATATGATTACCACAAAGTTCACCTATCAATATAATTCTCAAGACAGAGTGGAAGATGGATATCCATTTCTCAATAAAATCAGATTACCAAGAAGTACAAATCAAATAAAACATTTGAATGTATTAACTAACACATAACACATGCTAACAACAAATATTTATTTAAAAACTGCTCTCATACTTACTGTACAATTTTACTTCGCTGTAAACTACAGAGAGAAAGAATTTTAAAAGGAATAAATTTGTTTATGCAATTTAACTTAATTCATTCCCAGTTGCATGCCTTCACCAATGCTCATTCATGCTTTCTGATATGTTGAATTACATCCCTGTTATATTTCTTTCAAATTATTTCCTGACAACCGGTACTAGCCAATTAATAACATTTTTAGATTTTACAAAATAATTTTTAAATCCTATTTTATAATGGTGTTATCTAACTTTGTGTAAAACAGTAGCCACGATTTGTTATTTTTTCTTTTAAGTCGATATTTTTTTTCTTTTATGCATTATATTTACAAAACTGGGTGCTATTATTAGTTATCCAGGCATCATCCATATTACAAAAAAAATTTTAGCAGATGAACATTCTCAGGAACACAAAAAAATAATAAAACTTAGTGCAGACCTCCCAAAATTAAAAGGGTTGAAAAAGACATTTGACCTCACTTATTGACACACATAAAACCATATAAAATCAAACCTTATAAAAGAGAACATAAATTTATACTTCATTAAAATATTAGCTATGTTACAATAAGGCTAAAACCTATCCAGATAGAATAGATTTGTATTTCTCTAAATTGTAATTTTCTAATGCAAGAGGTAAAATTGCACAAAATCAAATACAAGTCTTCTTGATCTATGTGGTGAGCAACAGAATATACCACTTCAAGTATCAAGAAGTGTAAGCAAATTTTATATATATCACTTTCACTATATGTACTTAAACAAGAATCTTACTTGGTATTTATGCGAGTTAACTTTCAAAAATTGCTAGTATCTTTGAAAGTTGTCACTTAAATACCAAGTAAGATTCTTGTTTAAGTACATATAGTGAAAGTGATAAGTGAATACAAGAAAACGGTGTTGCAAAGTTATATAAAGAAATAAGACAAAATACAAGAATAATTTATTGAATGTACAATTCAAAGCTTTTTGTTGGCAAACAGTACCAACATCATCAGGAATGTTGGTATTGTTTGCCAACGAAAAGCTTTGAATTGTACATTCAATAAATTATTCTTGTATTTGTATTTTGTCTTATTTCTTTATCAATACACAAGGATACATATTGTAGTATTTATATATATAAATATATATAAATGACATATATGATAATCAATATTTATACAAATCACATATAGTACTATATCATAAACTATAAATCTGTGAATATGTGACATTTGGATATTTATACACATCTGTGGTTCACTTAGTCTTTATTTTTTCTCTTTTTTTATTAACAAAAATCATTGTGTGATCGAAATATTTCAATAGTGTGATAAGTTTTTAGATGTGTCTATTTATTTATTTCCAAGAGATTGCAGTTTTGGACTATTGCCACTAGATAAGTCTGTTAGTCTCCTATCTAGTCCAAAAATTCCTAAATAAGCTTTAAGCTCTACTAGAACTAACCTAGAATAAAAAAATATATATATATATATATATATATATATATATATATATATATAATACCAAATCTATCATAACCATATACTTGAAACTATAATGTTATTTAGTATAATATAATACTGTTTTAATAAAGAAACCTGAATAACCGATAATTACTGGAAACTAAAAGTATCAAGAATTGACAATAATACTATTATCAATTGTTAGTAGTATGCATCTTCAAATTTTATAATATATTATAAAGTAGAACATCGTTAAGTCAGACCAGCTCTGACCATAGAAACTGGTATAGTGAATACCCGCGTTAGCTGGAAAATGTTGGGAAATCCAAAAGGTGAATATACTGTACTGTACTTACAATCATTTTCTTCTATACAAAAAAGAACACTGTTAAAATATTTACAAAACATAAAAAGAAATCATAAAAAGCAAATGTACAAACTGTACAGTGAAATCTACTTTTTATGAAAAATTCTTGCTGAGTTAACTTGAGTTGTGTTAACTTGGAGTTGCTTTTATGTTACTACCATTCATTCTTCTGAGCCAGTGCTCTCTCCTCCCACTGCTCAAAATATATTATCAACTCATCTAAGTGAGTTAATAACGTTACATAATGAGTGAGTAAGTTTTTCTCATTACACGACTTATTATTAAAACTTATTAAAGATTTGTTTTTTTAAAAAAATTATTAAGTCGTTACATACAATGTGTAGACTATACTTGGTTATACGCTCAACAGACAGGCAATCACAGCCTTGTATGCTAAATTATAATAATTTTTTAATCCTTTTTTTCAAACCAATCTATTTGCTATATAATAATGTAAAATAATATAGTATTTTTAAGAGATCATAAATGTTGCAAAGGATAAACTGTTAATCAAAGTAAACAAACAAATATTTTAAAAGTATTTATTTACCTTAATTTTTACAATAAAAAATATAGCTTATAAAATACAAATAAAAAAGAATATATTAAAATTATTTATAACGGCAATAATTTGTATTAAATTTAGAGATACTGCACTCATGATAAATAACTACTCGAGTTCAGAATGTTAAGTTTGTTTATTTGACCAATGAGGAGCATAATTTGGGTGTTTGAGAATTATGTGACTTTTTAAATGAGCTTTTCGTTTTGCTTTGTAAGAACAAACTTGGCATCGAAACTGTGCTTCTTTTCCACATTCTAGTCTTACATGTGCCATTAGATTTCGCTTTTGTTTATAGCGACGCCCACAAAGATTACAGTCAAAAAATAATAGCTGTCCTGAAAAATGAAACTAAATTCAATTAAAAAATGAAATCATACACTTTAAAATTGGCTCGTTTTATTAATAGTTATTTCTATATATAACCTTTGAAAATAAATTGTTAAGCTAATTTTGAGAAATAGTAAATTTGTATTAGCTTTTTCAGTTCAAAACAATTAATAATGGTGATTACGAACTTTACTGAAACTATTTTGATTGATTAAATATTGTACCAACGCTGGTAAGTGGGGTAATTCCCAAAACTGTCTCCTAAGCAAGAAATTAGAACCTCCCCTTTTAAAAGAATATTGAATAATAACCAACCCTGAGTTGTAGATGGTATATATAGTTATAGAGAAATAGTTACTTTAATTTGTAAAAATTGATATATTACAATTGCCTGAAGTTTTCAGTTTGTTTGCTCTTGACCCTGTTACGATAATGTATGTCTCAGGTGAATAAATTTATCTTACTTTGCTACAACTATTTCTGCTTTATACAGCTGGTAACAAACATACAATGAGATATATTTATTTAACACTTGTATATAGAGAAGGGTTGCTTTGATAATGATTTACTCCAAACATGTGTAAGTTTTAAGATAATTAGATAGTAAAGCAGTTTGCTGTAAATAGGTTAAAGTAAATGCTAATAGGTAAGTCGTCTTTATACAGGATGGTCTGTATTGTGTCTCACTAGATGTTATGGATATAATCTGACTAGAAAAATAATTTAAATGGACTTAATTTGTTTTATTTTATATATGTGAGGAAATAATATTAACAGGCTTAAATATTACAATATCCAAGATTCTGAAGTCATGCATGATGGAATCCTAGCAGTATCTAAATTGTTTTCAGATATTACATGCACTCTGAATTACGCCCCCAATTTTACTCAGATATACTGTTGAATAAAATTACAAACTTTAGTGACCTGTAATGTGTTTGAAATTAAATAG
Source organism: Prosapia bicincta (assembly GCA_036971475.1). Taxonomy (NCBI): domain Eukaryota; kingdom Metazoa; phylum Arthropoda; class Insecta; order Hemiptera; family Cercopidae; genus Prosapia; species Prosapia bicincta. The sequence continues at coordinate 6,109,020 of JBAIZL010000001.1, forward strand.
GATTTATAAATGAATATATTATGACAGTCAATCTATGCAGGCAATTTACAATATGAATTTTCAGGTTTCATTAAAACAATTAAGATTATTGAAGTGATAAAATTATTTACAATTAACACATTCAGGATGGCGGCGATATTGGAGATCTCATCAAACTACTGTCTGTTTTTTTGTTAACTTCCACACTTGATGGCTGTGGAATTATTGAAATTCTATGCGGGTTGCATAGCTTGTTGTTGCATCTAACTAGCGTGTCCGTTGTTTTCATAACAATAATTCTATTTCTACCATATTCAGGTTTATTGTGCACATCAAAAAAGTGTATTAGACATTAAAATATTGTTTTATATATTGGGTCACAATTAAAAAAAAATACAAATGATAAAATACTGTATGACAAATAATAAAACTCAATAAACGACAGAGAAAAAAATTTACATACAAATCTAAAGTACCTACTACTAAAATACTACATATTAAAATTAACCACTCAACGTTTAACTCAATGTTTGTTTCTGCTTGTGGCATGTATTTCCCAAAGCGATAGAGATCGATAATGTAAACGCAGACATAGATAATGCATATGAAAGCTTAATTTATTTATATGATCGTTGTTTTTACCGAATATTTTGTCGCGTTAAGTGGTTAAAACTTTAAACAAACATTAAAATATAAAAGTGAAACGTAATTAAATATGTTCATAAAACTCCCTGAAGTATTGTTTCAGTTGAAGCATGAAAAAGAAAAAAAAAATGGGATGGTAGGATTTTAAAACTACTCAGCCACAATGTTCTCCAAACTCTTCTGAAGCACTGATGTAAAAATCAAACCTGTAAACAAACATTTATTGACACTAGAGAAGTTTTAATTAGACTGGGAGTGAACGTACCAGTGCGCTCGCCGTCTCTCAGAAAGGAAGCAGGGTATATATACCACCAGCACGCTCTCAGTGCCTCGTAAGGGAACCCAGAGTGTGCCGGTACGCTAGCATGCTGAACATGTTAATTATTATATCAAAAATCCAGCTACGCAATACACACTCACACACACACGGCCATACATTCTTATTTAAACATTCTCCGCATTAAAACAAATAAAAAAACTAACATCTTTAGAAAAATATGAGATATTCAAACAGTACGCACCAGATTAAAAAAAACATATTAAATAATCACACATAATTTGAAGCCAACACCCTGTTTCATTACATAGCACACAACCAAGTTAACCCACCCTCTCTACATTCATAAATCTCATCCGGACAACCTTTGTACCGAACTCGACGCCGCCAGTAGAGGGACGTTGTTTCGTAAAATGAACGATTGTTTCAAAAGGCGTCAGCAAGTAAGCTCTTACGTGTCCATTTAGAATAAAAACTATTGAAGGAAAAACGGAATGGGGTACAGACATAAACATAAAGAGATAAAGAGAATGGAATTGTATATGCATACATGCCAAACAACTAGATTATTTGGTGTTAAAACACTGATAATGTATTAAACATTATTTGGGTCTGACTTTATATCAATATTTGGAATAGGTATGTGGTAAATTGAATCAGTATGGAATCGGTACAAAAATATTGCAAACAAGTGTAGAGAGTATTAAGAGATCAGAGTTTTCCCATTAACCTAGAGTTATAGAGGTAACCATTAACAGAAAGATCTACATGAAATACACTCAGGACAAAATAGACTTCTGAAATACTATTTAAGAGTAATGGAGTAAGGGAAATAATGTGTTTTAAGTATTTTATTGTATAACATTGATATAAATTTAATAAAATTGGTAATAAGATATTTTAGCCAAATACAGTGTACAGGGATTTTTGACGGCAGTGAAAATGTTACTCAAAAGAAAATAGCAAATTGATGGAGGGAGGTATGGCAAACTATTGAAGAAAAAAATTATGAAGGCCATAAAATATAGATCAGAAGGAAAAAAACAGAGACAGGGTAGGGGAGGATGATATAAGCTTACATGTCATATTACAATATCAAACCAATACATTTGCATTTTTTTTACAAATTTGCATATTTACTTTAAACTCATTTATTGGACTTAACATTAATTTTGGAAATTATATCAAGTAATTATATTAAATGAAGAAAATGCAATTTAAGCTTATTTAACTGACGTATATTTTTTAATGTAATTTGTCCAACATATCATTCAAAAATTAATAAAATTATCTGTAAAACAAATGTGTACTAAAAACCTTGCACAATACTCTGCACTAAATTTTGGAAGTAAAAACATTATTGGAATATTTTACTTTGTATATAACGAACTTATTATTGCAAAATGTGACAATAAATAAATATCTAAGCATATGTAACATAAAGTAAACAATTTATTATATAAAATAATATTTCCGTTACGCTCTACAGAAATTTGTTGAGTATCATATTTCCTGCAAATCCTAAATTTACAGGTCGTGATGTTAAATAAATATTTATCTTCAACAAATTTATTAAATTTTTGTTAAGTATCTACAAATTTCTTACATTAGTATAACAAATCTAACCCAAGGTAAAGTTTTTATAGAAATATACATTTTTCTTTACTCAGTTATTGAATGCTCTACAAGAACAGATATATTAATAATTCAATCTGGTACAAAATTAATAAATATAGAAATTGTTTATTAACACAACTACATTTTATTACACAACAAATTTTTCTTGATATAAAACATGTAAATTAAGTCTAAAACTATGTAATTTTTTTATAATTTTAACTTTAGTCCAACTATTTGTTTAATATATACAGACTAAATCATCAAAGGTTTTTCTTTTGTTTAAATAAATCTAATATAGGATTTTTGTAGCCCTGGAAAAAAATGTTTTTCAAAATTTTCACATTATCTATAAAGGAAAGGTTAAAACATTATTATATATAAAAAATTTTAATTGTTAAAAAAAATCAACATTTTTTTTACTTCTTAAAAATTCAACATTTTTTATTCTTATAGGCCTATGGCAAAACAAATGTTTTTTTTTTTAATTATAAATTGAACTTGTTGGTGTATTCTAAAAACCAAAGTTTTACTAAACCACACTAAAAAGAAAATTAGTTATATTCTGATCTGAATTCAGACCTTTATGTTATCGCATGTATGATAGAAAGACCTACAAAATATTATAAAAATTATATATCTAAAATAATTTCACTTCTGATACAACTATTTATTGTTGAATGGTCATAAAGCTCTATGTTTTAAAGCCATGTGTGTTTTAAGCGTATCTGGTCGGCTGGCTTTATAGTGGCATAATTTACAATGGTGCTGTGGTTTTTTACCACATTCATGTTTTAAATGTTGATAAAGCCCACTTTTGTATTTGTATTTCCTTCCACAAGAGGTACAAACAAAACAACAATTTTGTAACTGCCAATCTTGAAGTGTAACATGACCTAAAATAACAGTGAGAACTTAGTAAAACATAAAAGAAAGGAAACACATGGCATACCACCAAATCAAGTTTAAATTCTACAAGTATAGAGAAAATGCTTAACCTTCTATTTATTTTATTTACTGTTAAAAAACTAAGTTTATGAATGTTAGTGTGAAGAGCTTGTGTTTTAACAGATATTTTATAGAGCAAAATTATAAATACAGTAATAGCTCGACTTACGCTACCCCGTCTTAAGTGATACCCATGTTAAGACGGTTTTAAATCATGGAGTCTGTCTGAGTTACGCATAAACTGGCCTGTTCTGGAAGAAAATGCCTAAAAGAACCTTTATAGCGCATGAAGAGAAAATAATTCCAGGTTTTAAGGCCGCCAAAGACAGATTGACAGTTGGTGCCGCAATGGTTGGTGCAAATACAGCTGATGACTGTAAGTTGCAGCCTCTCATAGTTTATTGCCCACAATCCCTATTAAAGTAATTCCTATCAATTGAAAATGCACCTGGCCATCATTCTACTACTTTAACTAATTTCGATACACGTGTGAAATATTTGTTTTTGCCACCAAACACAACTAGTTTGCTTCAACCGATGGGTCAGGAAGTCATCAAAACATTTAAAGCTTATTACACAAGTTCATTTGTGCATCTCCATGAAACTAAGAGGCAGAGGTCTCTGTTGAAGATTTTTGGAAGCAATTCAATGTTTTAGATGCTTTGAGAATCATTGAACAATCTTGGAATGAAATTTCACAAACAAAAAAACTTTAAATGGTGTTTGGAAAAAGGTGTGCCTACTTTTTTCACCACTGAAACTCAAGCGGATTTATTGCCCGAGTCTAGTGAAATTTCCGGATTTACACAACCAGGAGCTGACAATTAATTGATGAGTCATAAAAATGCATGAGCAAGATCTTAAAAACCAAGATTCTTTAAACCCATTTGAAGATGAAATGACAGTTGTGACGGTAATGACGGTTGATAAAACTTAACAAATGGCCTTAGTTTAATTGATCAAGGCTTATAAATTGTACAAAAAAACATAGATTCCAACAATGGACGTATTTCTGCCACAAAATAAAAATAAATTAGCTAGTTACAAAGAAATTCTTAGTGAGAAAAAACATTTTCAATTATCAAACGAATTTACTAGATTTTATGAAGGCTTCTATTCCAAACATGATTCTTATGTGATTGTATGTAAAATTATACCCCGACTTACGCAAATTCGACTTACACGGTTATTGCTCGATACCACCTATCGTGATAGTACAAGGTATTACTGTATTCTGCTTTTAATAAGCTCACAATATACTTATTTCCTAAATAATATATTTGAAAGATAATAGACCAAATATATTGAAATAATACTATTCTTAATACATTAACTCTTGAATTTTGTAGTCCATTACGTTCGGTGAATCTTATTAATCACTTAAACAATAGTTTATGACTATCCGAACTTTTTATTTAGTAAATTTGTTAAAACTTACTGAGACAGAACGTTTTCGATCGATATGTGCCGATCTTCATCAGTGTCTTCTGCTTGGAGATGTTGGGTCAAGCGGTGACGGTTTTAAAGGTAGGTTTTCAATAGTATCAAAGAGTATGTGTGATTTGTATTGTGTTTGTTCGTTTAATATGTTTGTATTTTGTGTTTTTGTGTGTCTGTAAATTTCATATTGTTCTAGTGTGTTGAGATGTGGTCCTATTTTGTTGATGTGTAGGATTTCTAAATTATGATAAATGTGTGTGTATTTGTGTCCTGTTTCTTTTAAGTGATTGTAAAATGTTGAGTTGGTGTTATGTTTGTGTTCTTCGACTCTTTGTTTAAAGCTGCGACCTGTTTGTCCAATGTAGAATTTGTTACATTCATTGCAGTTTAGTTTGTATACGCCTGGTGCTTGTAGTTTATCTTTTGTTGTTGGTGTTGTGTTGTATTTTGTATTGTAATTTGTTATTAGTTTTGTATGCTATTTTGTAACCTATTTTTTGAAATTTGCAGGCTATTTTGTTTGTTGTTTTGTTTATGAATGGTAATGTGATGTATTTGTTTTCCCTGTCTGTAGTGTTAATTTTAGTGTTTTTTTTTGTATTTTGTACCATAGTTTGTCTATTAGTGTGGTGTAGGTTAGGAGTTTTTCGCATTGACGGGGGTTGCCTCTGTATAGTGTTATTATATCATCGACATATCTGTGCGAGTAAATAATTTTATGTGCCTGTGTATTGTTTGAGTATTTTGGTGTCGATGATATAATAACACTATACAGAGGCAACTCCTGTCAATTCGAAAAACTCCTCAACTACACTAATAAAATACACTCAAAACTCCACTTCACTTCAGAAATTGAAACCAACCGATCCCTAAACACAAACACTCTGCCTTCAGATCCATGCTCCATAGATTTAAAGAAGTCTCAATGAACACAGAAAACATAAACAAGGAACTAGACACAATTAAATATTTAGCATACACAAATGGATACAACACCACAATAATAGACAAACTATGGTACAAAATACAAAAAAACACTAAAATTAACACTGAAGACAGGGAAAACAAATACATCACATTACCATTCATAAACAAAACAACAAACAAAATAGCCCGCAAATTTCAAAAAAAAGGTTACAAAATAGCATACAAAACCAATAACAAATTACAATACAAAATACAACACAACACCAACAACAAAGATAAACTACAAGCTCCAGGCGTATACAAACTAAACTTCGACGAATGTAACAAATTCTACATTGGACAAGCAGGTCGCAGCTTTAAACAAAGAGTCGAAGAGCATAAACATAACACCAACTCAACATTTTACAATCACTTAAAAGAAACAGGACACAAATACACAAACATTTATCATAATTTATAAATCCTACACGTCAACAAAAAAGGACCACATCTCAACACACTAGAACAATATGAAATTTACAGACACACAAAAACACAAAATACAAACATATTAAATGAACAAACACAATACAAATCACACATACTCTTTGATACTACCGAAAACCTACCTTTAAAACCGTCACCGCTTGACCCAACATCTCCAAGCAAAAGACACTGATGAAGATTGGCACATAGAGATCGAAAACGTTCTGTCTCAGTAAGTTTTAACAAATTTACTACATAAAAGGTTCGGATAGTCATAAACTATTGTTTAAGTGTTTAACATTAACTCTGTTCTCATCAACACTTTATCTGTATTATACTGTCATTTGTTTTGATAAAGCTAATGGATTGAAACCAAAAAAAAATTAATTAAAAGAACTACAACACAAAAAGATTAAGAGTAGATGTAAACTATCAACTTTTTTTTATTTGAAAAAAGGCATTCTTTCTGATTAACTACTAATTTTAAGTCAAAATTATTATAAGTTTTTCCCCAATGGATATTTTCAAGGTCTGTTTAATATATCAACTTATAGTGATATATAGGGCGTGAGGTTTAACGGTGTCCCTCCTTCTGCTAGTTAGCATTTGACTACTAGCCTAACTGAAAACATACAATACATATATCGTCTCTTTCGTAATCAAGTCTCTTTCTTTGCAGAAGCAGAGCAACACATTTAAAGATCATGTATACATCAAACTATTACAGTATTATCATTTAATTAATTAGAGCTGTTTACAATTTAAACACAACACTGATGTTTTCTGAAATGTTAGGTTTTGACTCCGCACTGCAGTCCAGTCCACCCTAGCGATTTCAAGATCAGAGACACGGTTAAACCTCACACACTGCACATGTCTATGCATACTATTCTTTTACTTATAATTTGGGACCAAATAAATTTACATAGCATATTTAGATATACAGTTAATCTTTTAATAATTACTTTATACCTGAAAAAAGTTAGCTTGTTAAATCGGAATTACTACATTATTAATTGAATTTTGTATAAAGAATTAAAAAAATAATTATTGTACAAATAACTTCAAATTAAGTGTAGTCTGGCACCTTTTATCACGATTATTTTTTTTTTTTTTGCTCCTACTAACAACACCATTTTTGTCTGTAAAATAAAAAGTAAGAAAGCTTTTGTAACATAATTTGCTTGTATTAAATCTAAAATTTCTTCCAATTAAAAATGTCAATCGAAATCACCAATAAATTTAAACAAATTAAGTAATAGTGGATCTCCTTTTATTGGTGTATAAGTTTAACCCAAATAAAAACCAAGTATGTTTAATCAACAAATTATTAGTTTTTAAATATAAGCATAAAGTTGTAATTGGTGTTTAAACTTGTTCAGTTTATGTACAAACTTTACAATCAAGAAATACACTATCCAAATTATATTGCAACTAAAAATGTTTTCAGTAAGGAACAATAAAAGGCTTTTAAAAAATGTGTAATTTTCAAGTGATTTTTTTGCTTTAAAAGACCATGTGATTTAAATAGCATTCCTTAATGATAAAATTATAAGTCAAATGATGATTAATCTTTTTTTATCTTTACAATTTCATCCACAAATACATTTTTAGTAAAATTTTAAAAACTGCTATTAATGAAATTTGTAAACCAGTGTAGTTAATCTAACAAGACAAAAGCATATACATAAGCACACACATTTTGTTTTAAAATATCCTATCACTCTACATTCTTTTTCCTTTAACCATCTCTTTCAATTTAGTTTTACTCCTAGTAAGAATTAGGATACCAAATTAACATTTAAATATTAGAAAGTGGTGGATAACTTAAACGATTTTGACACGATTTATTGATGGTTAACATTGAAAATATCAATTCTTAAATTTAATTTCAGAATTATTATTCAGAATCCAAAATAGAAAAATCTGTTTTCCATTGTTGAAATTATTATTTTTTTTAGTTAATCACTTTAACAATAGTTTATGACTATCCGAACTTTAAATTTTGTAAAAGCTTACTGAGACAGAACGTTTTTGATCGCTATGTGGCGATCTTCATCAGTGTCTTCTGCTTGGAGATGTTGGGTTAAGCGGTGATGGTTTTAAAGGCAGGTTTTCGATACTATCAAAGAGTATGTGTGATTTGTATTGGGTTTGTTTGTTTAATATATTTGTACTTTTGTGTTTTTGTGTGTGTCTGTAAATTTCATATTGTTCTAGTGTGTTGAGATTATGTTTTTAAAACCAATCTTTTATAAAAAGAAATTGTAAGCTAAGTAAAATTTGTTTTCTACCTTTTCTAGCAATGCCACACTATCTTACTTGAAGCACATAATAAAGTTTTGTAGTACATTTACTTTTCAGAATTAGTTATACACTCTAATAAAATGTAGTAATAAATGTTAATTGCATCATCATTAGAAACCATACCTTTTACTTTAAAAGGGATCATGTAAAGATTAAAAATAGTGAACATATAAAGATTAAAAGTTAAAAGAAATGTGTTTGATTTTATATTCTAATGGCGGCATAACATCACCAATAGCACTTTAAATTAAAATAAAAAGAATAACAGACTATCACAAAAAGCTTCTTGAAGTTATGAATATATCTAGATAAAATTATTCCTAGATATTTTCAATGGTATTCAACACTACTGCCTAGTGGAAGTAAAAAATATATGTAGCTTTTTCAATATTTTACTTTCTCATAATTAAAGTTCTATACACATTCATTCTTATAAATAAAGCAAACACAAACATATAAATAAAACTAATCAATAAAAGTAAAAACTGCTTTATCATATTGGTAAACAAATTTTAATGTTCATGATATAATTAAAATTACAAGTAATTGATATTTAGATTTTTCCTCAATCTTGATCCTATACTGGATATTGAAAAAAATATTACACTTTAATGATAGTTTTCTTTGTATAGAACTAAACTGAAATTTCATTTCCACTGTTTCTAAACACAACTGAATGCTTACTTCATGAAATAACTTTCTTGTTTTGATATGTTTGAAGGTTATTGACTTCTTTCAGTTTGGTAGTTTGTGTTTTCTTAGATGCAAATAACTTAAAATTGACCAAAATGCCTATTTAGCAAATGACTTTTCAAATTGCTTTTCTGTTTAGCTTTATAGGGACACAGGTGACATTCAAACATAGCAGATCTTCCACATTCATATCTCTGATGAGCAGCTCGACCATGTTTATATTTGTAGTTTCTTCCACAATTATTACATGTATACCCCAAACTTTTTCCTGACTCACTGGGTTCCGTATTAGTTACTGGAAATAGAATATGAAAAATCTTTTAATATTACTTATTATTTAAACTTGCTTACATTAATTACTCAAGAATAAATATAAACCGGATATTATCAACCTTTACTCTAAATCATATCATTGACAAAAACCTATACTTAGAATTTAGACCACTACTTTGAAACATTTAACCACTAAACGTTATAAAGTATTATATCAACCTGGATTTATTAACCTGTCTAAATGAATGAAGCTGGATTTATTAACCTGTCTAAATGAATGAAGCTGGATTTATTAACCTGTCTAAATGAATGAAGATGGATTTATTAACCTGTCTAAATGAATGAAGATAGATTTATTAACCAGTCTAAATAAATGAAGCTGGATTTATTAGCCTGTCTAAATGAATGAAGATGGATTTATTAACCTGTCTAAATGAATGAAGCTGGATTTATTAACCTGTCTAAATGAATGAAGATGGATTTATTAACCTGTCTAAATGAATGAAGATGGATTTATTAACCTGTCTAAATGAATGAAGCTGGATTTATTAACCTGTCTAAATGAATGAAGCTGGATTTATTAACCTGTCTAAATGAATGAAGATGGATTTATTAACCTGTCTAAATGAATGAAGATGGATTTATTAACCTGTCTAAATGAATGAAAATGGATTTATTAACCTGTCTAAATGAATGAAGATGGATTTATTAACCTGTCTAAATGAATGAAGCTGGATTTATTAACCTGTCTAAATGAATGAAGCTGGATTTATTAACCTGTCTAAATGAATGAAGCTGGATTTATTAACCTGTCTAAATGAATGAAGATGGATTTATTAACCTGTCTAAATGAATGAAGATGGATTTATTAACCTGTCTAAATGAATGAAAATGGATTTATTAACCTGTCTAAATGAATGAAGATGGATTTATTAACCTGTCTAAATGAATGAAAATGGATTTATTAACCTGTCTAAATGAATGAAGATGGATTTATTAACCTGTCTAAATGAATGAAGATGGATTTATTAACCTGTCTAAATGAATGAAGATGGATTTATTAACCTGTCTAAATGAATGAAAATGGATTTATTAACCAGTCTAAATAAATGAAGCTGGATTTATTAGCCTGTCTAAATGAATGAAGCTGGATTTATTAGCCTGTCTAAATGAATGAAGCTGGATTTATTAACCTCTCTAAATGAATGAAGTTGGATTTAATAGCCTGTCTAAATGAATGAAGCTACAAAATATTTTTTAATGTGTACATATCAAACTCACTATTTTGTATCTACAAAAAAATTTGCTTAAAATGCAGTTCAACAAGGAAACAATTTTCCCCAGGATATTTACTCTTAGGTAGGTTAAAGTGTACACAACAATAAATTAGGACAACAAAGTAAACAAATATGAAATATACCTTAATTTCTTATCTGTTGTAAATTATATATCACAATAAGTAAAAAATTAAGAAGAATATATTTAACGTTAACTAATCGTAAACCCAACTTTAAAGGCTATAGAATTACAAATGAAATGTGGGAAAACAAGAATATTGTTAAACAGCCAAAGACAATTTTAGTAAACCAACAGATCATAGAGAATTTCCCAGAATATGTTTAGATGACATATATATTACTTGGTATAATGTTGCCCAACATAAATATATATTAATAAAAGATCTAATTAAACTACTAATATCATAAGTAAACAAAACATACTTCAATAGATTTAGAAATATCTAGTTAGGTATTAGAAAATCAAAACTTTTCTATTTTATTTAGAAACATATGTTCTGCACATAGTGGGATCAACATAATGGTAATAACTCAGCATGCTACGAAGAAGGAAAAGCTTGGTATTTCTTAAAAACCAAATCTGAAACAATGAAGATACTTACAGATCAAAGGTCACTTTCAGCAATAATGGACATGGCACTAAAGCAAAAATTGATTTGTCTTGCTGGGATGCACAGTAAGAAAACTTCCTGACCACTGGGTAAATGAAAAAGATCCATCCTATAGTGGCCAAGAACATCATCAAAAAAAGTATAGAGTGACCACACACAGGGCCAAACAATTCCAAAGAAATAACTGGTATAAAAAAAAGTTGCAGTGAGGTTATCTAAGGATGAGAACAGCACAAGTGGATCGCGGTCAACATCCATATAAATCAAACACACTGTAACATACCAAGCAGAAAATAAAAGGTGGAGGAGCATCACAATGCTCTCCAGGATGCTTACCACGCAGTCTAGCATGTTGCTTCGCTCTGATTGGTTTATTTTAAAGTTGTCCCGTTCCTTCCACCAAAAAATTGGAGTATGATGAAAGTTGTTGTGAGAAATGCACCCGTCCAATTTAGAAGCAATATTTCGAAGTAAATAAGTGAATCTCAGGTATTATCCTCATATAGGCATGGAATCGTTCTGGGTTATCTTTTAATTCAGTAAACATGTGATGATATTCCTCTAAACTAATAAAGTGATAGAAATCACCTATTAGGTAGATATCATTCACCACTTACCTGCCACAGATATATTAACACTATCTTCACTCGAGTCACATAACATCACAAAGAAAACATACACTTAAAGCCAAGAACACAGCAGTCTGGCCTAGACTAAGCAGCGTAAGTGATTTCCTCACTATGTGCTGTTGACATCAACCGTGACTTAACTAGGATCATCTACCACGAACTACACAATACCATGACCCATTACCGGTGGAGAACCTTGAAAAAACATAGAGGTTCTTTTTGGAATGTCTATGCCCAACAGTGGATGAACAAAACTCTCCTTTCCAAAAACCTGCTAAACCTAAACATTTTTAAATTTAATGGTAGATCAGCTGAAATTTTAATTTGACTAGAAGGTAAATATCTCTCCTTGGCTCTGGCAAAGGGCAGTTTTATTCTGGGAAAAAATCCATCACAAAATCCTCATGACTGCATCACTGTTACTTCACAAAGGGCAAACAAATTATGAATTCTTAGCCTAAAAATAGAAAGTAAAGTTTTATTGTTTAACTCAAGTAGTAAAATAGTAAAACGGTTTTTGTTAAATGTTAAAGGTCCAAATGGTAAAATAATAGAACGGATTCTATCAATGAAACTAATTGAAGCTCAAAAACTGCACCAACGATTAAAAATAGCTGTGATCATATTTTACAGCCTACAACTACTATTGCTACAATACTTTAATTAAAATGGATTAATGTGCAATTCAGTACTACAGAATTCATATTAAATTAAAATGATTACTTGACATTTTATAATATTGAAAACAACATATTTTTTTAAACTTTTTCCTCTTGAAGAAAACATTATCTTTGTTCTGGAAGCCACATTTTTCCTCTTTAAGACCAAATAAATACACCTTTTTTCATATAAACTAGAAATCTGAGTTAAAAACTTGAGTTCTTCAAAAAAACAAATATCTAGAAACTTTCTTTTAAAATTACTGTTAATGCCTAAGAGAAAAATAAAAAACTTTAATATTAAAATTAATTTTTCACTAGTGTCAAGAATGCTGTTGGATTGTATTTTTTTTAATACATAATTTAACATATGTTTTCAAAATAATATTTTTTTCATAAATGATTAATGAACTTTAATTGTTTTCAATTAATTTTCTGTATTAATATTACATTTTGTAATTTTCATTTTTTTTTAATACGATATTTATTAAAGTAATAGCATAAAAACTTTAATCTGGTATAAATATTCTAAGTATATAATCTTTTATCATTCCTCTGAAGTAAATGTGTACTGAAACCCTTGATTCATCAGAACTGTGTGATGGATGAACAAAACATTTAACAAAAATATTTGTGCACTGGATAAAAAAAGCTCTGATCTATGAGAGCTATCTGTATTCTTGAGATTAGCAACAATAAGTTACAAAAAACATTTACTACAAATTTTACAAACCTTATTAATATGGTTTCTGTAATACTTTTAAATAAAGGCTGGGATATATATTATTATAAATTATTATTAATATATATTTATATTACTATATAATAATATATGTATTATATATATATATATATATATATATATATATATATATATATATATACATATATATATATTTTACGTTGTCCATTACTTTTCCCTTGCACTGACTTTATGAAGTTGATATATTACTATTGTAAATACTTTTATCCGCCACTAAGTGCCATCACCTTGTTGTGATGAGGCACCTTTCGGTCACTTGACCATTGTCGAATCACTGATTGATTAAGAATCAATATATATATATATATATATATATATATATATATATATATATATATATATATATATATATATATATATATGAAGTTATTATTATTAATTGTAAACAATTTTTTCCACCAGCAAGTGCAATAATTTTACCTAATGTGATATATATATATATATATATATATATAAATTTATTATTATTAATTGTAAAAAATTTTTTCCAGCAACAAGTGCAATAATTTTACCTAATGTGATGAGGCGCCTTTCAGTCACTTGACCATTGTCGAATCACTGATTTAATTTTTTAATTCCTCTGATGTAGTTGGTCGATCCGTGATGTTAGTATTTGTTGACGTTATACATGTTTCTTCTTGAGCAGCGTGTATAATGTTTTTGAATAGTACGTGGTTGCATATGTTGTCTGTAGGTTCATTAAATTGTTGTGATGTTTTTATAAATGTGGAATATTTCTAGTGAGTTTAGTTCTATTGGGTAATTATTTATGTTAAATATGGTTAGGTCATTTTCTTAATTTATTTCATGTTTATGTGATATTAGGTGTGCTGCAACATTGACGCTTTTGTATTTTTATTTTTGAATGCTCTGTAATGTTCTCAAATCTTATTTTAAATCATCTGGTTGTTTTTCCTATGTAAAATGTGTTGCAGACGTTACATGTAATTTTGTAGATTCCAGATAGGTTATGTTTTTCTGTATTTATTTTGTGGTTTGTGTTATTAAGATATTTTACTATTTTGTTGTTTGGTTTGTATGTTGGAGTGTAGTGTTCTTTGTTGTATATATTTGTTAGTTTTTCTATTTTGTTATTGGTGTATTTATATGTTAGGTAGATTTTTTTATCATTATTTTTGTGTTCAGGTTGTAGTGTTGTATTGAGGATAGGTTTTAAGTAAATTTATTGTATATGTTTTTTATAAGGCGTTTGGTGTATCCATTTTCTATTGCTATTTTTGTAATGTTATCTAATTCTTCATTTAATTTTTGTTTGTTATCTTGTGTGTTTATTTTATTGCTTTATTTATCATGTTACTGTAAGTGTTAATTTTGTGTGTCCAGGGGTGGTTAGATTTGTTGTGTATTGTGGTGTTGTTGGAAGTAAGGTAAAATTATTGCACTTAGTGGTGGAAAAAAGTTTTTACAATTAATAATAATAGCTTCGTAAAGTCAGTGCAACGGAAAAATAATGGACAACGTAAAATATCACGATATATATATATATATATATATATATATATATATATATATATATATATATATAGCTTTTGTAACACTGTTTTCTTGTATTCACTTATCACTTTCACTATATGTATTTAAACAAGAATCTTACTTGGAATTTATGCGAGTTAACTTTCAAATGATGAAGATACTACCAATCTTTGAAAGTTAACTCACATAAATACCAAGTAAGATTATTGTTTAAGTACATATAGTGAAAGTGATATATATAAAACAATTTATGTCAATAATATAGATGTTATTATTTAAATTCTTTTTTTTTATAATCATTACTAATACAAACATATCAAATCTATAGATTTCTTTTAATACACATTTATTGATTTTGTTAATTAGATTTTTGTATATTTCTCTTCCATGCTACAACATACTTCTCACCAAAAATGTCTTCACATCAAATTGAGACACTGACGACATTTTTTGGACTCTTTATGATACTTAAACGGTATATGTAATGAATAATAATAAAATGATAAAACATTGATTCTATTATATTATTTAAAGATAAAAAAGGAACATGATCTAAAATTTTCAAGTGCCTAGTTGAAACTATAAAGAAATCTTTATGGTTATTTGTTTGCAATTACTATAAGCTACTTAATACAATGAATGTTGGGCAAATAAAAGTAATAGAAAGGCATAAACCATTTTTATTCATACTCTGTTTAGCAAAGTATTACAAAGTCAGAAAACAATATTAAAAAAACTATTTACATCTTGTTGGCAATTATTTGAGTCTTAACAGTATAGGTCTGTTAAATTAAATAAAAATTAATTTTTCTCAAACAAATGCTATTTCTTAGTAATGTTTTCTAAAAACATGAATTTTAAGATTACTGAATCTTTTTGAACTATATGGACATAGATCACATTTAAATCTTGATTCTTTTCCACATTCATTTTTCTTGTGTTGTGTCAAACTAGTTTTGTGGCTGTATCTTGCACCACAGTCCAGACAGGCAAATACTTCATTTTCTTTTAGCTTTTTAAGCTCGTGAGATGTTGTTGGCTCTTTTTCTGGAAGTACAAAATCCAAGTTGTAGAAAAGCTGAATTTATTATGCAGTTAATTTTACACAATAATTACATACTGTACTAGACTAATTTAAAACTGTCTTTTAATACATGTTATTAATGATAAAGTAATAAATTAAATTAATTCAGTAATTTATTCACTTTGAATATAGGAGTATACAAATTTAGATTTACTTTTACAAAATTTAAGGTCAAAATAATAATATAGTTTTTAAATTGTTATATTTTTTTAAGATTTACTTTAATTTAAGAAAGATAAAATAACTTTGGAAGTTTTAGTACAATACCTGATGTTTATACTATTTAATTTAAAAGCCTTTTTTCATTAGTCAGAGCTGGGGAAAAGGTTTGAAGGAATGAAATGGGAATACAGTAAACTCCCGATTATCCGTGGGCGGATTAACCGGTTTGTGGATTATCCAGGGTCTGCCATTGTTATACAAATATCCAATTTTTATTCCAGTCAGACTTATGTGTTTAAATTTCTAAACAGTGAATTACGACGTAAATACATATAAGGCTTAATAGAAGTTAAGATGAAGGGAATAGATATGTAAATATGTACGTACTAATTTTTACATTGAAAGGGAAGCATCCCCACCTGGGCCAGCGAAATAAAAGGGGTGATCAGACTACTGTATATAAGAGACAATGACAAAATGCTTGGACGCCCGAAAACCTAATGTGTATCATAAGATTGTAAACAAATGTCAGCTAATCTCGGCTATAAATAGCTAGGACGTGACATATGCATTATCCATGCCTGTCATATACATTATTCATCGTTATGACTTTGTGACACATGTGACACAAGTAGACACTGTGCGACAAAATGGTTCTCAAGAAACTTAGATCGCACATTAAAGCTAAATCAATGCTCACAAAAAAACAGACGAAAGTGACAGATTTTTTTGTTAAAAGTGAAAGTATTATGTGTAAAGGAAATTACATATGTACATACATACTTACTTTTGACATATACTTATGTACGTATTGTAAATAGTTAGACATATAAATGTACATGTTATAATCCGTCAAATATATCGACATTTTAAATTATTTTCTGTATTTATTTTATCCTCTGAAGATTATTTGTGAATTGCAATAACCGGGGTCATTATTTGTGTAACTTATGGTATAATAATCGATTATCGATCGTTATGCGTATTCTTTGTTCATAGCGAATTATCCGGGTAATTCGCTATCCGGCATTGCCGGACCACCCTATTCCACAGATAATCGGGAGTTTACTGTATATCAAGAGAGAAAAACTATTTATCAGAAATATGGTAATGCCAAACATAAAAATTATAGAAATTTTGCACTTAAAACTGTTTTTAAAAATATTAAAACCAACCAGAGTTAAATTATTCTGAATACTAATGCTTACAGTGTAATATTGAGTCGTTAATATTAATTTCCCCTAAATGATTTAAATTGCACGTCATTCAGAAAATTAAAAAGACACTAATTACAGGAATACTTTATAACGTTATTAAGTACTTACCAGGGCACTAACTTGTAAAAATCATTGAGGTGGTTGTATAACATTATTAAATACTTACCAGGGCACTAACTTGTAAAAATCATTGAGGTGGTTGTATAACATTATTAAGTACTTACCAGGGCACTAACTTGTAAAAATCATTGAGGTGGTTGTATAACATTATTAAGTACTTAGCAGGGCACTAACTTGTAAAAATCATTGAGGGGGTTGGACTGGGGTAATATTTTGAAGGACACCTTGATGACTTCCAATTTTTTTAAAATAAATGTATACTACTGTACAGATTTGTAAGTTACTTAGTGGTTTATAAGAGTTATAGTTTGTAGTTATTACCCTTTATTTACTGATTAAAAGATATTAAAACACAGTGATATTAATCACTTGTGTAATAAAATTATTTGACTTCAACAATTGTTTTGAAACGTTGAAAGGAAATTAAAATAAGTTGTAGGCTTATTTTATATGTTGCAAACCAAAGAACATCTGAGGAGTTCTAAAGTGAATAAATTTAATATAATGTACTTTTGTTCTGCTGACAAAACCACACTAACTGTATTTAGTTAATTAGAGCTTAGCTAGTGAGAACTATTCACAAAGGTAAAAGTCAAAATAGTTTACTCAAAATCTCACCAAAATTTAGTTTTTAATAAACAAACATACTAGTTCACAACAGACTACTACTTTAAGTAATAGGCAAGCACTGAGGAAGGTGACATCGTTGCCAAAATTAGTCTGTTGTGAACTAGTGTGTTTGTGTATTACACATTGACTGTAATTTGATGGCTAGCTGACTTTAGAAACACAATTAAGAAGGGTTTTTGGATAATATGACTGAAAAAGCATGTTCTAACGTGTTTAATATAAAAACACAGAAATAGAAAAATTACAATTATTTTTTATCACATTGATTGTTACTCTCATAATGAGGTGTTAGTCCTAGTGCATCGCAAATGTTGCCTGTCGCAGAGGATTATTTTTTATGAAATAATTTATGATTGGTCTCAGATCTAAATTATCAAATAGTCCTTGATGGAGATTCAATAAAGTGACGTTCAACCTGTTCTGCTCCATTGCAGATTCAGTCGGCCAACAATGCAGTGTTAATAGTTTAACAAACTACAAAGTGCTGCCATATCATTGATAGATTTGTATCACCTTATATCATACTAGGTACATAATATAAACTTACACATAATATAAACTCTAAAAATGTTTACATGTCCCAAGTGATAATCAGAATATTGTTTCTATTGGATGAAGATATATTTTTCTATAGGTTGATAACAGCATTAGCAATTTTTCTAAACAGAAAAAAAATATTGGTTTTATCAGAAGGATCTGCAGTCAGTAATAACCTTTTGTGTAAATCGAAACTGAAATGAAATTTCATATGGTTGAATCGTAGATTAACAATACAACGATCGTTCAGGATGACAGTTTCATTCTGTTTTTAAATTCCTTTTACTACACTCTCCTGATATATATCTTGAACAAATTTTCAATCGTTAATAAAATACATTTTATTCATCCAATCAAGTTAAAATACATTTTTTTAAACCTATATTTGATGACAATTGATGTTGATAGAATTTTTCAAATATTTATTCAATAATTAAATTATAAACATTTTGGGGGCACATCGGAATTCGACCTGCGAACCTTCCTGTTTGGAGTCTATCGTGCTTTTGCACTGCTCCAACTTTCCAATACCTAGATTTCTATTTCTCAAAGATGTATATGAATTGTAATGGCCTAAATTGTTATTAAATTTATTGAAGTAAAAAAACATTTTATTCTTATTTAATTTGTGCATAAAGGAGGAGGAAAATAAAATGTATTATGACAGAAAAGTCTTATGAAACTGCAACAATAAAAATTACAATAACACAAAAATATTTCTTTAGACAAGTTATTACAGATGGTAACAACAACCATAACAAAAGAAATGTATTTATACATAGGAAAAGAGTTGAATATTTATAAAAAAAAAACTATCATTTTACAAATTCGCTAACTAAAGATTTATTCATGGGGTTTGCAAAAGTTTGTCATTAATCTTTATTTTTTTCAGACTTGGGAAAAGTGGGGTATTGTGAAGATACATTTTGTAGAAGAATTATGTAAAGATTTCGTTCCTAAATACCCATAGTCATATCCAGAATGGATCAGATCTCCAGGCTATTGCTACATGCATATGTATATTTCTTACTGCATTTCCCCCTTATTTATTTTCAATACACAGTAAAAGCTCAATTAACAGTCATCATCGGGACCCTGGTCACGGTGACGGTTGAGCGAATAGAAGGATAACAGAAACACTGTACTATTCCTCCAAAACTTAACCTCCATCACTTATACTATAGACAGATATTACTCTCACAGTAATGTAATATCTTTCGGAGCGAAAAGAAAATAAACACGATTGTAATACCAAATAAAACCATTTATTACAAAAGATATGCACAGTATCTACAAATGTGACAAAATAATGTACAGTAATATTAACTAACAGGTGGTATAGTTCATGTAGTTTAACAAACAAAGCGAACGCGTCACTGCACCTTAAAACACTTTGATATTACAGTATTATTGTGTCATTGCAGCAATGACGGTTAACAGAAACTGACGATTTAAAGAGTGACGGTTAAACAAAGTTTTATTGTGTACTAATTCTGACAAAATGATTTTACCCTTACACTTCTTTGGCAAGAGTGAGTCCTCATTTCTTTGGGAAATGCACATAATTTAGACATACTGATTTTGATCTTTTTGTAATTCTTCATCTTTTAGAACAATTTGTTGTTAGGTAAACTTTTTCTGGGTTAAAATTATAGTGAAAAAGAGTGAAAGATGTTACCAGCCTTACAATAACCTTAGTGTTTAATAATGTTGGGAAACATTTTGTGGTTTGTTCAGAGAAGCTGGATTTAGAAGAAGATGAAATTTTAGCTAAAGAGTTTAACTACAAAAACAGCTTTCACAATGCCAAAAGTCAGTTGACATTATCCGTTAAGAAAGTGGTAGCATTAGAGAAAAGTGAAAGTTTATATTGGAACTGGATTTGCTGTATAATGTTGCTGGAGGCTCAGATCATACTTCTGATCATAATATATCTTATATCAAGACTTTAAAAGAGAAGTGTTCAAAGTGCCAAGGGAAGTTCATTATACGAAAGAACAAAATCATTCCATTAATTATTTTAATCCAAGAGAGGTCTCTGAACAAGCCTTTGAAGAATTTTTCAGAAGCATGAAGAATTTTTCACCCCCATAAAGAATTTAAATTATAAATTGAATACAGCATGAAGGGTAGATAAGTGAATAGCTTCTTGATTGTCTATAATTTACAGTCCTAAAAAAGTAGCATTGAACCACATTAGGGACAGCAGTGGCTTTGTAATCTGCACAATTTATACCAGTAGAAACTAAGCATTGTGAGTACAATTGAATGATACAATAAAATAAAAAATTAAATTTTGATGATGAAAATCAAAACATTTAAATTTTTTAATATATCTCCAAAACAATCTGGGGAGACTTGTAAAATTTTACAAATAAGGATAACTTGTTTTCTCCTAAAGGAGTGTTCATTCCAAGACAGTAATCAAATTTTATTTATTTAAAGCTATTGTTGTGTAAAAATGTACTTACTTCACAATTATTATTGCCTTCCTTGCCACAATAATTGTATTTGTAATTTTTCAACATCATTCCTCAAAGAAAACAATAAATGACTAAATGTGGACCACTCACATTTTCTTGCAGAGGATGCTTTCTTTATCCTTCTAGGGTGTATTTTTTAAATGTTCTGTTTTAGGTAGAACTAAGTCTATAGGTTGTAGATTTTTTTAGGTACTCACAAGATTTTTGGGGGCCACTTCAAGGCAACCATGTTTTATTCTTTGTTTTTTTTTATTGTCTGTTCAAAAAAATATCTCAAACATTTGAATTACTATTGTAAGATTTAATCATTTGAAGTTTTATCTGTTGACAATATTTTCAAATAAAAACCCATGTTAAAAAAAAAAAAATACCACTAAAGATTTAGCAAAAGGTGATGAGGTTTGATTTTATCTATCTACAGGTCACATCAAGACTATTGTTCCATTAATAATGGAAGATTTTTTTTAATTCAAGGCCAAATGCAAAACATTATAAACGTCCTTGACTGTAAGTTGTTAACAGAACTTTGTTTATAGAAATGGGTTCTGCAATTTTGTGTACCGCATCGACAGGAATTAAAAACTCTAATCAAATTAGTGAACAAAAAAATCATTTACTCTATCAAAAAAAGATAATATACTTAACAAAAGTTATGACCTCTACTGTAATATAATTAAATTTTAAATATATTGTTTTTAATAAACAAATATTCCAATAAAATAGGAGAGATCAGAGAGTACAATGAACATATTTAATTATGCTGATTTATATAATATATTTAATCATATAGTATATATTAGTGCTAAACCAATATTCTATGTAGAGTTCTGATAATGTTTTATGAAAATATGTTTTTTCAAATTGCTTTTCTGTTTGGCTTTAAATGAACAAAATCTGCATTGGAACATTGCATCCTTTCCACACTCATATTTCTGATGTGCTGTCAATCCATGTTTGTATTTATAATTACGTCCACAGTTTGAGCAGAGAAAAGAATGAGCACTGTTAAGTCTAGGTAGAGCACTTGATATCAATGCAGCATCTGTGATAATTTAGAAAAGAAAAGAAAATTTAGAGCACATATTTACTTGTAGTGTAATGCATTATTTTGTTTACTATTTATATGATTTAATAATAGAAAAGGATAAACCGCTATTACAAATTTTAAAACAGAAAATATTGAAAACTATAATTTTCTTGTAAACAAAATTATTAGATATAGTAATAGGAAATTAACTACCACACAGTAAAAAAAATACAACTTTTATATGTCCATGTATAATTTACCATTTTACAGCATACTCCTGAATTTTGGGAGAAAACCATTGAATATATAAAGTAACATTATTTTCCAAAATAGATATTATTGGTTTTATTGTGTTTTCAAGACATTTTTAAAAGTATGCATGTATAATCATGTTCGGTTTTTGTGTAGTTTCAATTGAGCAGTTTTTGTTGACTATTGCAACACTTGATAAGAGAGTAATTATCAAATTCACACCAGTTTAAATTAAATAGTCAATTTCATTTTGATTTTAAAACATGAACCCATTTATAATTTAAATAATTATTTATATCTATTATAAAATAATGTTTTAATCAAATATTGGTTCTATAACTTACTAACTCTAATGTTAACTATTGAACAAAGTTCCTCTCGCAAAACTGTCTTGAGATAAAATAGGTATACAAAATATAATTAGTCAGTATTATCAAATAATATCAAATAAATACCCTGGCAGTGTTTTAAATAGTAAAGTATTACAAGAAAAGGCGTTATATTTTTTAGCTAGAATAAACAGTCTCATTAAGCACGTAAATATAAAATTAGTAGCTTAAGAACACAACTTCGGGAGATGAAATACAAAACAGAAATTGAAGGTAACTTCATTTACTTAATAAAACTTTACACACTATGCTACTAACATATTATACATAGATATACTATACCCTATGAAAACAAAATGCATGTTAAAAATTATCCTATAACTACTTTACCACCCACATAAAAGACAGAAAAAAATATATTTGAACTAATGGTTAAAGAACGTAGTTTAACATTAGGACTAATGATTTTAAAAATAATCATTAACGTCTGACTTCTTAATACATGATGGGAGTTTTACAACCAAAACTGTTTTTCTGATGAGTCACATCTTGTAAAAACAAAGAAGATTCTCTAAGGATTGTTTTTTTTTTTTTAATGTACTGGTTAATAGAATATCTTAAGATGTCTTAAAACAGCTGTCCTGCCACATAGCCTATAACATAAAATCAGTTATTTTATAAGTTATTGCTTATTTTAAGCCAAATGGGATGAAATAACTACTTTTGCTCTTTTGCAAAAAGTTTTACTCCCATGTAAAACACTCCTATTTAAATACAATGAATGTATTAATATTTGAAAAAAAGTATAAACATCAAGAGTCCCACTACAAGTTTAAAAAAAATGTATTTGAACTTGACTAAACAGTATTTTATTAATAGTTAAAAATTTTAACAAGATATATATCTGCAGAGTGTAAACTAATGGAAGCAATTGAAAATTATTAAACATTTTGTTTTAAAAAAATGTGTATTTCTGACTGTTTTAAAGATTATGACTGTTTTTTTAATGTTATAAATATTGCACGTTTTAAGGACTTCTTCAGAATTCACATGATAATTAACTGCCAATGATTTTTTTATTTTTTTAAATCTCAATTTTGTTGAATTTTTCTATCACTCGCCACTTCAATTTTTCAGCTCCAGTTCATTTTCAAAAACTATAACTTTTACCCTGTTAAAACATGTCCACAATCTAAATACAGTATTGTAAATTATTCTACAAAATAGAGCCAGTTTAAACAGTAAAAACAGACACGAAGATTTCATGGACTTCATAGAGGCTAGGCTTTAATAGTTGTCAGTCAGTTATAATAAACCCCTAGTCGCTCAATTATATACTTTTTTTTAAAAAAAAGGGAATAGTGGCTCAGTTCTATACTTTTTTTTAACAAGAGGGATCTATCTTAAAATTCTAAATCAAAAGAATGGACAAACAAAACCGAACAACTAGTTTTCAGAAACTAAAACGAAATGTTCCCAACATGCTCTTGTACAAGTAAACGTCTAAGTGAAGTAAGATTTGTATAACTAGATATGTCTCAACAATTTAATTTACATGACCATATTAGAATAATGTTATAATTGTAGAGTTAAACAATTTCAATGAAAATGACTAATTTGTGTTTAAACTGTATTGATTAAAAGGGTTTAAAATGATGTTAAATAGGACATTCCGGTACTAGTTTAAATATAGTAAAAATGTTTAGAATGGATATTAACATAAATAAATAACTAGAGGAAGTGATAAAAAATATTCATTTTAACTGTTGTTAAAGATGAGACTTTTGTTTAGTAATAGAAATAATTTTGTCAAGTTAAGTCAAACAAAATAGTAAACATTTAATGTTTATCAAAATAATACAAAACCGTGTTAATTTTACCATCTTTAGTCATAAATTGCATCATTTGTACATTATCGTTAGAAGAATGGTTCTATTGTAAGAAAGGTAGAGGATAGCTTCACATATTCTATTCCCATCTTGAAAACACTGTTTTATTATTGTTATAATAATAGAGCTAAAAACTAAAGAATAATGTTTTAAGTTGCAGATTGTAAAATTATAACTATTTTCCTTCTTGTTTATTCTAAAAGCAAACACCTGTTAGTGGTATGTCTGCTTGATTCAATACCACAAAAGAAAGTTTTATATTTGTGTATTTATATTTTTATATTTAAAGTATTATAACGTTCAATATTTATATAATATTTACAAAATTGTATTGTTTGTTAGGAACTATTCCCTTGCATTTAAATAAGTCAAGCCCATTTTTATTAGCATATTATTAGTCCATGACTCACCCATGATGAGCCTTATGATAGACATTTTCACAACCATAACTTTAAATCGTGTAAATTAATTTAAAAGTAATTCATAAACAAACTTCATAACTTTACTAACTAATCAAATTAAAACTAAGATTAATTTGAAATTACCATAGACATTCAATTACAGTATGAGCACCATAGGCTATTTGACATTTTATAGTGAACAACAAACCTACATTTTATTACATTTTTAAACTCTCAAATAAACCTTAATATTTTCATTTTCAATTTAATTCCTTTTCTCATTAATCCTTCACATAACATACAATCTCTTTGATAATCCCTCAATTTTTATTATTTTAATGAAACAATAAAAAATTTACACAAATGTAAAATAACAATTATTTGAAAATGTTCGAATTGAATGTCAAATATTTATAATTACTGTTTCAAGTTTGTTTAAATTAAAATTCTGTATATTTTTTCTACTATTAAATTGTTATGTTATAAATAGTTTCATGCATTTATATTTAATTTTTATAATTATACTAGAAATTACTGGAGATTATATTGGAGCCTCTTTGTCAAACCGTAAACTAATAAGTAAAATCTTAACATTTGCATATCTTACAGGCACATTGAGAATGCAAAGTATATGGTGGACTTTCAAAGGCATTTCAAACAAATTTCCAAAAAATGTACCAAACGCTAAACATTTTCTTCCATGCTAAAAATTATGAAAAACCCCAACTTTTTTGCTCTAAAACACAGGAAGCCAAATATAAATAAATTAATCTGAAATTTTGTGTGAAAGTAACAGAAAGGAATGAATAAGAAATTCTATCTGAGTTTATTTAAATGTTTTATCTTTAAAACTAATATACAATATTCTCTTTATTATAAATAAATGTTAAATTTGTTGTACTATGAAAACACTAAATAATGAAGTTATTGATGTTTGAAGAAATGTACGTAGTGCTTAGCAGCAATGTGAGCTTTTAAATTTCCTTTTACTTTAGATTTGAAGGGGCAGTAATCACATTTAAAAGTGGCTTCTTTTCCACATTCATACTTCTGATGTTGATGCATGGAGCGTTTGTACTTATATACTCTTCCACATCCAGAACAAACAAACACCTTGTTTATTTCGGATGTTTTTAATAGTGTAGAAAGTGATTGACCTGAAATTAGTTTTATAAAAAACAAATGATTTTACTTTTCAAATCAAATTAAGTTAATAAATACAGGTTAAAAATTATGCAAAAAATAATTATATATAACCATAGCTAGATAAATATAAAAACATGAACATCCCCTGTTATTGGAAAACTGGAGAAGATTCATGATTAAGGCATGCAAGATTGATTCTTTCAAGTGATTGTTCACTGTCATATAGGTTTTGTAAATAGGCAGAAAAATAAAAAAAAGCTTGTCAAAGCTTCAATAACAACACAGAGCAATTAACTGATTAGGAAGCAAAGGGTTCAGAATACGTTTTAATACAGTTCTCATTTGTTATAAATTCTTGTGGATAATTGTATTTTTTTTTTTATGTACGGTTAAGGCGATCATCTAGTTTGACTTCTCTAAGGATAGGGAAAAAATGTGAATTTAGACAGGATTAAAAATAGATAGGCAATCTAAACTCCTAGTATGGATATACGAGATATTATTGCATCACATGTGCAGAGTTGTATACCTGCAATAGACTTATTCTCTATCGGGGTTATAAAGAGGTGTCTACTGGTAACTCCCTTTAGTAAATTCTCGTACTCAAAACCATAGCAGAGACAGAAAAATACAAAACTTGGAAGATTATCTTATATTTGTTGAAACCTCAGACAATAGAATACATACAGTTGAATCTTAGTTCATAAAGTTAAAACATTCCTGAATGCTGTTCATAAATAACATAAAAACTATATCTCTTATGTAACATTTTAAATGGATTTATCTCTTCCTGGACTGTAAATGATTGCTTATTCAAACTTTTATTTTCTATAACAATCCTTAAAATCAATGAAAACCTTTAGATCTGCCACAATACAGATAAACACAACCCACTATTTCTCCATACATTACTTTAAGCTTTATAAGTTATTACACAAAACAGCTGACAGCGCTAAAAGATGAAGTGACATGCCATACAACTTCAACACATAGTTACGTGTCTACAGAGCAAAGTAATGTAATGAAAAAGTCAGTTTGCAACGCTAATGCTCTGGTAGCTGTTTTAGGAAGTTTTTCTACTGAATGTGATTTTAAGGAGTAAATAATCAGGCATTCTTCATTTTATCATCAAATTTATTTATAAATTCTGTATACAAAACCAAAATATCTTTTCTAATCTGCAATAAACTTTCACAGTGTAAATGAGGATGGTAAAACTGAGTTAAAAAAATAATTACAATTCTTGGTACAAGTACATTATTTGAAAATAACTGCTGAGAGGCTGTGACTATATAAATGATTGACTATTACACAGCTAGCTAATGTTCTACTAAAGTTTGAGAGACTATGACCTTATGAAGAGATATAGAAAAATGCATATAAAATATATCTAAAATCAAGTTTTGTTGTATTTTCTTATACTTTTGTTGTGAACATTGGATGCTGCCGCACAATTAACTAACAAATACATTCTAGCTGTGTTTAATGTTAATTTCATAAAACATTTTTTACAAGGTTATTTTTTTCAAGTTATTTTACAAAGAGATACATGTTATACTTACAATTAAACATTCTAAATGAACTTTCAATTGAAAATATAAATCAATAAATATAGGTTTAGCAATTACAGAAATGTAACAAATTAATAAAAATATTGTTATAGTCAATAAAATAGTAAAGTAAAAAATTCCACAAAATTTTTTTAAAAAAATCAAAATATAATATTAAAAATTACATATCCACCTTTAACTTAGCAGAATGTTTAAATACTATATGAGTTTTCAAATTGCCTTTTAATTTTGCTTTGAATGGGCAAAATGTACAAAAAAACATTGGTTCCTTCCCACATTCATAAAATTGATGCTGGCGCAAAGTTTTTTTATACTTATATTTACGACCACATTTTCCACACAAGAAAGCGCTTTGTCCTTCCTGAAGAATTATCATTTCAGGGCCTGAAATTGTAATTTATAATGATAAATAAAGCTATTTATATTTATTGTGTGAATATTAAAACCTGGGTATCTTTCATTTTAATTGTCCAATTATCTTATAAAATATTGAGGAAATTATCAATTACTACAGCAACATATTTGGAAAAAAGAAAACTGTAGAAACTGCTGTTTAAAAATATTTTAACAAAGTGAGTTATTATTGATATTTATTCTATATGTTCTGAAACCCTGAAAGAATACTTTAACACTTTACTATAAGGTATTCTCATACCATATACACATATGAAGGAATTTTTTCTTTCACCAGGATAAGTAATATGTATACCTGTATATGTTTAAGGCTCTATATTCTAATTATTTTCTATTTACATTATTTTAGTTTTTTACATAAACTATGCTACTAGTCTATTGCAAGTATGCATGGCACAACATTTTCTTAATCCTCTTCTTTCTAGTACTGCATTTAAATTAATTCTTGCTACATATTTGTGACATTGATTTTTAGAGCTTGTATTCTTCTTCAATTATATAATTCCTTCAATTCATATGTTCCCAATAATTTATTTGTTACACATTATTTTATATTTGTAAGATTTATATGCCTACAAAGTTTCTTCATACTAGTTATGATATTTTATTTATATTATTAGCAGACCACGTGTCTATTTCTTTAGCATGTTGTAACAAAGAATGTAATTTCAGAGAGTGTTTACGTTTTGTTTTATAAGGACATACTGAACAATGAAATTCTGCCTCCTTAAGACACTCATACCGTAGGTGACGAACCAAATCTCGTTTGTACTTATAATACCGATTACAATTTTCACACTTGTGTCTAGTTTCTTTGTGGTTTTCTAGATTTCCTGGGTTGTAGAAAACAAAACTAGCATCTGCAAAAAATTAACAATATGAATTATATTTCATTAATGTTATTTTACTATAAGGAAATCCATGACACAAAAACTTTAGTAATTTATTTGTAATTGAATAATTGTATAATTATTTTTGTAAAAATTAAAACTAAAATTGCAGTCAATAGCAATATGAGTAAATTAGCAAGACTACAATGGTTAGTTTTCCATTTTTTACTAGCAGAAAATTAAAAAACTAACAATTTACAATTACCATGGTGGTGGAATTATTGTTTTTGAACTATTATTATTGGCAGGGGTATGGTAAATTATGGTACCCTCCATAATTTAAATGAATAACTTGAAATTCAACTCATAACCTATAAATCAATAAACATATATATAAATTAAATTTTTTGGGAAGCATTTTAAGAAAATGAACATTTCAAATAGGCCATTATTTCATACCTTTTAGTTTTATGTTCAGTAATATACATATAATCAAAAAATCAGTAAACCGCAGAAAAATCAGATAGATTTAATGAACAGTATTACTTTTAAAAGTAAAATACACTATAATTAACAACAAAAAATTAATTTTCAACATAAAAATATTTACATAAAAAATATAAATTCCAACAACTGAATTGAATTAAACAAAGATCCTACTAATAAATATAGAAATAAAATCATACAAATATCTAAATAAGAGACAAAATACTTAACCATTAAAATCCATAAAATAAACAAAAGAATAAGACCTATAATTTAAAAATGCACGACCTTGTAAATATCCCAAATAACCTAAAACACAAGCCTAGATTGAAAAATGAAATTTCTATAAAAAATTCAAGTAATTTAACTGGCATATTATAAAAAAGAAAATCGCTAAATTTATGACTCCACAAATATATACCAACTTAATAAATGAAACCCTTCAAACAATACTAAATAAATTAACCTGCCAAGCAAATAAGCTCAAATGTGCGTCACATAATAATAAACTTAAATATAATATTAAATCAAAATTATTTTTCATTTAATAACTTAATATATAAACATTATAAACAAACAAAGGAATTATTAGCAATGGGGTTACCTTTTTTGGCTTAGTAACAGACATTTTCCCCAACACTTGATTGAATGAAGAGTCGTCATATAACTTATAAAAATGCATGATTCTAATGGCCATTAGATATTTGTTGAGAAGTACATCTGCCAGAATAATGCGATAAATACAAACACAAATAACAGAAATTTAAATAGCATTGAATATGTAAAATACAGAGAAACGACAAATCACAAGTAGAATACCTAACCATTCTAATAATCCCCTACAATACAAAATGGCTACTTATAACTCTCTTTTTTGAAGTCCAATAAACACTGATAACAATTAAAGAAACTGAAGAAACCGTCATATAACAAACAACCGCAAAAATGTGATATAACTAAAAACCATATGTAAATGGGAAAATAAAATATTAACTAAAATACATCATCTAAAACTTAAACGAAACAAAAAGTGAGCTGCTATCACATAGAAACAAATAACAATAGAAAGTTGCACTGCACCTCAAAAAAAAGCTCAAGATATGAAAACACCAAAGTGGGTAAGATAAATTTTCGGTTCAAACCAATTTCTATAAAGATATTACAAAGGTAAAAATAGCGTGTATTAAAAACACATTTACAGTTGATTGTAACCAAATATTTGCACATTTAAACATATAATAAAGCCAAATACATGTTTTAACATACATTTTAAATTCAATTTTTGCTTTAAATTGCAATATCTTTAAGGATAATATAGCAATAATTTTGAGATATCGATACAATAAACAATATTGTTTGAAAAACACTAGCATAACTAGAGCTCTTAATATCAAATACAGTATAACGTTGATAATTCGGATGTCTTTAATTCAAAATTGCTGATAATTCGAAGTTTTGGGTCTGTCCCTTGAACTTTATATGCTATCAATGTAAAATAACTATGAATAATTCTAAGTTATTAATTTGGATATGGGCTCGAATTCCAGGTGCACTAGTGATTGATTGCCTTCCAAGAATTCTCTGCATTCAGATTGAGATTACAGGATTTGGTGTGAGGGTGGTATCGGGAGAGTCAGTTATCGATCGACGCTCTGCTCAGGTAACAGTTTGTCACTGGATCAAGATCGCAGTGTTTGGTGTATAAGTGGTGTTGGGAATTCTGCGTAAGGGGTGTCGAGTAAGAGATTGACTGTTATCGACCTATGCTCTACTCAGTCATTGGTTTGTTGTTCAGTAGAGTGCCTCTGCTTGTGTTTTGAAAGTGATTATATTAAGTGGCCGACATCTCTTTGAATAAATTTTGTGTTCCTAGAAGAAGATCATGTTGAATTTAACAAATCCACAATCTCTACAACATCCTCTTCATCATCTGCGTGAGTTTCGGTGGTACATCGAAGGACAAACCGATGTTAGGACAGTGTTTTACGCTCCTTAAATAATTATAATGTTTGATTCCATCTTCATATGAGATACTAGCTTTCAATAAAACACTTGTAAATATATTACAACTTGCCTATAGTAGCACTTACTTATATTTGTTGAGGACGGTAGTTTCGGGAGATGTGTCCTATTGTCAACTCAGACCGAAACGACCTCAACAAGTATAAGTAAGTGCTACTATAGGCAAGTTGTAACATATTTACAAGTGTTTTTAGTGACGCCTTTGAAGGTTTTGCAAATGTTAAAACAATTATTTCTGCAAAACAATTATACATTACAAAATATTTTGACAAACTTTAATTTTGCTTTGTACTGTACATATCTATCCATAGCTTATTGTATATGTACCGGTATCCATGTAATTTTCTTGCTAATGTTGACTGCAGAAACTTTTAACTGCTAATAATTATAAGTTTTATATATCCACCATGCCTATCCAAATAGGCAATTTTATTGCCTAT
This sequence comes from Prosapia bicincta, assembly GCA_036971475.1. Lineage (NCBI taxonomy): Eukaryota > Metazoa > Arthropoda > Insecta > Hemiptera > Cercopidae > Prosapia > Prosapia bicincta. Next base: position 6,141,085 of record JBAIZL010000001.1, read on the forward strand.
TCAAATAGGAAATTTTATTGCCTATTCAAATAAAAGTGTTAAGAGTTACCATTTTTTTTTTTTTTTTTTTTTTTAGATAACATAGACCAGTGACAAGATACCTCAAAAAAGCCATAACTGCCATCTTAGACACAAAAAAAGGTTGCCTGTTTTTGACTGAAAGGGTATTTTCCATAATTCCCTAAAATTCCATAATTTGAATTTTTGGTTAATTTCAATATTTTCATTGGTTTCTTCAGCTAGGAATTATCAAAGTTCTACTACAACAAACAATAATGGCAGTTGTTTTAAAGTTTTTTGTCAGATCTGTAAGAAATTTTTCAAATTCATAATTTTATAATGAAGTATTAAAGTTTTATTGAAAATTTCAAGTTTTGAAATACAGTGGTTAAAACATTACTCCCATGTATGCTTTCAGCTGGTGCTGCAAGTCTTGCCCTCTTGAACAAGTGAGCATATGTAATTCTAAAAGTTTGGTTATTCATGACTTCAATTAATTAATTATATACACTTTTAACTTATATAAAATTATCAAGTATATTATCAACATACATATAAAATCAGCAATAGAAATGTTATTGTTTTTTTTTTTTGTATATGTGCAAATAACATTTTTTAATATCCATTTCCAACATTTTATTTTACTTGCAAAATAGAACGATGTGTAAATCTGATGATACGACCAATGATTATTAAAGACACTGTCATGATTACAAAAACAATTTTTTTTCTGAGCCATAAACTTGCACAGTAAATGAAATAGCAGAAATTAAAAAACTTTAAAAGTAAAATAACAAAACTTTTCAAATATGTTGGGAAATATTCCGTTAAAAACCTGTAAAAATCGCACACTTTAAGAGTGTGAAAATCCACTACATATTTGATTGATATAGATTTCAGATTGGCTGAAATATATAAAATTGAGTAGAGGGTTAACTTCGTAAAAGGAACGAATGTTTTGAAATGCGTCATCAAGTAAGCAATTACGTATTCACTTAGTTAAGTATTTTTAAAATTAGTTGAAATATATAATTTTATTCTGAAATCATAAGTACCAACTAATAGACAGATAAAATCACACCTCTTTTAACAAAGGTTCTTTTGAACAATGGAAATAAATAGCATCTCATTTTTTATTTTTTTTTAAATATGGAAAATAATATTAATATACCAACAAATCAACCTCAAAGAGAAAATATATGTCAGCCAGGCTATTGGGCAGTTTGAGAATGACTGGTAACCTAATATCTGAAAATGGCTCTCAAGAATTTCAAATTTGTTTTCCAACCCCACTGAAACAAATGCACACACAATAACACACTTTTATTACATTTTTTTAAAATTATTCAAGTGCAATATTTTTATTACATCCCCAATACCAATGCATTCATTTTCGCCATTGCACATTGTAGGAAACTTTAATCAAACATTCAAGTATACCAGTTTTGAAAAGAGCCACTGAAACAATATTTGAGATTATTTACACGTAACAATGATATAACTAAAGAGTTGGGAAAATATGTTCATTATGTACAGTCATCAATTTATATACTAACATATTATTTTTTAATGGTATTTGAAAAATAGAATCTTTCAACATAATCATTCATGATTTAATATTAATTGATAAAAATCTTATCAAATTATCAAACTTATCAAATGACCAGACATCAAGAGTCATTAATATGTGCTCAAGTTTTATAGCTATAAAAATCATCAAAAATATAAATAAGTTGAAAGTCGAAATTTCAACATAAACAAACTTGCAGGAATAGAAAACCTTCCACAATACCTAACTTTTCCTGAATATATGAAAAATGCTATTTTTAAAGTCTAGTATAATTTAATTTTTGACAATACATTGATTAAACTTATTTATATAACTAGATATGTTAAGGAATTCTTATACGAGTTTTTTTTGAAGGATCTATCAGTTTAAGTTACTGAAAAAATTTATTTTTAATGTCTTTTTATATGCTCCAATGTTTAAATCTTCAGTACAAATTAACTGTACGTGTGTCTTTGCATAAAATATTTAGCAATTGGTTTGAATTGTAATCAACTCTCATAATCCTCACCCTGGCTCTTCAGGGGGCTAAAGAGGCCTAAAAATAATTATCAACAACCTATAAAAGGGATTTTAATGTAACATATAGAACTCTGGAAATATCAACAAAATATTCCAACAAGAATTGTACAATTTTATAACAACATTTATAAAATAAAATGCCCAAAACAAAAAAAATTCAAAGATAAAATTAAAGGACACCTAACCATCAAACCAAACTAATGTAACTCAAACCTAGTTGCACACACTATTGAAAATAATCATGCATTTCCCACAATAGAAAACTTATAATAAAAGGGAGTACAAAGAGACCTCAAAATGTCAATCTGGGAAAATTTACTGATTTAAACAAACAATACCATCTACAACCAAGTCTAAATAGAAGAGTTATTAATTATTAATCTTTTTTTAAAAAAAACTCAACTCGAACAACAAACAAATATAGTGAAAACATGAATTGAAACATTTACCATATGTAAATATGTACTTTGGGAATATTTTCCTAAAGTGTAGCTGAGATATGTGGATGACATGTTTGAAGTGTTTAAGAATGAACAAAGCCTGGACATGTTTTGTAATGCAATAAATCCATGCAATGGATTTTTCCAAACATAAAATTTATGGTTGAAATAGAAAAAGAGGCATGTCTACCATTTTTAGATGTCTAATATCAAGAATAAACAATACTTTGAGTTTTAACATTTATAGAAAACCAACACACACAAGCAGATTTATTACCAGTGATTCATTTCACACAATATCACACAAAAAGCAGCGTTCAATTCTATGGTGCATTGTTTAATTCATTTGCCTTTATCAGAAGAAAATTATAAAAGTCAGCTGAATTACATTCATAGTGTAGCAAGGTTCAATGGATATAGTAAAGTGTTTATAGATGAAATCCACAAAAAGATGAAAAAAAGACAATATGAAATCAGAGAAATACTTTAATAAGAAAGAGATTAAAAGGGGGAAATGGGTAAAAATAACACACCATCCACCACTGTCTAATAAAATTAGAAAATCTCTAGGAAAAAATAGCAATTGTCACTGTAAAGACATTGTCACCTTAAAGACGCCATACTTAATAAAGAAAAGTTAGGAATCTACTGCAAGTGTCCTCTGAAATATATAGATCATACAAAAAAAAATTATTAAAACCAGGGCTAAAGAACACTTTTTCAACATTAAATATAACAGACCAGAAAAATCTGCGATGGCAAAACATTGTTTAGAGGAAGAGCACAAATTAAAAGTATATGATGTAACCCTGTTAAAAAATGTTAGTTAGTGTAGTGAATTGGTGGGTGGGAAACTTTGTACATTAATAGGAATAAAAATAATATTGTAAAAAATGAGTCAGGCCCTATTCAAAGTTCTATATTAATGTAATTAGTGTGACACAAGAAATTTTTATTGTAACTTTTTGCTTTAAAATCTTGAAATAAAAATAAACTGAAATATTAATTATCTATTTCGTTTATATGTAATTAAGTTGTATGGTTAAAAATTTTATTGTTATTATTGAGTTAGGTATAAAATTTCTATTTGATGTATCATGTTTAAAGTAGGGTTATTAACTGTTGTTCTGGCAGGTGGGCTTGGCAACACCTACTGTATAAATATGGAAGTGTAACCTTACTTTCACCCTAGTTGTAAGTTAGAGTTTGTAGTAGTAACACTCACTGATGATGATATCTTTGTCATTAAATCGAGTATGAGTTAATAAATGATTAATTTGTGAGTTTTGTGTATGTTATTTGTCCTAATACTATAGTTGAGAATCCACAAAATAAGTTTGTAGATCTTTTGATTACGTTATTTACATAAATTAATGTTCCTTTGGAACACAATGTCTATTACGGTTGTTACATTTTTTGGAAAGAGACGTGTCTTCTGCATTTGCTTATCAGATTTTCTTTTCTTGAATCCTCTCAGTCAAACCTTTGTCTTTATTCTCATTACTGCGTTCAGTAGTTTTTTGTACCATTTCAATAATCGTAACATCTGTTATCTTAAATTGTTCATCGGAATTTTCAGAACCTGGAATTTTTTTTATAAGATATGTCAAATTTGTTTCTTTTTGTGGATTAGCAACACACTCAAAAGTTTCATTGAGACTCAGGATTTTATTTCACAACTTACTTGATGTTTCTCCTTTTATTTTATTCAGCTATACAGAACACAATTTCCTTAGCTGTAATTTTTTTTTGGAAAGCCTACAATGCTTTCTTCTCCTTCAGTTGCTTCCAAGGAAGGTTGCAAAAGGTAGTGTGTGTATATTTTATCATACATTCCATAACACAATGATCTATCGATTCGTAACATTTGCGGGAAGATATAAAGCATGGATATTATCACAGCACAATTGATCTTCATCAGGATGTGACAATGCTTTGTCTAATAGTAAAAAAGCAGAGACAAATTCTTTGCTTTCATAAACTTTTTATTTTCTGGCACAAACTCATTAAAAATTCACTCTTTCAATAGTTCTCTGTCTATCCAATCAGCATTTTAATTCGTAAACGAAATGTTTTTAAACACTGGCTGCTTAGCCGATTTAAAGCCGGACTTGAATTTAACGGAAGCTCGAAAAATGAGACTCGGAATTTCGAGAATCTAATGTATAATTATTTCTGGTTATTTATTAGTTTTTTTTATTTTTTTCATTTACTGACAGGTTTTTCTGTTTTCTTCTCTCAAGAGTACTATTTATTCAACCAACAGTAATCTTGTTTATTCATGATTACTATAACATTACTTTCAATTTCTCTTTTGTTTTGTCTGCATTTACTCTCATGTTTTCCAATAACACATTTATTGTCAATTCTATGCCTATTTGGTACCTGTTTGTTCTTGTATGTTCTATTTGGAATTTTAGGTTAGATTTAATGTTCATTTTAGATCACTCTTGTAATACTTATATTTCACTGTACAAGAATTTACTATTAGGAGGTATTGAATTCATTCTTCATGTTCTTATTGAAAACTGAGGCAATGTTTAAACATTATCAAAATACTTTATTGTTTCTTTTTGTCCATATGCCTATATTATGATAACGGACAAAATTATTATTACCAATGTGATTGCTAATTTCATATAATCTAATAAATCTCAAATAAGCTATCAGTCCTAAAGAACTAAAATAAGTGGGTATCTGTGAAATATAATCAAATGTTTTCTGTTAATTTATGTGTATGTGTGTGTGTCTGCTAATTTGTGTGTGTGTGTGTGTGTGTGTGTCCCGTGTGTGTGTGTGTGTGTTTCAATGTCGATAAGGTTTTATGTAAATAACAACAAAATTAAATGGAAAAGGATAAAAGAATTTCTAAATGTTTATATGAAACATGATTATATTATATTTTGTATATATATATATATATATATATATATATATATATATATACACCATAATGTATATTTTGCATAAATACCAAGTAAAATTCTTGTTTAAGAACATATAGTAAAAGTGATAAGTGAATACAAGAAAACAGTGTTGCAAAACCTATACATATATATATATATATATATATATATATATATATATATATATATATATATATATATATATATATATGTGTGTGTGTGTGTGTGTGTGTGTGTGTATAATACATATATAATTATAAACATAAATAATAATAAAAATAATTTTTCAGAAATACAATATATGAAAACAAAAAAGAAATAGGCAAAGGATTGAAAATAAACATGTGAGAAACATGAGAAATATATAATAAGTTCATTTAATTGGCAAACAAGTACAAACAACTTATGTATAATACTAAATTTAGGGTCAGTAATAATGAAGTATCAATGCAATAAATATGTCAACGGAGTAAGGCTAAAGCATAATGTCAATTATTTTCGTATGTTTTAGAGTAAGATTGTTCTTGATAGAGCTAATATTGTCAATTAACAAAATATCTCTGAATAGTTAATTTGTTCATAAAATAGATATTTCTGTATTTAAAATAGTTATTTATAAACATTTTTAAGTAGGCTTTTCAGCATGTGAATTCAATATTTATAATGTTTCCACTACATCTTCTCGAGCTAGGCTACTTAATAATAAATTAACCCCTTTTTTGTCCTTCTAATAATAAATTAACTTGATGATGCTTCAATACAATGAATTACATAAATCTTTGTCTTCAAATATTTTAGTAAATAATAGTAAACTCCTTATAACATAAACTGCAAATTGCTATCAACTGTTCATTTTTAAAATTTTTTTAAATAACTAAATAATGCTGGTTGTGATTAAATTTTACTCAAATTATAATTAAAATACTATAGGCCCTACCATATAATCAGTTGATCAAATAAGCTGCTTTTAATAACTTACTTAATTTTACAGACTCATTTAAACGTCTTCTTTACTTAATAGCACCAATCTGTCTCACACTTTGCAATTTTAATTTCTAATGAATGTAAACTGACTAAACCATTATCAAATATGAACAAAATTTAAAATTAGAAAACATTTTTAACAAAAATATTAATACAAAATCAAAAAGAATCTCTTTAAATAATGTTATTTGATTTTAAAATGGAAAAATTGTAATATATTTTTTTATTATTTTAAATTCTATCTGGGTTTTTAGTGCAGCAGAAAATTCAAAATAGCCTATCTAATATAAAATGTATACAGTGTGTAGAACTTCAAGACATAATTAAACCAAGTTATACAAAAAATTAATACACATTCCCATCTATTATTCTAATTCTATTTTATACATAAAATAGAATCATAATGATAGGTGGAAATAAATAATGGATGGGTAATGACAGATGGAATAATAAATCTGATTATTTATATTATTGCTATATTATACATACATATCACTCTCACTTAAATGTAATTGAACAAGTATTTTACTTGGTATTTGCGAGTTGACTTTTGATAACTATTGATTATATGCTCACATTTTCAAGCTTATTTGTAGACTACAAGTTGAGTCTCTAAATACCCTTGAAAAGGAGAGCTTATAATCAATAGTTCTCGAAGGTAAATTTGCAAATATACCAAATAAAATTCTGGTTAAAGTATATTAAAGCATAAGTGATAAATGGATACAAGAAAACAGTATATATATATATTAAATATGGTGATATGTTTTCTTGTAATATAGTTAATAAATTAAAATTATTTCATAAACAAGAATACTTTTAATGAATATATTTATTCGCTTTTAATAAATATATTCATTAAAAGTATTCTTGTTTATGAAATATTTTTAATTTATTATTATTATTATTATATATATATATATATATATATATATATATATATATATATATATATATATATATATATATATATATTACTCTTACCAAGGTAAGTCTGTCAGTCTCCTAGTTCAAAAAATGTAAATAATCTTTACCAGCCAAAACTAACCTATATATATATATATATATATATATATATATATATATATATAAATGAATTACATTCACTCATCAAAATTAACAAATGCATCCATCACAATTTAGAGTTTTCTTACAAAATATACTAATTTCCTTTTTGCTAATAATGCATAAAACTATCATTCAAAAATAAAGTCTTGGTGCCACACTCCAATATGACATTTTAAATTAGATTTTTGTTTTGCTTTATATGGACAAAACTGACAGTGAAATTGTGCTTCTTTTCCACATTCATACTTTTGATGTTGGACAAGTCCACTTTTCCGCTTATATCCATGACCACAGTTGTTGCACAAATAGTTCTTATATTGATTGTTATCTGGCATCTTTGCTAATATCGCTACAGTGTCTGTAATAACAACACAATATTCAGTTTTTCAAATAACTTATTTTAAGGAGTAAACAATACAATATATAAATTTTTGTGATATCTTGCCAGGAATTGGATATAAAATCGGGTATTCAGCAAATTTGTTTTCCATAGTAAGAGTTTTTAATATTAAACACTGTTCTACCAACTACTTTCATTCACAAGAGGAAAATTATATTTATGACCAAAGTTTTACATTAGAACTCGCTGTTTTCTATAATACCCCCTACAAAATATACAGAACTTTATAAATCCTATCAATAAAATAAACAATTTCAAAAGAACATTAAAAAACAATGCTTACCAAAATAAAATAAGTCTCATATATAAATCTATTATATTTTTTGCAAATAAATAAAATTCTAAAATTCTTTAATTATGCAGACACACAAATAGCTGAAAAACAGCATGCTCTATTTAGGCAGATTATACAAGTTTTTTCAATAAGAATGTTTTTCTTTAGCTGTAATAAATTGGAGAGCTACCAAATATATCATGGCTACTCTTACTATTATCAAATGCATAGTAAAACATAATTTAGCAAAACTAAAAAGATTTTTAAAATTAGGCAAATGTACATTTCTTCAAGGTACATTGTTTATAATAATATAATCAAAAGAATAATTGCATTTTTGCATATTTAATCTAAAGCTGTAATAAAATATAGTTTATACTGAATCTGAGCTGTTAATAAACTTTTTTTTGAAAAGTAAAGCCTTTAAATTAAATAGGTGAGGATGGTCATTTCAGAACATGTGTCCTATTTTTAATTCCAGCCATTACTTATGCATAACTTAAAAGTTTTTTATAATTCAAACGCCTTTTAAATTGAGGTTTTGTAACTTTTCCTTCAATTACAAATTCAATTTCCTAATTGAATTTTAAAAAATATTTCACAATTTATTTAAATCTGCCAGTACAGAATGATTAATTGATTAAAGATGACAAACTTTTAAATAAATAATAAATTAGGAAATTAATAAAACTGCATTAGAACAAAGCAGAATTTGTATATTTGAATAAAAGTATTCAAAAGCATGTTATATAATACCAGTTCATTGTTTTGATATTTTATTTCAATGCCTAATGCTCAGTGATGTAATTAATAAGATATTATTTCAATACATAACTAATTAAACCTAAATATTTTCAATGAAGTTGCATATGTTATTCATAAACTTAATTTGTATGATTAAATTCATGATGCAGCAAAGCAATATGAGATTTCAGATTAAATTTTTGTTTAGCTTTGTATGGGCAAAAATGACATTGAAATTGTGCTTCTTTTCCACATTCATATTTTAGATGTTGACTAAGGCCACCTCTCCGTTTATATGCACGACCACAATCACTGCAAACAAAGTTTTTACTATTGTTGTCCTTTGGTCTTGTTACCAAAAATGCTAATAGGTCTGTAATAATAACAAGCATGTCAGTATAAAAGAAATGTACTAATAGATATCTATTTTACAGTCTAAATAAGTACTAACTTTATATGGTTTGTTTCCTAAGGGTACTTATTTTACATTGAATACATGTAAGGAAAAAATTTAAGTTCTTTATGGTTAAAACTATTTAAAAGTTAAATTATTACAACTTAAAGTTATTTTCAAAAGTAAAAATAGTGACCTACTGTAAGTAAATAACAATAAACTCCATTGAAACATAAAATAAAAGTATTTTAAATTTTATTTGATACTAGGAAATTGTTTATAATGTTGATTAATTTATAGAGATAAAGAATAAAATAATATTGAACAATGAGAATACCTGCAAAGCCATCAAAATTTGAAGAGAAAATACTCTGAAAAGTATAGCTCCTTTGAAAGTAATCTACAGTATAAAATTTCCCACTATAAATTTTATCTACAAAATGAACAATAAATTCTATCAGAAATAGAAAAATAGAATTATTTCTTGAAACCTTTGTCTAATATTAATTAATACGGTATATACTTTCCTCTTAAATTAATTATTATTTTATTTCTTTTCTGTATCTGTAAAACATCCATTGCAGTACACATACAGTTTTTGATTTTTCCAAATTATTTTTAAATGAAATTTTAAATATATTTATTTTATTGTAAAATACGCATCACCAAGTAAAACATTTTTTAATTTTAATTTCGTGTTGAAGGTGTTGGAGAAATGTTTCAAAATGAAATTTTGTAATCTAAATGACTTTTACAAACTTAAAACTAAAGTAAATTTTTAAAAACTTAACGAAACAAAAACACTGATTGTTAATTGCCTGGTAGATCAAAATCACTATGCCCTTTGAGTTTTTTTCAAATTTACTTTATTATTTGTGAACGCAAATTTATCAGAATACACTGATTCATTTTTTGTTACTCAAGTTGCATTTATATATATTAACAAATTCAATCACATAATTTTTCATTATTAACATATTAATAGTTATTACTTGGCTTTTAAAATCTGTTTTGTATCTGTTTTAAATTTGTAATACTTTATTTATATCTATGTCTGTAAGAGTTTGAAGCATTTCTTCTGCAGTAATTTAAAAATAAATTGTACCATGAATTACACACACGATTTTACCTGTAAATTTAATCATATAAACTGTAATGTTTTTATATAAAAACACCAAAACAATAAATCGGAATATAATAAAAGTGAATTAAAAATGGAAAAAAATGTAAACAATTGACCCATTACCCAAAAAAAAATTATAAAATATTAAAACCAAGATGGCGGCTAGTATAATTATAAAACAGCTGATGTTTTTCAAATGTAGAAATGTACAAAACCTAAAAATTATTGCATAGAGGATAAAAACCTAAGTGTCCAGGTAAGAACATGAAAATCAAATAATCAGTGGGTTAAGTAACAGATGTTTCAACAATGGAAAAGAAATTATTTTTTTCTCTAGAATCTCAATAGAAGAAATCTTTGTTAGAAAAGGTTGCATTGGAACTGGAAGCAAAAAAACTTAGTTGGCCAAATTTTGTTAAAGGAAGAATTAAAGTATTAAAAAAAACTAGCCTAATTAAAAATTGATAGAAGCCAATATTGGTGAAACATAAAAAAACATAGTGGTGAAAGATTTGACTATAAAAATAAATTAAAAGGCTAGAAATTTGGACAAAAACATTTAACCTCAGATAAGTAATTAATTTAAGAAAAGATTGTAAATTATTATTATATTGTAAATTCAGAATTAATAGCTTTAGGCCTAGGAGTTTCTATTATAAAATTTATTACAACATTAATTGCATAAACCGATTTTTAATTTGTCATAATTAATACCCACTGAATAACCTGGGACAAAAGTCTTGTGCTAGTTAACTAAATTAAGGAAATAGAAAAAGTGTAATAAAAAAAATATTGTTACTAGAATAATTAAAAAACTAAATTAAACAAAGATTAAATCGAATTATATGAAAGTGCTTTATTTATTACTATAAATGGTAAGTAATAAAAAATAAAAGTAATAGGAATCTAAATTTTACTGTTAAGGTTACAATTATTTTGTAATTCTAACTGGCGCCCAGCAATTTATTGTTTTCTGAGGAATATTATTATTAAATTTTGTTTTATTATAAAGAAATTATTTAAATTATTCAAAATTATATATTATAAAAATATTACAAAACATACCCAAAAAAATTTTCAAGTTTCATTTTAAAATTGTTATTAGATCTACATGGATGTAATTTGTTGTAATCATCTCAATTTCACTGACTAAATCATAAGTAATTGCTTAAAGGACTAAGCGAAAAATATTAAATTACTATGCTGATGTGTTTTGTTTCGTTGGTGAAGCCTAACCTTTTACTGACAGCATTCATGGTTAGGTAATTCGATTTTCATCTTTAAACATGCATTCCTATTTTCACTGCACATATTTTGATATAGTTTTTCTAATGATGATACAAGAGGGATAAAATGGATCCCTAAATATTTTAAATTCCTGGTGGTTTTTTTTTATTTCATGCTATTATTTTTTACACGTGCAATCTAGATACCTTTTGAATTTTTCAAAAATGTCTAAAGTCAGTTGTATTTAATTGATGTATTTCAATTGATATGTTTAATAAATAATATGGATTGTGTACCATAAGTAACATGAACAAGTGATAACTGAAAAGTGAAAATAAAGATAAACAAAGCCTCAAAAATGTTTTTGAGAAAGCTTAGAAAGTATGGTGTTTTTGTGAATAGTAAGATTGTACGGTGAATAAACTTAGGTTTGGGGAAGAGTCTTGTGTTGAATTTACAGATAAAATTAAAAATGAAGATGTTTTACAAAGAGAAGTAGTAAAACTAAAACTAACACTTTTATTAAAATTAAAAAAATAATATTTTTATTACATAAGAACAGAAAACTATTATTACAATACGAAGAATAACATTATCAATAAACTATAATTATATGATACTCAAGTAAATGAATAAGTAAGGGCATACTTGCTGATGTCTTTCGAAACAATCGTTCCTTTTACGAAGCAAAGCCTCTACTACACTGGGAGTAGAGGCTTTGCTTCATAAAAGGAACGATTGTTACAAAAACATGTCAGCAAGTTCGTCCTTACATATTCACTTAGTTAAGTATAATTTTAATATAGCTTAATCAGTGAATTGAAGATGATTACAAGCAACATTATCAATAAATTCTATAAATACATTAAAAGCTATATATTTATCCTAAAGCTGTTACAAAATGTTCTTTCAGATTTAAAATTTATATTCCCACATCATTTAAAAAGCTCTAAGTAACAAAGAATTTTATGATACTTAAAATTTACAAATGGTATGCTTTAGTAAATAAGTCAAACAAAAAATAATAAAAGTAAAATACTTGAGTATAACTTGCGTAAGTTATAATTAAATAAGTTGATCATCCTAAAGTTCAAAGAGATGTATTTTAAGATTTTCAAGATATTTATTTCTCATTGTGACTATAATTTTCTCACCAATAATACTGTATTATCAATAATACTAATAATATTATTGTGCATATTTGAAAATATAATAAAACTTTCAAAATTTAATTCTTTTAATAAAATTGTGAAAGTTTTGATACTTTAAAACAAATTCGTAAAGTAAATAGATTCATAGCTGTTTATTTCATAATAACCTTTAATACAGTATTATTCATCACTTTATATTGTTGCTGAAAACAAGTATAGCAGACACTATTAGTGAACAAAGTCAGATTTATATGTTGAATTATTTAAAATGTACATATTAAATAATTTAACTATTCATACCAACTTAAAACTGAAATTACCTAAATAGTAAGTTTTGTATATTCAATATTTTAAAAATAATTATCAAAATATATAAACCATTGTCAATGCCCTATTCCGGGCGGACTTTATAACACACTCCCATTTAATTATGAACTAAGTGTTTTAAATCAAAATTCTTTTTAAAACATTTTTAATAAATAATAGAGTTCCTACATTTTGCCAAATTAATAATAAAGTAAAATATTCAAATAAACTATGTTAATTTGACTTTAACTACAGTTGTGTGATTTGCCTAATTACATCAATAGGTTTTCTATTACAGAAGGGTGAATCTTTATTCCCTGTGTATAAACAACATATGGCGCTTCAAATTTCCCTTTTGTTTAGCTTTATATGGACAAAGTTTACATATAAATTGAGCTTCTTTACCACACTCAAATTTTAAATGATATACCAATGTCCCTTTCTTCCTGTACAACTTTCTACAATTTTTGCACTGATAATCAAATGTTCCATCAGCTTGGTGATGCACAATCAAAAATTTGTTGTATTCTGAAATACAAGAACAAATTATCTGGTAAGAAACAAAGCTTTGCTAAGAAAAAAAATTAACTAACCAACTACAGTATGTATGGGTTATTTTAGATTTCATGTTACCATAATTTCTACTTACAAGTTATTGGAAGAAATGGAATTTTTATTGCATAATATATTATAAAAATTCAATATTAAAAAGTTTTAGCTTTGATCATTTAAAAGATTAATTATAAATAAAGACATTACAGCAAATGAAATCTATATTTTTTCTAACATGGTATCCCTACCTTGACGATAAAATCAAAAATATTCTAAAGACTAAAATAAGGGGATAATCCTATTGCTCTTGCTGAAGAATTTAAAATCGGTAAAGCTACAATATATGCTTTCAAGAAAAATGCTAACTTTGTTTCTAATTTCACTTTAGTTATGGTTATTTTTTCACAAAAAGTAATGATCAAGTTGTTGCAAATGAAAACCTTAGCCAAAGTTTACCAGCTGAATACAGAATGTATTTTAAAAAAAGGTACCTGGATGCCAAGAATACAATATTAAGGACTATACTAATTGGTTTCCTTTGGATAGAAACAAACAAGGATGTTTCATATCTTAAATGAAGAGGAAACATTATCTAGCAGGAGAAAAAAATGAAAATGGTACAAAAAAATAAAGAGCTTGCTTGGTGAAAATTATGAAATTTCAGGCCCTTCACTTAATGACTCATATGTAGCACTTGATACAGCAATTGAATTAACACAACCAAAAGTCAAAATGGGCTTCCTCTGGCAAAAATATTGCTGCTCTGGAATTTGAGAGATAAGGCTGCACAGAAAATATTGCAAAAATTAAAACTAAAAATGGACACAACTTTAAATAGAAACTGTAGTATGTACTGGTTCTTTTTTATTTTGATGTTATAAAAAAATTATTTATATTACTTATACTTAGTGTTATTATTTTTTACCACTTCCAATTTGACTCTAAGCATAACCAAATTTATTATCTTGATTAGAAACTGGCATTGATTAGTCTAGATAATTGATAGTGTATTGTACATAATGTATTTTTTTTTTATTTTTAATTTGACATGGAAAACAATGGAATTTTATTCCAGAAAAGGTTTATTGAGCATACATTTACAACAAAACTGAGCCCTTAACAGTATTTATCATATATGATTTCATTCTCTTATGAGCTAAAATATTTTAAATATTTCTCTGTAAAACAAGGTTATTAGATTCTACAAATACTGTTGTACACTGATGAAAGTCGTGTGAAGAACTAGCAATAATAACAATGAAAATCCATTCTATGGTTATATTCATGATTTGTAAGTTAATCTATTTCCTTTCAGATGGCAGTTCCTGAATGGCAAATATATGTCTCCATATAGCATTTCAGTTTAGATATAAATGTGTAAAACCATCTTATTTTATATGTTATCCTATTTTATATAAGATAAAGCCATCTTATTTCATATGACGTACAGTATAAGAATACTAAATCTACTTTTTCATAACTTAAAAGAATGTTTGTGGCCTATATTACACAAAATTTTTATTTTACGTTTTCAATATATTTATATTAATTATATAGAATTATATTTATGTTAATTGAAAAAAAACCTAATTGGTTGGGGTGCACATTGAAACCTAATTTTTATCTATTAATGTTAATAGACATAAAGTTTAAGCAATACAAATAACAGCATAAAAATGGTTTTATGATTCTTTGTCAAAACACAAGTTATTATTATTTTATTCCATCTTCAACTGAGCTACTAGTTACGGTCTGAGTTGACAATGGGACAAATCTCCCAAAACAGATGTCCTCAATAATCAAAAAAGTAAGTGCTACTATAGGCAAGTGTAGCATATGCTCAAGTGTTTTTAGTTACAAATTATTGTTTTTAAAAATATTTTATTGGTTTCTATACAGAAAAGATTTTGAAAACTTTACTGTTAGAAAAAATATTGTTAATACCAGAAGTTGTTAGTACTGCATATATTCACTCAATACTGTAATATTTTATTATTATTAATAAATGTATTTCAACACATTGGCTACTGATGGAGATGGCTTGAATTTTTTCTCTGTATTAGACCAATGGTACATACAAGTGCTAAGTTCATGTTCAACGTAGACTAATGGCATGTATATGTACCAGGCAGTCTCCCATTATAGACAGATGGCCCACATATGTGTCAGTGTTACAATTTTACTCTATATGGAATATGAGCTATCAACATACAGTGTTTACTTAGTCACGCCACATTAGTCTTTATGATAGAACATCTGTGTTAAATGGTTTATGGGTATCACTTTATTTGTGGGAATTATAATGCTTTAAATTTGGCAGTCCTGTTATTTGAGTCCTTGTCTCATGCAGAGCTATTGTGACTGTGGTAATGTGCACATTGTAATGAGTGTTCTAAAACTTGTTTTATTGTGCATTTATTGGAGAAAGTAAGTAGTATTATCACTTAGACGATGGATTATGAATGAAAACAAAAAAGGAAGTTATGCACTGACAGTGAAATTGACCACGAGTGCCACTCAGATTTAAATTCTTTATTTAGTTTAGACTGGGAAAGTGAATATGTACCAGATACAAAGGATGAGCTGGTGAGTGAGAATGATAGTGAAGAAAGCTGGTAACCCGGCAAGCTGGCCTGAGCAACCGGGCGGGTCCACAGGTGGCGGATAGTGGGACGGCCTACAGAAATGTAGGTTACCTGTGAATAAGGATTCCGGATGGTTTCTGAATATGCAGGCCTGGACCAAGGCTATGGTTCAAAGGTGAGGAATTATCCCTCCTCGTCAGTCAACCGGTTGGGCGTGGTAGAAATAACTGCTCTGACCGGGGAGACTTAGGTAGTTGGAAATTAAGTCCTCACAATGCTACTCTCACCAAGGGCAATGCCGGGTGAACCAAGGGCAAGGTTCTGGAGGAAGAATATGCGGGCTGGCGACATCTGGAGGTAAGTTGTTGTATGATAAGGACTCCGGTGTTCCCAGGACGTGTATCCTGGTTAGGAGGGGGGTTGAGTGCTTTTGTACTAACGAACTTCTGCTGCAGGGACTTGTTAGCAGTGACGGTGGAGCTGCGGGCGGAGGGGAGGATGAAGAGGCTGAACCTGGCCACGGCATATCTTCCCTTTGACTACGCGGGGGCTCTACCAACACAAGAGCTGAGGAGCCTGATCGAGCACTGCGGGGCTGTGGATGAGGAGCTGCTGGTGGGGATGGATGCTAACTCCCATCACACTTCGAGGGAAAGTACAGGTACCAACACTAAGGAACTTTTAGCTTATCTTAGCTCTAAGAATTTACTAGTCTTAAATCAGGGGGAAGAGCCGACGTTTGTCACTAGGGCCAAACAGGAGGTCCTGGACATTACGGTGGCATCGAACCAGATGGCAAGGTATGTACTAAATTGGTATATGTCGGATGAACCATCTTCTTCTGATCACAGACATATTAGGTATGATATCTCTCTAAATCCAGCCATGCTTCGCCCAACCAGGGATCCAAGAAGAACAGACTGGGACTCTTACAGGAGGGACCTGGGTGTTCGGATTGAGGAGGCTGGATTGGAGTATGGTGGGAGGAGAGAGCTAGAAGACTCTGCCACATTGGTTGGCGAGGCTATAATAGAATCCTTTACTGATAACTGCCCTCTCAGTGAGGGGAGGAAAGTAGGGGATCCGTCATGGTGGAACAAGAAGCTAGCCAAACTTCGGAAGACCACCAGGAGACTCTTTAATAGAGCAAAAAAGAACGGGGAGTGGGACCTGTATAGGAAAACACTAACCGAATAAAACAGGGCAATTAGAGAAGCGCGCAGGAAGTCCTGGAAGGAGTTTTGTCATGAGATTGACAAAACTTGGGAAGGGGCATGACTGTATAAAGTGCTCTCTAAGGACCCAGTTAACCCGGTGGGGATGCTAAGAACCCCACTGGGAAATATAACAAAAACCGCAGGGGAAACTGTGGAAGAAATAATCAGAACACATTTCCCTTCCAGTACCCTGAGGAAACTTGGGGGAGCAGACACTGAACCAGTTACCAAACTCTCCACAAGACGTGGTAAGAGGGAGGACTGGGAAGTGGCAAGGAGGATAGTAACTCCACAAAGGGTAAGATGGGCTATTGGCACATTTAAACCCTACAAATCTCCAGGTCCAGATGGGATCTATCCTGTGCTGCTGCAGCAGGGAATGGATTTGCTGGTGCTGGTACTTACTAAATTATACAGGCTAACCATTGCTCTAGGGCATGTGCCGGCAGCCTGGAAATCTAGTAAGGTGGTCTTTATACCTAAGCCCACCGGTAACCAATCGGAAGGGAAAGGATACAGACCTATTACACTCATGTCCTTTGTTCTCAAGGGACTTGAAAAACTGGTTGATAGGCATATTAGGGGAGGGGTGCTTTGGCTATCAAATCACTGCATTGGAACCAGTATGCTTATCAAACGGGGAAATCCTGCGAGGGAGCTCTCCATCAAGTGGTTGGTAGGATTGAGCAAATGATCGCTAAGAAAGGTTGTGCCATAGGTGCCTTCCTCGACATTGAAGGGGCTTTCAATAACCCCTCAGTGGAGACGATGGTAAGTGGTGCAAGACGTCATGGAGTGGATGCGACCCCTTGTGGTTGGATAAGTTCCATGTTAACAAACAGAAGCATTTCTGTAGAGGTGACAGGGGAGGTCAGAAGGGCGGAGACCAGTCTGGGCTGTGCACAGGGGGGGGGGTTCTCTCTCCTCTGTTGTGGTGCCTAGTGGTTGACAACCTTATTGAACTCCTGAATGAACAGGGGTACTTCTGTCTAGGATATGCGGACGACATAGTTGTCCTGATCCTGGGCAGATTCCCTGATACAGTCCTTGAGGTAATCAGAAATCCTCTACGACTGATTGAAGAGTGAATACAAAAAAGACTGCTCTCATTAACTTCACCAGACAGCAAAAAGATCTGACGACCAGGATGCCCCGCTTGTTTGGTGAATACCTTGAGTTTGTGGGGGAGGTGAAGTACCTGGGAGTTACTCTGGACAGGAAACTCACCTGGAACTCACATCTTGAGAGGACAGTTAACAGGGCCAAAAGGGCACTGATGACTGTGAGAAGAATGGTGGGTAAGAAATGGGGACTGAAGCCATCAATGATGCACTGGATGTATCTGAGGGTGATAAGACCTATGATTACCTATGGAGCTCTGGTGTGGTGGACAAAGGCCAACCAGGCACAGACAAGAGCTAAACTGAGCTCTATCCAGAGATTGGCCTGTCTGTGCACACTAAGAGCGATGTCAACTAACCCAGGTGCAGCAATGGAAGTAATGCTTAACCTCCCTCCCCTTGAGCTTATCCTTATGGGAGAGGCAAGGCTAGCGGCATGGAGATTGCGCAACTCGAGCAACTGGGCTAACCTCCCAGATGTCTCGGGACATATGAGTATCGAGTGCGTGGTCAAAGAACCCGTCTTGGAAATGGGCAGCGACCACATTACTCGAACATTTGCATCTGACCAGGTCCACCAAACTATGATGGAATGGTCAGGGACATTAACATCGGGAGCTCAGATCTGGTACACAGATGGCTCCAAGATGGACTTCGGCACTGGATCGGGGGTGTATTGTAAAAACCCAAGGGTAGAACTAGTTTTTTCCTTGGGAAGGCATACCTCAGTCTTTAAGGCCGAAGTATATGCTATAAATGCCTGTCTGGGAGAGATAGCGAGAAGGGAAACACACGGGACCCGGATTGCTATTTTCTCCGACAGTCAGGCAGCAATTAAGGCACTAAACGGACATGTGGTCACCTCGGCCATAGTCAGGGAGTGCCTAAATAACCTACAAGCCCTGGCAAGACACAATCAAATCAGGATAGGTTGGGTGCCAGGGCATAGGGGAATATTTGGAAATGAAGCCGCAGATGCGCTGGCCAGGGAGGGGTCTTCGACTCCCCTGATTGGACCGGAGCCTGCGGTAGGTATTTCCAAATCCATGGTCAAGATGACAGTGCGAAGGTGGATGGCTGAAAGACACTGTGAGCACTGGATCAGGGCTGAAGGGATGAGACACAGTAAGCTAACCCTTAGGAAACCTTCCTTGGGGCTGCAGAAGAGTCTCATCTATCTGTCTAGGCAGGAATTGAGGATAGCCAAAGGTCTACTTACGGGACACTGTGGACTAAGGAAACATTTGCATAAAATGGGTGTCTACAAAGATGAACTAGTGTGCAGATTATGCGGGCAGGAACTGGAGACTGCCACACACATTATTTACAGATGTGAAGTACTTGCTGAGAGGCGCTTTAACCTCTTTGGTGATGGAACGGCTTTGGTGGACGCTGAAGGTAAAACTCTAGTCAGGAAACTCCTAAACCTGGTAAGAGGGAAGGGGTTATTTGACTAGATCTGGGAGGTAAGTACAATATACCTTAAGGTAGCAGTGCTTCGGGCAGTTCAAACCCGCTCCCAAGTTGAAAAAAAAAAAAAATGGCACATATATGTACCAGGCAGTCTCCCATTATAGACAGATGGCCCACATATGTGTCAGTGTTACAATTTTACTCTATAAGGAAAATGAGCTATCAACATACAGTGTTTACTTTGTCACGTCACATTAGTCTTTATGATAGAACATCTGTGTTAAATGGTTTATGTGGGTATCACTTTATTTGTGGGAATTATAATGCTTTAAATTTGGCAGTCCTGTTATTTGAGTCCTTGTCTCATGCAGAGCTATTGTGACTGTGGTAATGTGCACATTGTAATGAGTGTTCTAAAACTTGTTTTATTGTGCATTTAATGGAGAAAGTAAGTAGTATTATCACTTAGACGATGGATTGTAAATGAAAACAAAAAAGGAAGTTATGCACTGACAGTGAAATTGACCATGAGTGCCAATTAGATTTAAATTCTTTATTTAGTTTAGACTGGGAAAGTGAATATGTACCAGATACAAAGGATCAGCTGGTGAGTGAGAATGATAGTGAAGAAAGTGAATCTGATAATGATGAACCGGACTTCAAACAACAATGATGAACCAAACAATATAGAATGATTTAGGCATATGCCTAGATGATTTAAATTTAATGTAGATATTGACGATTTACTTGATGACAGTATCGAAAACTAAGACATAGACCTGAAGGTAAAATTGAACTTGACCGAAATGTACAATTTACTGTACAAAATGTACATGATGTTTTCCAAAGGGCAGAAGCTGCACGGACTGACACAAACAATCTAACCCATATACATGAATTTACCAGAGAGGAAAAATACACATTAAATGTACTGACCCTGTAGAAATATTTAATATCTATTTTTGATGAGGTTCTGTTAATATAAAAATTCAATAGACCGATGGCACATCAATATGTGAAATGAATATATATATATATATATATATATATATATATATATATATATATATATATATATTTGATATTTAACGTTATCCATTGTTTTTCCGTTGCACTGACTTTATGAAGTTAATATATTACTATGTAAGTAATTTTATCCACCATTAAGTGCAATAATTTTACCTTGAGTGATGAGGCACCTTTCGGTCAATTGACCATTGTCGAATCACTGATGTTTTTTTGTTGTAGATGTTCGGTCTGTGAAGTTGGTGTTTGTTGACGTTACGCGCACTTTTTCTTGATCTGTGTGTATGATATTTCTATATAGTATGTCTTCTGTATATGTTGTTTGTAGATTCATTAAATTGTTGTGTAAGTTTTTATAAATGTGGTATTTTTCTAGTGAATTCATATAGAATGGACTATATAATGTTGTTTAAGAATTGGAAGAATAGATTAGAAATAACTCACAAAATGTGAAATCGGAGAAATTCATTAAGAGATCGGTTAGATTAAATTAAAACTAATTTTAGGTGAAAGCCTAGAAAAGGTTTCAACATATAAAAAAGAGTCTGAACTGGAAAGAATGCATTAGAAAATTTGATGGATCAAATAACCTAACAAATAAAATTAGAACAAGATAATCTAATAATAATAAAATTTTTTTAAAAGATTGTAAACTTTATTAACATAGGGCATAACAAATTACTTGAAAGAGAAGGTAAAACACGATTCTAAACAATGAAGCGAGATAGAGGTTATGTTTGTATTAATCCATGCCAAACACACACATTTCGGAATTATTACAAAAGTAAAAAGCAAAGACAATGCACACACAAATAATAGTAATTAAATAAACACTGGAAGGTTTGTTGAGGATAGGATAGGTGAAACAGTATGTTAACCAAATTAAAACGGTTGAAAACAATTTCGTTAGTTGATCAAGTTTAAAGCCAAGAAAATAGGTCAGTGTTACAGTCGACTCTAGTGGGAAAAAATGGAACCTCATTACATGAAAGCAAACGTTTATGGATAATTAAAATGAAGTTTGGAGAAGGAATCGGCGCCATGTTTAAAACATTTTAAAAAGGAAAACGACGTGTTAGTCTATCGTGGTCAGCCGAACGAAGCGAAGCCATTCTTAGAAGCCAAAATCCGGTTTGAAGCATCTCATCAAAATTATACGAATTTGTGAAGAAACTTGGCAAAATTAAAACGAGAATAAGTGAATTTAAAATCTATAATACAGTATTATTATAATTAAAGTAACCAAAAAGAATTTAATTGTGTGTGAAACATAAAATTTAAAGAGAGCTGAATCCTATATGAACAACCAGCAAAACTCCGAAAATTGATAAGTACATAGCGCTATAAAACTAACCTTTAGTGAACTTTTAAAATTATAAGAAAATCTAAAATTGTAAATTATTAGAATATCTTGAAATAATATAATAGTTTAGTAGTAAGAAAGCTAATCCAGTTCAAAACAAGTTAGGGACCTTTTTCTTATTCCAAATTTAAGATTTTACATCAGGAAGCTAATTATTAAAACTATTTTCTAAAATTAATCTTGTTTATTAAAATTTATTTAATTAACCAGAGTTAAAAGATATAGCCCATGCATAAAACCCCGAGATATTAAGAGATCTTAGAAAATAGCCTAGGTTATAAAATCTTGTAACTAAAATATGAGTTTCGTCTATTGTGTTAAAACTTGTTTAAGTTTTATTTTTTTTTGTTCTGTTTATTGTGTGAATTAAAAAAATTGTTGTAATAAAGAATTTAAATTATTCATGAGGTTTTTGTTTTTAAATAGAAATTTAAGTATTCATTCAATAATAAAAACCCCGTTGTGTGTTATAAAAAAGAAAAATTACAATATATATATACAGTAGAGTCTCGATGTGAATGGGACTGAAAACCCATTGGATTACTGAAAACTCTGATTATAAGGAAAAAATTCCTGAGCATTAGAAATTTTGTATTTCTTGTTCTGTTTATTGTGTAAATTGAAAATTTGTTAAAATTAAAAGAATTTAAATTATTTCTGAGTTTTTGTTGTTTTAAATTTAATAGAAAATAAAATCATTCATTCATTCATTCAATAAAAATTCTCCTTTATAAAAAATATTATTATATATATATTGTAAAGTAATTTTTATAACACACAACACAACTCAGACATTTGTAATTTAAATTCTTTATTACAATTATTTATTAATTCAACAAGTAAACAATTAACACAATAAACAGAACAAAAATAAACTTAACAACTTTTAACAAAATATACTAACTCTTATTTTCTTTTAATTTTAGAGTTACACAATTTTAATACCCTTGGCTAGTTTAAGATCTCTTGATATCTCGGGGTTATAGCATGGGCTATATTAACTCTTTGTTAATTAAATAAATTTTGAAAAACACAATATTAAATTTAGAACATAGTTTTAATAAATATTTTCCTGATGGAAAAACTTAAATTTTGAATATAAAAAAAAAACTAAACGATTTGAACTGGATTATTTCTTATTACTTACTATTAATTAACTACAAGATATTTTAATGTATAAAATTAAACTTCTCTATTATCTTAAAAGTCCACTAAAGTTATTTTATAGCGCTATTACTCAACTTAATAAATATCAAAATTTTGCTGGTCGCTTACGTAAATTCCCGTTCTCTCCAATTAAACATTTCACACACTTAAATTCGTTTTATTTACTTTACTTTATATTAACACAGTATTACATTTTGTAATTCACTTCTCCTTAATTTAGTTTGGCCAATCTTCTTAACAAAACGGTATAATTTAGACGAACTCTTTCCAAATAAATAGAATTTTGACTGGTCCTGGCTGGTTCCATCTTAAAGCGTCACCCACGCCATCTCCCACTCAACTAACGCTTTCGTTTTACTTTTAAAGTTGTTAAAGAAAAGAATATGGCGGCTTCTTCTTCTAAAAAAACACCTGTTGCCTTGAACAGGTCTGTTGTCACAGACTCGTTTTCTTGCTTTCACACATGTTAATGTCAACGAACTATTTTCACCGTTTTACAGCTGATGCGTCCACATCGAGATTGTTTAGAATGGCGTTTTAACTTGGTTAAACCTGGTTGAAACTTACTGTTTTAATTTCCTATCCTCAACAAACCTTCCAGTGTTTATTTTATTAATATTATTAGTGTGTGAAGTGTCTTTGTGTCTTACTTTTGAAACAGTTCCGAATTGTGTGTGTTTTGCTTGGTCTTTCATAAACATAACCTTTCAATTTTCTTTTGTTTACAAACGTGTTCACTTTCTCCTTCAAGTAATTACTTAGCCCTATGTCACTAATATTTACAATTTTGTTTGAATATAATTATTATTAGATTATCTTATTTTAATTTATGTGTTAGGTTATTTGATATAACAAATTTCCTAATACATTTCCAGTTCAAAAACCTTGTTTACAATTCTATGCTTTTACCTAAATTTAGTTTTCATTTAACCTAACCAATATCTTAATGAATTTCTTCCTAAATTTTGAGTGAGTTATTTTTCATCTATTTTCCAATTCTTAAATAATATTATATAGCCCATTCTATAAATGTTACAATGTCCCCTAATTTAATTTAAATAAAAAAAAATATTACTAATCTCTACATTACACATTCTTTACATTTTACAAGCTTGATTAAATATACATATTTTTTTTTTTTTTAAATTAAATTTAAATTAACATTTATACTTTAAATTGTCCATTTATACTTAATTCCTACGACACAATTTTATCTTAATTCTTTAACAATCAAAGACTGAGCTGAACACTTCAAGCTACATATTACTTAACATATCTTCTAACAATACACTATACTTATAACTAACATTCAATCATCAATTCTTTAACAATTCTAACAATAAATCATGTTCTGGTATTTACAATTCCTTCCATAATTATTATTATTTTTTTTACATTTATTACAATTGGAACCCTTCCAATCATAAGTCTGATTCAATATTTATTTAATATAATATATATTCTCTGATACCATGTCTTTAAATCCCAGCCTATCCGAGTCATAGTATGTCTAGATTTGGTCAAATTGGTTATAACATTTCTCTTTCCCTTATTTCTGTTTATTCCTTGCTTATTATTCATCTCATATTTATTTTGCTTTTAGCTTCATCTAACTCTCAGTTCTAAGTTAGTATTTTATCTCCCCTTCCAATCTCACATCCAGTTCAATTATTTTCTTATATCATTTCAGTTTATTTTGTATGAAGTTTAACATCTAATATTTTTAAAGGTTGCAATTTCATATCCTCTATTTGATCATATCTATAGTTCCTTTGATTACACTATCCCTATATCAACGAATATAAATTTTGTTTTAATACTTATTTATCAACGCAGATTCTCCCTTACAATACGACGAAGTTTAAATACACAATTACCATATTTTTATTACAACGATGCTTTAATATTTATTATCATAGATTCATATTTCTTTTATAATATATAATATATACGACGAAGTTCCATTATTTATCAACGCAGATTCTCCCTTACAATACGACGAAGTTTAAATATACATAATTTTATCTTTATTCATTATTCGACGAAGTTTCTAATAAATTATCGTAGATATAGTTACCATCCCTTAAAACTTATCTCCTGCTAACGTTTTCTTATACACATAGTCACCTAGAGTTTATTCATATTGCTTCCTTTACCTATATTTAATATCTCCCTTCCTATTTTATTATTATTTTTCTTTTCCAGTTCTCCTTGATACCTGTCATATTACTGCCTGTGTCTATTAATGCCTGTAAACTTGTTTCCTCTATTTAATTTCTATTTCTGGGTTTCTGATTGTCTTAGTATTCCGATTGACTGTGGGCAAGCTGCTCTTTTCTTGTCCCCACGCCTGTCCTTGCCTTAACACCGTTTACATCTCCATTGTATCTTTCATCTGCTTCATAAGTTCTATTTTCTGTGTTTCTCTCATATTTAAATTCCATTTCCCATTTTCCAAACTCGAGTTGTGCCTCCACATTCATTAACATATCCGTACCTATGATCATTTCTCTCAACAAGCTTTGTACCACTATGCATTGAAACGGATATTTAACTCCTTCCATTTCTCCTATTACCATTTTCATTTTATTATGCTTTTCAATCTTCTTATTTGTTGTGGTTTGAATTGTTAAATTTTTTATTTGCCATATTTCTAATTTTCCTAGTTTATTTCTATCTCCTAACCTTCCCTGCTCTCCTAATATTTTCTCCCTTACATCTTCGACTTTCCTAAAACTCTCATCTGTTATCTTTCTTTCTCCTATCACCTTTAATTTTAACTCTCCTAACTCTTCTGTGTTTTTCTTTGTTATATTTTCTACCTTCTCTATCTCTTTTTTATTAATTTCTACCACATCAGCTATTATTTCATTTGTTTCCTCAAAATTTTCCTTAATCTCCTCCTCTAATTCTCTATCTTTCTCCTCTATGTCTCTTCTCACATCCTCTATTACAGCATTACTCTCTGTCCTCCACTGTCGCCTCATATCCTCTATCATTTTCTTATTCTCCTCCCTGTTTTCATCTCTTATGATTTTGAAATCTTCCTTCATCTCTCTCATTTCGTCTCTATTTTCCTCTAATTTTTTGTTTAAATCCCTTATTTCCTCCTTTATCTCTCCTTTTACTTCGTTTATATTCTCTTTTAATTCCTTTTTTAATTCTCTCATATCCTCCTTCATTTCCTCTCTCCCTTTTAGACTCATTTCCATGAGAGATCTCATCATTTCCCTCAATTCTTCATTATCATTATTTCCCCGTTCTTTTTGTTGAGTTTGCATAGGTGGTAGTCCCCTAGCTTCTTCTACCTCAATGTCTCCTATTGGCATATCTGTGCCTTCCATTTCTTTCATTTCCAAACTTGTCCCTTTTTCCTGGTCCCCTACAACTACCAGCTCGCCTATAATATTTTCTTCTTTTTTTTTCTGTAAGTAACTTATTATACAAACATAAATAATTTTTATATATACTATAAACCTAGCCTTGATTCTATTCAACTCAGTGTTTAATTTTCCAAAATTTTTTCTAAATCTATTTCCAGTTCAAATGTTTTTCATATAAAAAGTTCTAAATTAATTTTATTTCAAAATCTCTCTAAATAAATTTTATCTCTTATATCGAGCTCCCACGTTGTCGCGCCAATTATAACATAATTTTTAAAGAGACACAATACAATATAATTATGTTTTACTATTTAATAAATTGAATTTTTTATTTAAGACAAATAAAACTACTCAGGAACAATTCATTAACATTTATTATCATTTCATCTCGACATTAAACAATACACACAAAACAAAATTTTACAACTTAACAATTTTTAACAAAATATACTAACTCTTTTTTCTTTTGCTTTTATAGTTACAACATTTTAATACCCTTGGCTAGTTTAAGATCTCTTGATATCTCGGGGTTATAGCATGGGCTATATTAACTCTTTGTTAATTAAATAAATTTTGAAAAACACAATATTAAATTTAGAACATAGTTTTAATAAATATTTTCCTGATGGAAAAACTTAAATTTTGAATATAAAAAAAAACTAAACGATTTGAACTGGATTATTTCTTATTACTTACTATTAATTAACTACAAGATATTTTAATGTAAAAAAATTAAACTTCTCTATTATCTTAAAAGTCCACTAAAGTTATTTTATAGCGCTATTACTCAACTTAATAAATATCAAAATTTTGCTGGTCGCTTACGTAAATTCCCGTTCTCTCCAATTAAACATTTCACACACTTAAATTCGTTTTATTTACTTTACTTTATATTAACACAGTATTACATTTTGTAATTCACTTCTCCTTAATTTAGTTTGGCCAATCTTCTTAACAAAACGGTATAATTTAGACGAACTCTTTCCAAATAAATAGAATTTTGACTGGTCCTGGCTGGTTCCATCTTAAAGCGTCACCCACGCCATCTCCCACTCAACTAACGCTTTCGTTTTACTTTTAAAGTTGTTAAAGAAAAGAATATGGCGGCTTCTTCTTCTAAAAAAACACCTGTTGCCTTGAACAGGTCTGTTGTCACAGACTCGTTTTCTTGCTTTCACACATGTTAATGTCAACGAACTATTTTCACCGTTTTACAGCTGATGCGTCCACATCGAGATTGTTTAGAATGGCGTTTTAACTTGGTTAAACCTGGTTGAAACTTACTGTTTTAATTTCCTATCCTCAACAAACCTTCCAGTGTTTATTTTATTAATATTATTAGTGTGTGAAGTGTCTTTGTGTCTTACTTTTGAAACAGTTCTGAATTGTGTGTGTTTTGCTTGGTCTTTCATAAACATAACCTTTCAATTTTCTTTTGTTTACAAACGTGTTCACTTTCTCCTTCAAGTAATTACTTAGCCCTATGTCACTAATATTTACAATTTTGTTTGAATATAATTATTATTAGATTATCTTATTTTAATTTATGTGTTAGGTTATTTGATATAACAAATTTCCTAATACATTTCCAGTTCAAAAACCTTGTTTACAATTCTATGCTTTTACCTAAATTTAGTTTTCATTTAACCTAACCAATATCTTAATGAATTTCTTCCTAAATTTTGAGTGAGTTATTTCTCATCTATTTTCCAATTCTTAAATAATATTATATAGCCCATTCTATAAATGTTACAATATATATATATATATATCAAAATGTAGTCAATATAATAAAAGTTTTAAAATACTTTATAATTATTTGATTTATATAATCGACAATGTGTATTTCAGGCTTTTATACTTTCAGTCTGTGGATAAGCAGCATACAGTACTAGTAGTCTACAGATAAAGTCAACACTGAGGGGTTGGAGTGTTGTGAGCACTTACTGGCAAATATATATGCCTCAGTAGCAAACATGTTCAATCAGTCAAATTGAAATATTTTTAAACAACACACGCTTATATTTTAAAATGATAAAAAATATAATGAAATAATGTTTTTCTTTTGAGAACATTGTGTTTTATGACTAAAACTAAAACTTTAGGACGCTAACAGATATTTTACATTCAACTTTTTTTTAATTTCTATACAAATTTATGACTAAAAACACTTATATCTTGTAGTTTTTAGTTCCATGTGAACTCAGTTTCTATTCAGAAAATTAACCCACTTAAATTTATTTTATTTTTTTTCCAACTATTATTTTTATGATTGGCTAATGTAACCTGATCAGAAATGTGTGAAAATTTTAGTTAAATTTGGCATCATGTGGGAGGAAAATTAAGATTTGTCCAAAATAAATCAACATTTTATTTTTTGTGACTTAATTTTTTATAAAACATAATTGTTCAAAATGTTTTATAGTCATAATACATTAATAGACTAAATTGTAAATTCCTAGCTTACTGGGAAGTTGTAAAACATTAATTTCTAATTTTTAATGAACTCCTCTGTTCACAGACATCCTGCAAAAGTTAAATATATGGATATAAAAATATCCCATATCTATCACAAAATCTGTTCTTAAATCATCTTATAATGAAAAATTCAAGATGGATTAATAATTTCTTGTAAAGTTAGAACAATTGAACTGTCTGTTCAAATTTATACAAAAACCTCAAGATGTACAACACAAAAACTGCAAGTTTTAAAAATTAATAATGCTTAGATTTTAAACATATGATTTGTTCAAAAGCAATGATTACAAATTTGTAAAATTGTTATAAGTATACATAGTGAGCTGATTTTTAATAATTTTTAAAAAATGGGGTTTTAAAAAACCAAATTGCACACATTAATTAAAACTTAATGAAACTTGGTTTTTTTCAGTTGTTTAGCATTATACAGTACTATAGATTTGTTGAGTATATTTGTTTCCAAGAAATGTGTCTCATATAAAGCTAATAAAGAAAAGTTGTTGCTTATTCATTCATGAGCAATGAGCTAATATAGAAAAGAAGTTGCTTTTTCATTCGTGAACAATGTCAAAAAGATTTTTTAACAACTAAACAATTTTAATACTTTTATAACAAAACCACTACATAATAAAATTATACATATATACTTAAATTTTTTTATATCATACATTAAAACACACATTTTTCTTTTTTCAGAAGAAAGTTGTTTTACAAATATATTTTTTTTATTTTCTCGGATAAAAAATGGTACTTAAAGTAAAATCATCTATATTTTTGTAAATATTAAAAGAATCAAATTTTTATAAGATAGAAAATTAACAATTTTATTTTGTCTCAAGGCATAAATAAAAACAGTTTTTACATTGAAATTATGTATTATTTCTTTGTAACTTCAAAAATCATTACAGTTTGTTACAGTGTTTTGTCATATAATGTCTTTTGAAATTTCCTTTCTGTTTAGTTTTGTAAGAACACAGTTCACAACCATATCTTGGTTCTCTCCCACACTCATATCTTGAATGATAGATTATAGTATTTTTGTGGTTATAGGTATGTTTACAAGTTCTGCATGTGTATAAAATTGTTCCATCTTGTTTTACTATCTTCTCTATATTCAAAAATAACTCTGAAATAGAAAAAAAGGAAAAAAGTTATAGTTGAATAATTAGTCTTCATGGTGTAAAAATAAAACACCAAATGTAAAATAACACACATCTACAGAATGGTGAATAATCCTAATCTTACATGGTGGCACTTGTGCTGTGACATCAATATCATGGAATGTTGCAACATTTACTTCACTGGTATTGTAGTTTTTTGTGGACAGCTACTTCTTAGTAGAAAACGTTTTGTACATGTTATAAATAAACATAAATTTGTTCTAACATTTGACATCTGTTCCAGATACTTCCATCGACATCTATACAACCTCGTCCCTCATTTGTATATTTCTTAGTAGGAGTTTTAATTGTCTCATTTAAAAAAAATATTCCTGATAAAATTCAAGGAAATTTATTTATACAAAATTCTTTGAATATCATTGTTAAGAATGAAAACCACAACACTCAACAAGTAAATATTGAAATGCATAGTGTGGAAAATTAAACTTACAATACTTTATTCAGTGCACAAACAAAATCAGTGCACTTTTACAGTGTCATGGCCCCTTTACTCATAAAGGCAACCTAGAAGTGTTTAGCATTATTGTTGGCAGTAAAGCAGTGTTATAATTTTAGTAGTAATAGCAGTGTTAGTTCAGGGCTAGCTCTTTCCAGTGTCAAACTGTTATATACTTTTTATACAAGATAAAACTGTATGCCACTAAAATTAATTTACAAGGTGATACTTTTTTAATATTTTTACATTAGTTTATAACTATCCGAACTTTAATTTATTTTGTAAAGTTGTAAGTTTTTACAAATATACGAAATAAATTAAAGTTCGGATAGTCATAAGCTAATGTAAAAGTGATTAATTAAGTTTCACTGAACATAATGGACTACAAAATTCATGAGTGTTACTTTTATTACAATAGATATCAAAGGATCAATATCATGGCCCAAGTGTCACCCTGATAAAAAACTTTCTGGAAAATCAGACTTAATTCCATTATACACCCACTTATAAAATTACCTTAAAATATCAACAGTTCCCTTGCCCTTATACAACGTCACAGAAATGTTGGATTAAATTAGGGTGTTGATGCTGCTTGTAAGTGATACTAAGTTTTTACAAATTTCGATATAAAGATTATTTTTAAAAAAATAGTTTCCTTGCTAAATGTTAAAAGCTTTTTGATTTTTTTTCATAGAATACAAATAAAAATTAATCTTAAATTAAAAAGCCTAAAGCAGCACAGCATATTCAATAGCTATTTGTTTTAAACTCTTGTAATGCTTGCGGCTAACTATTAAATATGAACTTCAACAAACACTATAGAAAAAATATTATAGTGTTTAATAAAAGAACTGGGAAGACTATGTAAAGACATGTTTTTAGTTCAAAAATAACAATATTGTAAAAATTAGTTCATGAATTGTATCCAAGTGGCATAAAAAATTTACGTGATAAATATCAAAACTTTACACAACAGCATATGAAAACCATCAGTTCTTAGTCTCTAATTAAATTGGGCACATTTTTAGGGCCTACTGGACCAAATCAAAATCTAATACAATTTCTATGATTTTTGGTATCACATTGAACATGAATAAAAAAGTAATAAATAAATTTAATATAGGGAGTAAACATATTTAAATAAGAATTCGTTCATTGTTTAAACTTTGGTTTTATTCAATTATTACTATATATCACATGGTATGTCTTATTAAAAATTTGAGATACAAAATCAAGATCTATGTTTTACATAAACATGGCGCTTTAAATTTCCTTTTAATTTAGTTTTATGTGGGCAAAAAGGGCAGCAAAACTGTGCTTCTTTTCCACATTCATAAATTTGATGTTGGGTCAGATTTCTTTTATGTTTGTATTTGTGTCCACAGCCTTTACATACAAATAAATTGAAGTTGTCCTTCGATCTTGTCATGTAAAATAAACTGCTAATACCTACAAAAAGTATCATAACTTTTGGTTAGCACTGAATGTTTCAAAAAATACCTAAATACATAAATATAAATAATGTATTAACAAAAACTTTAAAACTTCTAAGTTCAGCTTTTAAAAATTCATCTTCTAAATGTTTTCTACTACTGCCTCCTGGTTGCAGGTGATGACAGTCTTGGTGAATTCTAACACTCGGCAAATAACAACAGTAGAAAGTAACTTCCATTTCTCTTTTTTAATTATTTTCCAACTCTGGCATTAAACAATAACAGTCATCTTATGCCCATCACCTCAACTGAAGCAACAAGACCATCTCATGTTTTCTGCTATTCAATATATTCTTTTGCTAAATTTGCTCAACGGAAAGTTGTACTCAATTATTATTTTTTATAAATTTATTATTGTATATTATTATTTTTAATAAAACTAATTATAAATGTTTTAAAATGATAGACGCCATTATTTACAAAAATAACTAACTTATTTTAAATTGGTTTGAAAATGTAATAAATCATTCACAAATGTGTGGCAACAATTATTTCTAAGGCTTGAACCAATTTGAAAGCTGAGACAAATTCGAGCATCCTACTGAAATTTCTTGAAGGATATTATTGGCAACAACAGGAAAAGAGTTTTGTGTCATGGCAAAAATGACTTAATTGAAATTCTAGGCGACTGTTAACTACCTAGGCCAGGCATGACTCAAGACTGCCAAAATCAACATCTTTATGAAACGTACTTCAGCTGTATCTTTACTTATTCTGTATTTGGGGTTAAAATGATTAGTCAATTTGACAATTAAAACTTAGAAAATAAAATACAGCATGCATGTAAAACTTTTATTTTGGGATAGAGACATAGTATGCAGGAACATACTCTTATCTTCACTCTATCAAAATTATAAGATGTTTGAACTTAAATCCCCAAGTAGAAAAAAATCAAAAATGTTGAAATTAAGTATAAAGAAATAATATTTTTCAGTGGTACTTACGTTCTATGCATCATTCTATACAATGTACACGCATTTTCATACATGCAAGTCACACATAAGATGTCTCATATTTATTCTTGATGTATATTTTTTAAGATTACTGATAAATTTTGGTAAATTATAGGTATTCTCCAAGAGCTAAGAACAGATTAAAACAATGAACATTTAGTAATTCCGCCTGGTTCTGTGTAGCCCACTTGTTATGCAAAATTGTCAGTCTCTGAATCCACAGATAATTTGTTAATACGTCAATATAATGTGTAATTGGTTTCTTCAAGAACTTCCATCAAGAACATGAAGATGTTCGAACTTCAAAATGCCCTAGATGTACTTTCAACACAGCAGTACAATTGATCACAGAGTCAGAATACATTAGCCACTTATTAGATCATCAGACCATAAGTCATTGGACTTTAGCCTATGGGGATGATGTAGGAAAATTTTTTCAAGATAAAAGTAAATTTGTGTGAGGCATTACTTGCCAGTTGCTATTCATGTTTTTTCACAGCTTAAGGTCAGATCTGCTAAAATAGAAAAAGTATCAATAGCAATCCTTTAACTTTTATAAAAATGCATTGAAGTTGAGGAATAAAATTTCAAATATTTACTTTAAATATTATTATCTCCATTTCAGCTTAATATCTTTTACGTTAATTTTGCTGTTTACTACCCTAAATAAAAATTCTCTTAATTTAACATTTATTTACTTTCTGAATACTTTATTTACACCAGTTTGTAAATGAAGGAATGTCTTAACAGTTTTATTTTAAAACTTCAATTGATTAAAAAACTAAGTGTTATTACATGCAAAATTATAAGATGGTTGTAAAGACTCAAATTTATAGATAAATTTATTTAACTTTTCCAAAGATTTACTCAAGCATATTACAATCAGAAATAACTCATTGCAGCAAAAATAAACAAAATCCATAACCCAGTAAAAAATTCAAATGGAGTATTCAACAAAAACAATTTATCTATTTTAACATTTATATCACATTAAAGATCCTACAAAATGAAGTAATACAAACACCTGGGTGTAAGGACAAAATATCCAAGGTAAAATCCACACCTTTACCATAGACAACAGAGATTATCTTAACTTCCCAAAGATTAATGTTTTTATTAAAATTCACAAAGTTAACAAAACAATTACTTTTTCAATTAATTTTTAAGAGAGTATAATCTTATAATATTATTATACATATTGTTCAAGCCATGGCTGTACCACTAATGGTTTTTCTATAAAAAAAACGATAAAAACTGGTATGAAATTATTTTCAACTTCATGGTGTCCTAAACTTAATGTTTGACAGTTCTGAATTATGGTCTATTGCTTACCTAACTCCCTTAAGAACACTAGAATCAAATAAATTACGTCTAGTTACTTTGAATCTACAGTGTTGTATAGCATGTAAAATATTAAATTTAAAGAAGGTGTTTAATTTTATACAACCTTCTGGGTATCTTAATTTTAACACACTTTTAAAAAAGCACCTTGAATTAACATAATTTTAAGAATAAAAATCATTATTAAGAGGTTTCCCCAAAAAGTGACATTAGAAATTAGGTTCAATATTAAACTAGAAATAACAACTGTATCAAAAATGGTTTTACTCAAAATGGTATATCAAATTTACAGTAAATATTTTTCAATCTATAATTGTTGTCTTTCTTTTTGTTAAAGGCTTTATAAAGCAAGTTTCTTTATTTGTACCATCAATGTCTTTCTGGAACTTTACACCACTCAAATATGTATTAAATCGACAAAATTATTCAATCCTCTGCTCACACTACCTTCTCTCTCTCCTCAAAATCCACAGAATAAATATTTGAAACATGTCTTTCTATATCACAGTATCACCATTAGTTTCAAATTCACAATAAATAACATTTTATGAATAACAAGGCTATCAATAATCCTTGGAAAGAAGCCATTACTCCGCACTATATAAACACTACTATTACTGTAATTTCTAACATATGTAAAACAAATTTTTTAAAACATTGGACTTATTTCTTTTAAAATTACCAACCATATATTTTTTATTGAAAATAGCCACAAAGCTTAAAAGAAACCGCACACAAAAAATAACTTAATACAGAAAATTTTTCATATAAGTATAAATTTTAAGTACTTTTTAGTATTTTTCACCGTCATTTCATAGAGACTAATCCGCATTGAATAATGCTTAAATATATTACACTGAAGCATATTTATTGGACTACTGAGTAAAATGTCTATTCCTAGAGTGTCTTTTAAGAGTTGATTTGTATTTTGTTTTGAATGGACAGAAGTTACACTGGAATGTAGCATCTTTTCCACATTCATACTTCTGGTGACGTAGTAAATTACGTCTCTGTTTGTAACTATGATTGCAAACACTACAATTATATGTCTTTCCAAATAAGTCATTATCCATAAGAAGTAGAGGACCAACATCTAAAACATAAATTTAACAGTTTTTATAACCACAAAATAAAAATGACTGTTTATTAATAATTTTTAAAAAATAATGAATTTCCGAAATACGAATGATGCAATATGGCAATGATTCTGTAAAATATGAACCATTCAGTCAATACAGTCCGACATATTAGTAAAAAATTATTTAACACTTGTTTATATTAAACATACTTTATATTGTATATTTAGGATCTTTAATCTGCAGTGCATTTTTTAAAATAATATTTTAAATCTATGTATGTAAATAATAACTTTTAATAAGACTTATAATTCTTTGGAAAATGAATTTTAAGGCTTGGTGATTGTTTTTAATCCCATGACATTCATATTTAATACATTACTTGTATAAAATGTATTTAATTAATAAATAAATTTTATAATTACAACCTGTATGTACGTTAATTTAAATAATTTAAGTATTGCTTAAGTATTTAAGTACAGCAATTAAGTTATTGAAATATTCTTAGATAATCATGTTTTGACCTAATCTCAGTACCCTCCTCCCATCTATTGAGCTGAAATTGTATGCTTTGGAAACCATCAACCTCATCAACTTAGTTAAATACCCATTTAACTTAACTTTACAGCACTTTTTAAACTTTATAAAAATCAAGGCTAATTTACAAAACAGAAAACTATAACATGCTACTTTATAATATAGCTACAAAGTATTCAGTTAGGCCTAAAAAAACACTAACTTTAGAGATATACAAGTCAGATAACCAGTTGTGTGAAGTGGCAGATGGGCTCCATTTTCTGTAAGCTATTGAAATATACACCAAGCGAAGCCTACTTCATTAGTCAAATGGTAGCTTACATAAGGAAACTTCTTTTTTTGGTTTTTTAAAACATATTTATTCTAATCTGGTACTTTGCAGCTATAATGTAATGTAGTATGACTTATTGCTCTATTTTATAAAAATAACCTTGAGAGATTATACTTTTTAATATGTGTCGTAAAATGACATTATTTGACACTTTTTTAAACATTTTTAATTTTAGGGTTAATTTGGGTTACAGTAACAGAACATTCTACTTAGTAAACTATTTTGGGGTTACAGTAACAGAACAACATTCTACGTAGTAAACTGATATTTTTAACTGATGAAAACCAGTGGAAAACAAAAGTCTTTCTCACAAACCTAACCTCATCGATATCGACAATGCTTGTAAATGGATACTACTATACACACAAAAATTGGCTCACTAAATCAAGATTCTTGCTAAGACTAAAATAATATTGTAGGTGATATAGTTAATGGCAAATTGCATTAAACAATTTTCATCAAATTTTTATACTGAAGATCAAAAACACTAATCAAATTCACTTGGTGCAATTAAAAACCAATATGTCGAAGTATTTTTTGTCAATAAATTTAATTAAATTAAAAGTTCTGAAAGTTTTCAATTTATTAACAATCGTATTGTTAAAGTTTTTAATTAAGGATATTTTCTTGATAGAATTACCTTTTTGTCCATTGTCTTTTGTTCAATATCAGTATCAACATTCTCAAAATTTATCTTCCATATAACAAAGAAAAAATGTAAAATCTTTTGGCTACTGTTTCGCCTTCAGTAATGATAACATATACAAAAAGTTTGTAAACATTACGTAAAGAATTTCCATGGGTTATTAAAAGTTCTTTATGATAAAACACTCAGAATATATTATTATATGTTATGTAATATAATTACATTATTTTTGAAAATGTAACAATAGAAAATATAGAAAGTATTAAAAATAAAAAAGATAAAATATTCCTATGTGAATTTATTGTTTTAGCTTCAGTTTACCTTAGTTAAGTATTCGAAATTAAAAACATGTAATAACCTTTATCAATCACTTTTAAATTTTTCATAATAATGTATTCAAATCAGAATATTTTATTCCAACAATGAATGCATTGATCAATAAATGAGTTATAATCAAATATCTTCACTAAACTACAACTGTCTGCATTTGAATAGAGAAGTTAAAAGAATAATAATAAAAACATTATAGTTATTTTAAACAATTTATTTATTATTAAAAATTAGACATCTTTAAAATAAAAGAAATGTTAATACTCAAACTGGATTAGTAACTTTAATCTCCATATAAAGGTGTAAGTTTACTATCAACTTGTACTCTATGTCTATGATAGCAATGTCTTTGAAGTGTTGTTTTTTGTTTTGCTCGGTATGGACAGAAGTTACACTGGAAAGAAGCTTCTTTTCCGCATTCATAGTGCTTGTGCCTCCACAGGTTACGTTTCAGTTTGTACGCATTTCCACATGATTCACATTTAAAACATTCTTGTACTGAGCTAAAGAATTTGATGATATCTATAACACAAGATAAAAGTTAGACAAAATGTAATACAAAATTCTGCTATAATAAAAATTTCAAGTTGAACCTTTTTTAAAATTTGTGAAATAGGAGTTTTTCATTTATTAAAATAATGTCTACATTTCAAATTCCCATTCTTCAAGAATAAGTTAATTTGTTTAAAATGGAAACATATATTAAGGATATTGTAATAATCATAAAAATCTTATAGCAACACAAAAGAGGAGTCTAAAATGTTGATACTTTTGTAAATGTTACATAAAACTTTAAAACTAATGGTTATATTGTTTACCATCTTGTTGCTACTTTTAAAATATATTTCTTACTTTTATTCTTCTTTATTGGAAAATTAAAATATTGTATAAAATAATCTAGTCTTTGTATAACCTGCAATCATTAATACAATTCAAAAATACATTTCCTAAAGAGATAATATAATAAAGGATTTTAAAAATTCACAATGTAATTTTAAATCAAATTTGTTTCCTTTTTATTCATAAGTTCATCTTCACCATGCAAGTATATTTATGATTTTTGTGTCCTATCAAAATTCATTATGATAAGTAATATATTTCAGCTATTTATTTTGAGAAATATGTAATATATTTCAGTTACTTATTTTAAGAAAAAATATAACATACCATGAAAGTTCTTTATCACTCAAAATAAAATATTATTATATTTTAAAAAAGAATAATTTACTGAATATAATTTTATACTTTTTTACTGAAACAAATAGAATTTGAGGCAACGACATTTAATTTTTAGGCCTTAACTGTTAATAAATTTAGTGGGAATTAATGCTTCATCAACAACATAAAGTATGGTGTGTGTGTGTGTGTGTGTGTGTGGTGTGATGTGTGTGTATGTGTGTGTGTGTGTGTGTGTGTGTGTGTGTGTGTGTGTGTGTGTGTGTGTGTGTGTGTGTGTGGTGTGTGTGTGTGTGTGTGTGTGTGTGTGTGTGTGTGTGTGTGTGTGTGTGTGTGTGTGTGTTGTATGTGTGTGTATGCGTGTGGTGTAGTGTGCGTGCGGTGTGGTGTGCGGTGCGTGCGGTATTAGGTGTGTGTGTGTGTGTGTGTGTGTGTGTGCGGGGTGTGTGTGTGCGCGCGGGGTGTGTGTGTGCGCGCGGGGTGTGTGTGTGCGCGCGGGGTGTGTGTGTGGGTTGTGTGAGTGTGGGGTGTGTGTGTGTGTGTGTGTGTGTGTGTGTGTGTGTGTGTGTGTGTGTGTGTGTGTGTGTGTGTGTGTGTGTGTAGGCGAAATGTTTTCTTTATTATTTTTATCTGACACTCCTCTGTGTAGAAGTAGATGGTTATCCATCCCTCCACAAACCAGTAATTCATATTAGTGGTTCATAGTTAAGTAGTTCAGGACTATATGCTCAATAGTATGTCTTCTTTAATAATTAAGTAATATATTTTTCAAAACTTTTAAATTCTT
This sequence comes from Prosapia bicincta, assembly GCA_036971475.1. Classification (NCBI taxonomy): domain Eukaryota; kingdom Metazoa; phylum Arthropoda; class Insecta; order Hemiptera; family Cercopidae; genus Prosapia; species Prosapia bicincta. Next base: position 6,180,783 of record JBAIZL010000001.1, read on the forward strand.
TTTCACTAGATTCTATTTAAACATACCTCACCGACCAAACAACTAAGCACTTCCCTTTTATTATTGGCTATTTGCATAACAATTGGTGGTCACTAAAACGTCTCAAAACTAAAATATGAAATCTTGTTTTACATGTTATTTTTTTCTTTAATCTTACATCCTCTTATAGTAATGAAAACACTGAAATAAAATGTGTTACTTAATTCTAAAGTTTAAAATTTACAACTGAAATTTATCTAAAGGTTGTTATATAAAAAAGTTTTAGATTTTCTTTATGTAATTTTTTGATTTTTAAAAAAAATTTTGTATTTATTATTTTTGTTCATATTTTTGGTTGTTAGTTTTATGACAAATTTAACTTATTAAAATATCTATACTCCTTTTTTCCTTTTTTCAGTTCTCTAGTGTGTATGTTATCAACTTTCAATTGTATGTTCTCAAATAGCAATATATATAAATTCTCTTAAAAATATTCAAACCATGAAATTTAATTTATCAAAGCCATAATAATAAAATTTACTGACATTATTTATATACTAAGAAGTCCTGGTAACACTGGTATGCTGTTAAACTAAAGTTTTACAAATACTTGTAAAAATTATTTAAATAAAAAAATTATCTGTGTACTTTATGTCATGACCTAATAAAGCTTACCTATGTTCACAATCCATTCTTGTCCTGCATCGCTGATTATAGTCATGGGTGTATTGTTAACCAACTTACTTTTAATAATTCTTTGTTTTAGCTAAGATACAGTTGCATAAAGCTAAACAACTGTTGCTTCAAATAAAAGTATATTTTGAAATGTTATGGAATTGTTTGTTAAAATTCTTGATAAATTATCACCAACAAGTAACTGTCTTTATTATTAGGTTTATTGACATAGTTTTTCTTTTTAGTATTTCCACTGTTATTTCACTTACTGAGAATTTTGTTTAATAAAAAGTTTTTGCCATATATTATTAACGTTAAACTATCAATTTTGTAATAAAGATATTTCAATAGAGGATGGATAAAATGTAACGCTCCAAGAATATTTTTGTATAAATTTCATTAAAGAATATGTATATAGGAAGAAAGGAGAAATATGAAGGAAAAATTATGAACAAAAAATAAAAACTTAACTACAAAAAATATTTATTATAATCTATCTTATATAAATTAAGTACACATAATTTATCACAAATATTAATTATTTATTATTTATATATTCTATAAACTATTATTTTTTTAAAACGACAACATAAATTATTTTTAGGAAGTTTTTCTGTCGAAAGCACTGGTTTTACATTAAAAAAGTGTTTTGAATAATACTACATTGCTAAGTTAAAATGCAAGATATACAGAATTAAACAATTCATATATTTCTTTTCATTACAAAATTTTATATTTTGTAACTACATAAATTAATGATAAAATAATTAACCATATAAAAAATAATAATAAATATGTAAATTTAGAACCTGGACATTACAGTTAATTTAAACAATTTAAAATATGAGACAAGAACAAACATAAGTTAAAATTTGTCTCATCATGAAATCTCTAATAATTTTGCTGGCAGAAGCTGAAGACCTTCTTACTTATCACAATAAATAATAGTGAGGGAAATTCTTTGGTCGGCTGTTTTTCTAATTCCTTCTCAAATACAATCTCAATTGAGCAAGAAATTCCATTACAATAAAACCTAATTATAAAGTTTGTGAGTGCAAGTACTAAACCATTGGAAATTAACTCATTTGAAAAGATAATTTGGGCATTCTAGCCTTTCTTGGGTCCAGGTGATTTGTTAACATGGGGCTTATTGAACCACAAGGTTTGAGAACGGACAAAATTTGGGAACTGACTCATGATTGATGTTATGATTAGATTTCATAGCTGACTACCAAGGGTTTTTTGTTACTTTATCAAAGGTAACTAGCACTGTATTGTGACTGATCATTCAGGGTTATAATGTCAACCATGAAGGTATGTATTAGAAGATTAATGTTTTACAGTAAATAAAAATGTGCTAATGAAATTATAACGTATATAACGGTGTTAGAAAGATTTGGTTTTGTATGAAGGGTTTCTGGGTGTGATTGGAAAATTATGAAGGATTATTTAACAAATGCTTCAAACTCAAATTTTCTCTAGATATAGGATTCGATAGATTCCAAAACACTAGGAAAATGTGTTAGTCAAACAGGAGACCATTTTTGTCAGAAATTGAAAGGTATTATTAATGTATGCTTTTAATGATTAACAAATGTATTAAAAGGTTGGAGTTTAAATTTGACACATAGAAGAATTAAAGTACAGCCAGTGCTGCTTTCTCTCCACATGTAATTTATCTTTGTGCTCTAAGGAGAACCTGGCTAAATTCTGAAGCTTAAAATCTGCATTTAACTTCTAAAGAATCTTAATTGAACACTCTTTAATTGCATCTTTACATTTTTAGATTGTTTTATTCCATGGTCTTTATGTTTACATTTTATGTGCATGCCATATATTACAACAAATTTTATTCTTACTTAATTCTTTTCATGTTTTAAAATTTGTATATCAAGTTATTGTACACAATATTTTTAAAACAATTTTAGAACATTATAAACACAATGTTTTAAAAATACATAGTTACAGAAGCTATGTTATAGTCACAAAATAATGCAGGGCAGTATTTGAAAATATTTACAAATATATTTATATATATGTAATTATATGTGACTATTTGCACTGTTTTATATATGTGCAACTATGTAACTATTTATCTATGTGACTGTTTATATATATATATATATATATATATATATATATATATATATATACAGTAGAGTCTCGATAATTCGATGTGAATGGGACTGAAAACCCATTGGATTACCGAAAACTCGGATTATAGGGAAAAAATTCCTGAGCATTAGAAAAAATAGGACTTCTAATAAACCCTAATACAGTAAAACCCCTCATATGCAGATCAATGTGGTAACAGCCCAAATGCACCAAAAAGACTAGACATTTGTGCAGGAATATTTGTTGACTGTTAAAACTTACAGGGTAAATGCAGAAAGATATTTAAGGTCCATTGACATTCTGTCATCTAAACATAACTGATATGGACATTCAAACCCAACATAACAGCTAGGAAGAGTGACAGCATAACAACAACAAAATGGGAAGGAAGAAAAATACCTATTGATATAAACATTTCTTGGAAGAATGTGTCATTTCCTTTGCATAACATATTGACATAAACATTTCTTGTAAGCCTCACTCATTTCCTTTGCATTACATATTGATATAAATATTTCTTGATCTCCAGATTCCTTTTTTATACGGCTACAAACATTTCTTGGACGCCCCCTTCCCCCCGACTCATTTCCTTACAAAGAGATAAAATAAGCTCATATAGAAAAAGGTTCGAATTATCAGGGCTCAGATTTTCCAGACTCTACTGAAATATATATATATTTGAGTATATATATATATATATATATATATATATATATATATATATATATATATATATATATATACACTGAATATATATATATATATATATATATAATATGGTGATACGTTTTCCTGAGTTAATGAATAAAAACATTTCAAATACAATAATTGTTTTTAATTTATATATTTTTCAAAGCTTTTTGTCAATAAAATTACATAAAATAGAAGTATAAATACCAATAAACATATCTTTAAATTGTAGTACATATAAATTGATTTTTGAAAAATTTTGTTTCATCATTGCTTTTTCTGAAGATGCGAATACCTATTTTATTGGCAAAAAGCTTTGAAAAATGTATAAACTAAAACAATTCTTGTATTTGAAATATATATAACTTAATTTTATATTATACCATTATGTTTGAGCATTTTTTAAATTTTCTATACAAAATTATGTCAACAAATTAGAATATATGTGTATATATATATATGCTGATACATATTCCTTCGGATGGAAAAATATGATGAATAGTACATCTGTTTATTTTGCAGTGCATAAAACCGCTGTTCCAACGTTTCGCTAGAATCTCATCTAGCATAGACGAGGTGAACCCAACAACAGTTGAAGTGCGAAACTGCTAGATGATATATATATTATTCTCTATTTGCTTGTACAGTTCTAATCACCATATTTTTAAAAACATCTTACTTAAAACCTATAAATCATTTAGTCACATGTATACACGCTTGACGATTTCTGATTAAGCTGTTTCAAATTATAAATCAATTTTTACTAAAGAACAATACTTGGTAATAAATCGTATTATTTACATGAGTTTTTAAACTAAAATATGTTGTTAAAACTTTGTTAAGAAGTAGACATTGCATCTAATAAGTAAAAGTTCATATTACATAAAATTAAAAAAAGTAGTAAATAACTAGATTGGTAAAAATTTCACAAACTGTTAATGGATGGAAATCTGAAACTGAAGGAAATTTTTAAAAAATGAATCTTCAACATTTTTACTTTTTACAGTTACACAATAAATACAAGAGAATATCCTAAATTTTATATAAACAATAATCTATTTCTTCTAATATTTCATATTAGAAAATCTATAAATCATCAGATTGGTAACAAAGTTCACAAAATTTTATTAAATGAAAATCTGAAACTGAATGACATTTGTAAAAAAAAATTTTAACATTTTCGTTTTTTACAGACATACAATAAATACTTATCCTAGATTTAAAATGACAATCCATTTCTTCTATTAAATTTATTCTGTACATGGAAATTGTTTTGTTATAAAGTATGCCAAATTTAATCTAGTCAGGAAATTAAATACCATTGGTAAGCAAATCTACTGAAACAAACCTATTTAAAAAAAACTTAAAAGTTGGACAAAAATAATTTATTGGTTTCAGGAGAATTATATCTGCTTTCCACCATATACCTTGGCATATTTTAAAGCCCTTTATTTTCGAAAACGCTTTCTTCATCCAAAAACTAAGAAATTTCACAAATTATGAATGAAAAATCAAATTATTATCAATATAATTTATGCTAAATAAATAAATATCTAAATAAATTGCAACATTCATGATGGTTGACAAGTACCGTTGAACATGTTTTGTCTCAGTATGTTTTATATTCACTTAAATTTTAACTTCATGGTTACAAAAGTTACATTTTTAATATATCCTTTCCTTTACACAATTTTTAAAACATTTCATACTTTATGATTTTAACAACTATAAAAATAGCACATGAATCTAAAGATATTAAATCATCTGCAGTACAACTTACCTTTTATTATTAAAGATTCATGGCAATTTTCTATACCCTCTTGTGATTCTGATTGTTTTTGAACACAAGATTTGAAATAAACTGAAATATAACAGGGATCTTATACTTATTTCCAAATGTGTTTTATATTAAATTCCACTGAAACTATATATTATCTTAATATACAATTTTATAAATTCGTAACATAAGCTATAATTTTACTAAAACATTTATTAATAGCTATCAATACTGTACTTCAAAGTAAAAGTAATAATAATATTTATATTAAATTTGGGCCTTAATTGAAATTAACTCAGCAAGAGACATACTCTTCTTTGTAATAGTAACGTAGGAAATGTTTCGACCATAAAAATTTATATGAAAATAAATGCCTGTATGAATTTAACTTTAATCAAAACTTTAATTTAAAATAACTTTATTTTAGGCCCAATTTTATACTTTCAAACAACAAGAATATCTACTTACCTCTTTAAAAATTACTTATGCTTGCATTAAAATTCAAATCATCAATGCTTATTTTGAAGAAATCATCACAATTCTTCACATTTGTTATTTGTTAAAGGTGAAATTCTTCATGTTTGTAATGTGTTAAAGGTGAAATCACTTCCATTATAACAATTTACACAATCTTCAACCCTCGATTTAATTGTAGTCACTTATTCTTATATTATTTATAATGAAATTATTGACAGTGGCAAATGGACATTATAAGTAACACGGTAGACAATCAACAACAAAATATAACAATACACATCGAAATGCCAACATATACTGGCTTTCATTTAATTTTCATGTGTTTGGTTTACTGGTAGGTTATTCACAAGCACAAAGCAAATCTATTGCACCAAAAAATCTTTACTGTGCATGGTTCTTACAGCAACTGATTGTCTGCAGCTTATTATCCTGCTTTTGCTATAGGTGTTTCCCTATGGAACCGGTTTGAATACAGGGATCTTATACTATTTCTGTTTCTTATTTTTAACCAAAACACATGTCTGTTTAATTATTATGTAATATAACGAATTGGTTTTTATTATCAATGGTTTCATATTATTCGAATCACATGATATTACATAAAAACTAATAACTAAATAAAAAATATTTGGATTTTGTAGTCTATTATATTTCGTGTTTCGCGAATTATATTTATATTATGTTTCGCTATTATATAATTAATAGCTTTACATTTACAAATGTAAAATTATTCACAAAAAATTAGTAACAACAGAAAAATTCAACAAACTTATAGATAAACTTACCTGAAAACTTAGACTTGAAAATGGGTTATAGTGGATTTTCAAAAATATTCCCCTCATGCTTCATTATGTAGGTGCAACCATTTAGAAAATTATTTATATGAGAAAGAAAATTTACTACTGACATTACTGATACAAAAGTTTGTTTTTTAATCTAAAATGATTATATTTTATTGTTAATCAGAATGTACATTCTAGGGAGGGCTTTCATTTTTAATTTTGTAATATTTTTTTTTTTTTAATCAAAATGTCTACAGCAGAAATGGTTCTTTTCTATAAAACATATAAATCTAGAGTTATAAAAAATAAATTTAGAACTTTAAAAAATATATATTTAAAAATTGTATAATGGAATTTGAAATTTGGAGGGCAGGATATGTTCCCATGAAGAGCTCCTTAAATATTTGTAACTTCATCCTGTAAAAACACATAACTAAACCATAGACCTATCTATGCAATGGTTTTTGTAATGTAAGAAGACGTCTTGTACCTAACTTAATTTGAATTTAAAAAATTGTTATATTCAAAACTAAACAAAACAGGATTTTAGATTCAGTGTATATTTAGAATCAATAATGATTAATATTTAATTTTGTTAAATCTATTAACTAGTCAACAACTTGAGAAGTTAAAAGATGAAATAAAAAAACTAGATGCTACTTACTGAAAACCAGTTAATTTACTTTTAGTAAAACTTATTTCTGTTAATGACTATAAATAGTGTAGAATATTGCTGAATGAATCAGGAATTGGAGGGAATTATTAATTTTTTATATTATACTTTATATTTTTTTTATCAAGTTAATCTTTTGAAAAATAAGTTTTAAATTTTATGGATTCAGTAGAATATTGTTGATATTTGTAGAATTTTAAATGCAATAAATACTAAATACACAGGGATCTAGGAAACTTTAAGATCTAAATTTTGCATATACTGTAACTGTGTAAATGTAAATTAATTCAGGTATAACTTTTTCATAATATACACATCTTGTGATAAATATAATTTTCATAAACCAAAATTTTCTTATTTATAAATAAACTGCATAAACAGAAAGCCCAACAAATACAATAATTTGCAAAAAATGAAGACAAATGGTTTTAAACACACAGGTAGTTAAATAGAACAATTTAGAGAATAGTTAAAGAGCATTATATCTTGAAATCGTATTTTTTTAAAATAACAAAAGTAATACAAAATGGTATATAAACGTTTATAGAATAAAATATTATACAAAATTTTTTTTTAGTTGTTGGAGGCAGGGTACACTCAGATAGATGTTCGTACAAACGTGAGTGCAAAAATTATTTGTTAGCAAGATACAATTTGTGCTGTGATTCCATTGAAATTCTAATATAACAAATTAAAGAAAAAAATTAGATTTTTCTGATTTTATGTTTAAAAATTTTTCTAAAATTATTTTCAGAACTGTTTTTTAAGTAAATTTGATACAACCGGAGCAAAATAAACAAATACATGGAATATTGCATTTTTAAGGTTCAACACAAAATTACCTTATACAAATAATAAAAGAAATTATTATAATACTGTTTATGTTTTATCATAATAAAATATAGATTCATTAAATAGGCTACGTTTCAAATGTGTACCATAATTCGAATCATTTTTCTCATACTTAAATGACATTATATGCTCTTTATATCTGGTTGCAAATTTTCGTCCTGTTTGTCCTATGTATGTTGCCTTGCAATTACATTGGATTTTGTAAGCTCCGTTTTTACTGAACTTATTTAAGCTTTCTATGTTATAATTTAATTTATTCTTTATTGTGTTGTTAGTTTTCATCCCAAATTTCTATATTATACTTCTTAGAAAAATTTTCTAATTTATAAACCTCTTTTCCTGTATATGTAAATTTAACCTATTTCTTTCTCTTTATTTCCTTTATTTATTTGATTTCTTCTCGCCCTAATTTTCTTAAATAACTTTCTTATTCCTTCTTTGTTCTAGCCATTATTCTCAGCAATTTTAAATATAATATTCAGTTCTTCTTTGTATTCTTTTTTCTTTAACGGTATATCTAATAATGTTTCAAAAACCGCCTAAATGTCACTAGTTTATGGTGATGGTTCAATTTTGCGTTAATATTATCCGTGTATGTGTCTTTAATGAAAATTACAATTTCAATTTTTTCTCCTCTTCTTTTTAGTTTTAAATCCAGGAAATTTAAACTACCATTATTCTCTTCTTCCATAGAGAATTATAAATTATTATGTATATTGTTGATTTTTTTTAATATAGAATCTCCTTCCTTTCCTTCACTGTCTTCAACTATTATTAGCGAATCATCCACATACCTCATATATTCTGAAGCAGTGGTCGGCAAAGTGCGACTCCAGAACCGCATGCGGCTCTTTGGCTCCTTGAGCACAGCTCTGGCACAAATATCAACAGATATTTGCAATAATATTTTCATTTAAAAAAAAAACTTGGTAAGAAAAAAATTACATCATATTTTGATTAATTAAAATTCTTCTATAAATCGAGAACATGTATAATTTTTTGTTTAAGTTGAAAGATAGATAGATAACTAAAATTTTATATTGTTGTAAAAATACATAACGAACATTGAGTTTAATTTTATTAGTTTTCATAAACGTAATCACAAACCCTGTACAAGCTACCGGCTGAAATTGTTCGTATGTTTTCGGTGTACTCCGGTGTGATACAAAGGTACCACAAGCATGCGCGTGAATACTTTGTCTAAAGTAGTGGGGATACGAATTGGCATCACAGACAAGCAATTGCAGTGTGAACAGTTTTGTCTTATTTACTGTGTCTGCGTTGTCCTGTCTTATTATAAAGTTGTATTTTTTAATCTAGCATCACATCATACAGGTATTTTTATACGATTTTATTACACCTGATATGTATGTTTGTGGTTCCGGTATAAAATTTGTAATCGATTTTTCAATAACTTCTATTTATCCAAATATTGGAAGTTTTCTTCCAATTTTGGTCATATTAACCCATTCACTAAAAAAGACAGAATTTGTCCGTCATCATTGTTTGAGCGTTGTAAATACGAAGGGCGTGCAGTGTCCATCCTTTAGTTTTAAGAAGGTTTTTGTATATTATAACAGATAGCGTTGGTGTCTAATTATGCATAGGGATATAGCGCAACTCTTATCGTACTGTTTCATTTTACTATCTCCTGATTCTCCATGGAAAGAGCTTATGACCTTGGTACATGGGCAATCAATCCTGTTTCCTTCACTCGCAGTTGGAATACTAACTCCATGCGCATGTGAGACGGAGGTAGCTCGATAGAGGTTGGCTGCCATGAGGGCTAGAAGGGTTTTGGAGACCCAGGCCCAAGTAAAAAAAAAGTTGTTTTTTATACTTTTGGTTTGGTGTTCTCGTAAATATAACCTCTATTTTAGTTCTGTTTAGGTTCTTATTAGAAATGTTTGTACACACATTCTTAGGTTGCGTTTGTTGTTCAGGTTACATTTTATAATGGGAACAGGTATTTCCTGATTCAGAAGAATTTACAGAGTTCATAAATACTGTATTATTTGACAGTGATAAAGAAGTAATGGAAAATATTGACTGTGGGGTTAGTGAAAGTGAAAGTGGGATTAGCTCTTCTGAAAGTAGAAATGACGGCAATGAAAATAAAAATATATTGAGTTATATGTCTAGTGATACAGAATGGTTGTAGGCTTCTAAGCCTAATTAATAATGTGAATAATTTAATATTTAGTGGTAATTCAGGAGTAAATCCTATTATTTCACAACGTTTATCCAACAAATCCACTGAATTAGAAATACTGAATCAATTTTTAGGCAATGATTTTTGGATGTGTATAGCACATGAAACCAACAGATGAGAATGCCCACAATAAAATTGCTGCTGGAAGTGATAGTTCATATAAGTGGGTGGATGTCACAATAGATGAACTAAAGGCATATTTTGCCATCATAATTATAGTATCACAAAACCTAAAATAGTTGATTGCTGGCCTACTTGTACCATTTTCCATACTCCAATATTTGGTGAAGTTATGTCTAGCAAAAGATTTTATATATTAAGTAAATCACTAAACACTTTTAAATGTTTTAAACTTGCCTATATTAGCACTTACTTTGCTTGTTGAGGACGGCCGTTTCGGGAGATGTGTCCCTTTATCAACTCAAACCGTAACTCCATGACAAAAGGGACACATCCCCGAAACGGCCGTCCTCAACAAGCAAAGTAAGTGCTACTATAGGCAAGTTTAAAACATTTAAAAGTGTTTAGTGATTACTAGTAGCTCACGCAAAGATGGAATCAACAAATGTTAATAAGTAAATATTTACATCTTTCATCATATCTTGATTCCACAGATAAACTTATAAAGATTAGGTATGTTTTAGATATAATATCAAATAGTTTTAAAAAAGTGTTTTTTTCCAGGAGAAATCTCCAAGAAGATATCGCAAATGCTATAATGAATGAATTGATAAACATCATTTTTCCCTCAATAAAATTGTGTTGATTTCAACAGATGGGGCCAAAAGTATGACCTGCGTAAGAAAAGTGTTTGTTTCTATTTTGAAAGACAAAATTAATCACGAGATACTTGTTTATCATTATATCATTCACCAAGAAGCCCTTTGTACGCAAACATTTCCGGATGAAATTTTTAAGTTCTTAATCATCTCCAATTCAAAGAGTTTTTATTTGAAATGGGCAGTGAATACGATGATCTACTTCATAACAAGGTACGTTGGTTATCAAAAGGGAACGTTTTGAGTTCCTTTCTCCGGAAATTTAAGCATTTCTCCTTGAGAAGGGTGTTCATTATCAGAAATAACAGACGATCAGTGGAACAAAAACTTTTATTTCATCAACGTTACGTCTCATCTAAATCAGCTTGATCGTTAACTACAAGGGAAAGGAAACAAAAATTTTCGATGTCAGAAGAAGTAATAACATTCGGAAACAAATTATCCATTATTGCTCAGGATTTTGAAAAGGAAACATTGTGAAGCATCACTAAGAAAATAAATCTTCTATTGATAAACACCATTTTAAAAACATAATTTTAAATATAAGAGAATCATTTCTCAGCAGGTTTAAGGAATTTATATTTATTTTTTAGCAGATCCATTCTTTTCTACAGTTTTTTCTAAATATTTTGCTAATTTATAGGCGGATGCCGTTCTATAATTAATTATCGGGCTAATAGGGTATTTTTTTTGTGAATTTTTACTTGGGCTCTCATTATTGGCACACTCAGATTCATATTTATATACAGTCGGCGCCGCTTATTGTGATCATATTTGTCAGAAGCATATTTGATAACAATAACCGAACGATAACAATAACCGAACGCTTAATCACGATGTAGTCTACACTCGTACTGCATTGAACTCACTGTATTATTGCCACAACTGTTTGTTCTGAACGATATGTAAGCCTATCATTACATTAAGTAATTCTAATTCTGTAACACTATAATTAAACTGTACTTACCAAATTTTGATGCTATTCCGGACAGTTTTATATACAGTAGTAGAATGTCTGTAATTTAGTTTTCTACTTGTTAAAATTAGTGGGCATATTTCATGTCCGTTTATTTTATTCCACTGTAGATTTTTTTTAAAACACTGAATCTAGCATAATTAAAAAAAAATACAGTATATAGAACTACGTAAAACACTTGATCAAATCATTATAACACATAAAACTTCATTATAAAACACTTCAATCTTATTTACACTTCAAATTTACATTTACATTTTCTCGAAGAATTCCTCTATATGTGACTTCTCGTAAAATATTGTTTATAAATTGTTCATATTCATAATGTTTGTTGAAATTTTCTGCTTTTTGTTGAACAAACTGCCTTAGAATCTCAAGAGCTTGGTGAACTTCCTGCTTAGATCTTTGCGGTACACATTTATCATTTTCGTCATCATCACTGCCTTCTTCTTCTTCAGTAACTTTTGATGTTGAAGTAACTACTTTACAAATATCGTCTTCTGTTATTTCCGCTGTTGTTTCAATACTATCGTCAACTTCCATCCACTCAGTATATTCTTTTAAGGACAAATCGAAAGGCTTCAAGTTCTCTTCAGAGTCTTCCTCAGATGTAGCTTGCTCTTGATTTTCTTCAACAAAAAAAACACCTTTTCTAAAGCAATTTTTCATAGTTTTTTCAGAAACTTCATTCCAAGATTTTGCTATCAGATGAATAGCATCGAGTAAAGAAGTATTTTAGAAAATTCATTTGAGGTAAGGGTTTGAAATTCATCCATATTTTCTATAATTCTAGCACGCATCTCTCTCAAAAACTTTTGAGATTTTTAATTATGCCTTGGTCACATGGCTGAATAATTGATGTAGTATTGGCCGGAAAGTAAATCACTTTGATGTGTTTTAGCGTAGTGCTTATGTCATTATGTGCAGTGCAGTTGTCTAGTAGAAGGACAATGTTGCGTTTGAGGCTGGTATCCCATTTAGTCAGCCATTCATTAAAAAATTTTGATGTCATCCAAGCATTGGAGTTTGAATGATATTCAACCGGTAGCTTTTTGATACCTTGAAAACAACGTGGATCTTTAGATTTACCGATAATTAAGAGTTTTTCTTTATGACCAACCATGTTAACACAACACAAAACAGTTATTCTTTGTTTACATATTTTACAGCCGTTAGCAATTTCATTTTTAAATAAGTAAGTATGTTCGGGTAAAGCATGATAATAAAGTCCTGTTTCATCTGCATTGTATATGCAGCTAGGAGAATACTCGGCCAAAATCTTTGGCCATTCGTATTGTAACCAGTCCTCAGCTCCAACAAAATCAGCATTTCTTTTTTCACCACACGTTTTCTTCTAAACAATGTTTTCCCTTTTCTTCCATCGATTGAACCATCCATCTGCGGCTTTAAAATCCTGTTTCCCTATTTTTTTGGCAAGATCCTCAGCTTTTAGACGCATTAGTGGGCCGTCAACTCAAGCATCTTTTTCGCGAACTTTTTTAAATCACAATTTCAAAGCTGATTCCACTTGCGGTTCCTTCCCAGAACGATGTCTTTTGTTGTCAACATTTGCATTACACTTTGATAATGACAAGATTTTTTCTTTGTTGTTCAATATTTTACATAAGAGAGGTTGAGAAACGCCAAGTTGAGAAGCAGCGTTTCTTTGACTCAGTTTTGGTAATTTACTGTACCTATCTAGAATATCAAGTTTTTGTTTAAGATTTAAATCGCGTCGTTTCTTTTGAGATTCGGACATCTTGCTATACTGTCCTTTGAAACTTCAAGTGACACTAAACTCTACAAAACAAACGAAAAAGATCTTTAAAAATTAAGTTATGTAAAATCACACTGAAATACTGTAATAAACGTTCATAAAAATTCACTGTTAAAAAATACAGTAGGACTAAACTGTAAATGGTTCAGTAGTAACATCAACTAATGTTAACAAACAACTAAAATCGACTCAGCGAGGCTAGGGTGTTTGCATAAACAAAGAGTAAGGGAGACATTCTGTGACTGTGCTAAGTGCTGAAACCGTTATAAAGTATTTCTGTCATTCTAAAAATAAACATTCTATGAATTGGGCGTCATTGTGTATTTCACGTGCTGTTTACACTACTTTGTAGACATTTTTACTTGGTCTATGCTAGTATACGTTGACGCATATGATTTTGAATGGCAAATTAAATGATAATAATAAGCGAACAGATGATTACAATAAGCGGCCTAATTACAATGTATTAATAAACGTCCGTGTTTGTTTTTCAATGAAACGATAACAATAACCGAATGATAACATTAACTGTGATCACAATAAGCGGCGCCGACTGTATTTATATTTCTCTTAATGGGAGTTTTTAACTATTTCTTAAATTTCTTTTTAATATGTTTCAGTCCTATCTCTAAACTTCTTTTTACACGCTGTTTTCAAAATAAAATCTTCAGTTTTATTTACATGGTCTTCTTCACTAATTAAAAGAGTAGCGTTTCCTTTATCTGCTTTTGTAATCATAACTTCTTCTTTTCTCAACATCTAAATTTTTAACAATTCTTTCTTCTCTGAAATCCTTCATCTCTTCCAATCTTTGTTTAATAGTTTTATTTAAAATTCCTGTTACCCGGTGTCTAGCATGTTCTTGTTCTTCTTTAGGTGTAAGACCAATTGCATTTTCTGTGTCTACTATATTTTCTTCTACATTATTTTTTATATTATTATTTCTAACATTGTTTTAAGCTTTTTGCTTCACTAGAACCTCATATTCCTCTTCTGTCAGATCCACTTTAGTTAAATTAATCACCCTTTCCTGAAAGATCTTCCGTTCATAGTGGGTCGATTCTTTTTTACAATTTTTTTACACTGCAAAATTTCTAGTTTCTTTTATAACTTTTCATTATTTCCTTCAATCTCTTTCTTTATTTTATATTTCATAAACCCAATATCATTTGCAGTTTCTAACAATATCAATTCATTAAACATGAGGTTTAAAGCTAGAATCTTCTTGTTGATTTTATTCTTCTTTATAAACAATGTTTTAATTTTAATTTCCATTATTATCAAATCTTTTTCCGCTTTTTTAATCACATATCTGGAAGCAAAACTATTTACTCTATTCTTGATTTTTGCATATGAAGGAATACGTTATTTATTATACATTGTTGAACCATATATTGGCTATTGTCTTGTGCAATTTCCTAATATTAAACTTCAATCTTTTAACTATCATCGTTCCGCTGACTAAAATGAGATTATTAATATACTCATCTTCATTTCTGTTAGGAATATTTCTATATGTTTGAGTACAGTTTTCTGCCATTCCTAATGATTAAATATTCTCCTCTGTTCACCGCGTTTCCTCTGTTACTCCTTCTTCAAATCTTAAATCAAACTGTTTGCCCAAACTTCGAATTTGGTTTTATATACTGTTAGCCACGCACTCACCACTTACAGAAATCGGTTCCTATTAGTGCACGCCTACTCTTGCTTCTTGCATCCAACTACTTAATACTTTTAAACTCGTAATAATTTTAAATAAACTTAATTTATTTCCTCGTTTATTACATTTTCCTTTTTTAACTTTGCTTTATATATTTCTACATTTTCTAAATTTTATCGGTTTGATAAACCGATACTTATTGAAAACAAGATTTTTTTTACCGAACCTGTCATGTTAGTACAAACTAAAGCCGTTATACGATCTCTAGAAAACTAGCCGCCAACATACTGTTTGTGCAGAGTTTTATCTGGTCATACTGTTAGTCTGTAAAAAAATACCAGTTTCTTCCCCATTGAATATGTCTTTATCTTTGTACATTTTTCTAATTCCTGGCCAAGTGTTTGTATTTAATTGTCAGTTACTGCTGTATCAAAACTTTTAGCTTAACCGCTAATTTTACCGAAGGAGATAGAATGTCAAGTTTTAAAACAGTCAAGCCATCCATTTGAAGAAACAAATTCAGCTTGTTACCAAATTTTTCAGCTTTCGCTTTCATCAATGGCCCACTTACTACCAAACTCATAGTTCTACACGGCTTAACTCATTTTAAAAACTTATTATTGATATCAGTTTTTTCACATTTACAAACCTTTTTTAAAAAATTGTGTCCACTTTCTTCAAAAGTTTTTCAAAATTCGCCCTAATTTTTCAAAATTGCACCCACTGTCGAATCAACTAACCCAAATTTTCTACACACATGAACCTTTTCTTCCTCCCTTTTATATGCTCTAATAACAGAAACCATTTTTTAATTCGATAGAACTTTCCTAGTAGCACTATAATTGTCCATACTGTATTGTCGTGTCTCCATACATTGTGATACATTAGCAAACTGAGTAGCTAAATAACTTCTGATACGGATTTTTAACGCTACATGCGGTTGTCATACCTTTCTAAGAAATCTACAGTAAGCAGAGTAATGCAAGTACTGATCTTTTCCAAGAAAACGGTCTTTGCTGTGGCAGCATTACATATTGTACTCAATTCTTAGAGCAAGAGCAATAGAAATACTGTACTTTAATAGATATTTTCGACTTCTATTTCCATTTCGATAAAACGAGATATTTTTAAACCACATTTCACACTTTATTTGTTGTTAATCTAATTTTCTTGACGCAAAAACAGGGTTTTTCCATAAGGGAACTGCATTGTATTATCAACTACCAAAATACTGTCATTACAGCTGAAGTGGTATTATATTAGAGGACATTATAACCAGGTTGGACTATATATACATTGGAAAAGTATACGGACATGATATATTTTTGGTGTAGCTTGATAATGGCTTGAAAGCAGTTGAAGAATATTTTGAATATTATCCAAAATCAATAAACACCAAGAATAATATGGAAGTACCAGCATTTATGTTAGTCTGCAGTAACGGTTGTTCAGAGGTTACAATGAGGGGGATGATCCCATATTAACAAAATCAAAGTTTATTCATACAGGAAAATGCATACTTAATAATCATAAGTCCTTAGTCACCAACAGTGATTATACTGGTGTGACCAGGCGGGTTAAAACATGAGTTTGCCAAAGATTTGGCTAAATTTGTTGATTATCTCGCAATGAGGGAATTTAGTAGAAATTATTTTGATATCAAACAGAGACACTCATGAGGCCAATGTCCATCCCATCAATGCTTGTAAGTCTAACTGCATAGCTTCAAGACCTGAGACAATTCAGGTTAAATGTCAAGCCTTAGTAAATGGGCTATGAGGAGACCCGTATTCTTGGTGAGAAATATGCAAATACTGGCCAAAATTACCAGTGCCCTAATAATTTGTCTTGCCATTGGAACTATTAGTATAATTAATACTGAGCCTAACTCATGATGTTAAAAGTTTTCAGTAGTGTCCGAAGATCTGTTGGACAGCAAGACTGCAATGTTAATATCCAAAATAATTTCTAAAAATATCTTGAATTGTTAAAATGTGTAAGCAATGTATACTAGACCATTGTTTTCATTACGGGAGAGGCGTTTGAGGGTTATTTTTCTGTAATAAAATAATTAAACGTCTAAACATAAAAATATCTAATCATGATAGTACATATATAAATTTGAAATTTATTATAATATTTAGTGACAATAAGGAATGTTTTACTTCAAATATATAACTCTAAAAATTAGTGGATGAAAAAACTATTGCCTTTATATCACAATAGGTCCTACAATTAAATAAAACTAGCAGAAACTTAATCTTTGTTGAAAAAACAACTCATAATTGTTCATTTTCAAGCTCACTAATCACCACTAGTGTTGCGTGAACATGACCCACTCTCATGAGAATTATGTTTCTTCTTGCTGTCCTCCATTGCCTTACTAGTTCAGTATACCACAGCATTTTTAGGTTTTTACTAAAAAATATTTTTTTCAAATAGTCAAACTGTACTGTAATCGCTTCCTGCCGGATTTTTAGCTGAGTTTTCTCTAAGACGTCAATTGACAGATTTTAACAACTTGGCCCCTTTCATCATTTCCAGATTCACCTATTATGTCTTCATTTGTTTAATTTTCAATTTCATTGACTTCTTTGTCAGGTTCATCATCTGGCAGAGACTCGTTTTCATAAGAATTATCTAAAACTGTCTAACAAAATTTACAGTAGGTTATATTTCTTGAATTTCCTCTTTTTTGACACTACCCAACATTTTACGAATTCTCCAAATGGAACAACAGTAAAATGTAACACTTAGATAATAAATAGACATACAACACTAAAATAATAATAATAACAACAAAACAAGTAATGATTTAACTCCAAAAAGTCTTTTGTTATGTAAATAGCGTGCACAGGGAGAAATAAGTTAAGTTACACGAAAATGCGCTTGTGGACAAAACCTATGCAAAACCGATTGGCAAAGATTAAATTCACACTAACGCTACTTTGAAAAAATTAACGGTTGGGCCGTTTCCTAGAATGCAGGTTGTGGAGTAATAAGCTGGAAATAAACAACTGACAACTGGAAAGACGTTTTCTTAACAAATAATGATATGTGCAGCAAAAAATTCTGCATCCGCCCTCTCGAGGGTTAAATATTAAATAAACACAAAAAAGTCAAAGTAAAACAGAAAAATTGAATCTTGAGGAAAGAAACTGTAAAGGAGAAGCTTTAATAAAAAAGCCAAAAATAAATGAAGCTATTGAAGCAATTAGAGTGATTCATCCATATTATGGTGCAACATTATAAAATGTCCAAATAGTATGTAACACAAAGGATTAAGAGCGATTTACAGAAGCAGTATTTTTAAAATAGTCAAACAGAAAAGAGTTACAGATTTCTTTAGTTTTCTTGTAATAGTGGGTATTTTCACACTGGTTATAATTTTTTACTAAAATTCTATAAAAGCAGACAGTCTCAGTCAAAATTCATGTTTATATTCAACTTCCTTCATTATGCAAATATCAAAAGTTTTAAATAGTTCATTATAAATGACTATTATTATTTTCATTGTGTAAGGTTTCATTGTCAGAGTCAATCTCAAAAAACAATACCTTGTCCAGTTTACTTGTATGTCATTTAGGTTCATATTGTACTTTCTTCATTATCCGAATATAAAAAGTTATAAATAGTTTATTATTAAACTCTATTAATATTTTCATTAAGTTTATCAAATGTACAGAGCCTAAAATAGCGAGGTTTTGGTTTTGTTACAAGCTGTTTTTATCCGATCCAACCCAAATCCCTAAATGTTCAGCACCAATATTGATTGATTTTTAAAATATATCCATTTTTTAGCTAGCTAGTGCCCACACATGTTTTCAAAACTGGAAAAAAATTGAAATCAGTATGAAGGGAATTAAAATTATTGATGAAGAACATTCATGTAAGTAGAAAAGACAAATAATAGCTCAAGTGTTAAAAAGACTGATAGCACTGTTAAGAGTATTTGGAACACAAAATCAAGAGATACATTATATGCTTTTGGCGATTGAAACTTTTTTTTTAATTGTTTTGCTGTTTGATCACTTCATGAACAATATATTAACAAAAAACGAGATAAATTTTGTCACATTCATAACACAAAATATCTAGAATGATTCTAGATCCAACTTGTAAGTGACGTCATTATGTAGAAAATTTTATTCTGAATTCAAAGTAGTCATTTTTTGGTGGTCCGTCATTGCACGCTAGATGTAGCTCAGGAGGAGCAGATAAAAATCAATGCCCGTTCCATATCAATAACAAAAAGTTAAAACTGTTGAATAAAAAAAAAT
Organism: Prosapia bicincta; assembly: GCA_036971475.1. Taxonomy (NCBI): domain Eukaryota; kingdom Metazoa; phylum Arthropoda; class Insecta; order Hemiptera; family Cercopidae; genus Prosapia; species Prosapia bicincta. Next base: position 6,200,487 of record JBAIZL010000001.1, read on the forward strand.
AATGTAGATGAAGAGTTTTTCGCATTGTTGGGTGTTGCCTCTGTATAGTGTAGCACTATAAAAAAAAGATTTTGGGATTGACCTTTATTTCAGATATCACTAAGGCTGGTTAGACTCCAGCTCAACAAACTTGTCAAACAAAATTAGAATATTTTTGTCCTTGAAAAATCAAGGCGTGATGAAAGTTTTGAGATGTTTGTATATGCTGGAAAAATTGCAGAGTTTGGCATTGGAACCTCATCTGAATCAGAATCAACATACATATGAAGAACAAACAAGGTACAGTCAAACTTCTTTATAACGAACTTCCAAATAACAAAATCATACAAGTAATGATTTTTTATAGTATCCCTTGACATTTTAGAAATTACTATTATAATATACCTCTATGTTACAAATTTCAGACTTCTCCAAAACTAAATATTTTCTCCAAATAAAGAAAAGAAACTCTGTGCTGTATCGGCAGTTCACAAAGGTATTTCCAGGAAATTGTTTGTTTTCAGCAGTAAGGGCAGTGAAACCAAATAGTTGTCAGGTAGTAGCCAATATGGTTCATTAATCACATACTATACTGTACTGAACTTTACTTTCTTCCGTCAGTAGATTACAAGTTAGTAATAGGGGGATTCGAAGAATTCAACATTTATAGCTACGTATTCTTTCCTTTTCCTACCTATGTCCCATCTTCCTCATAATAACTTTGCTAGTTCAATTACTTATTATTAACTACAATTATTACTAAGAAAGAAAATTAAACTGTGTACAAATGACGATATCGATAACGCAACGATAAAACTGATTATGGTAATGCGCAAGAAAAATCTTCCATTGTCAGGGACACTAATTAATGAAAAAGCTAAGATTTGTTTTTATTTTACAAGGAAAATTGTTTTTAATCAATAGATGGGTAAAAAAATTCAGTGCTCAGTATGAAGTTGTGCAATGTCCCTGGAGTTATAGTGACGTCACATAAGTTTTGTACATAACTTACATGTGTAAATATTTACGAAACAACATTTTGACTTAATTTTATGGCATTTGCATACGAATTTAAATATACTCATAAAGTCTCCAGTTAGGATAGATTTGGTTGTAATTTTATACATTACTATCGACCTATATTAAAATATACCTACAAAATGTCCAGTTAGGATCGATTTGGTTGTAATTTTATGGTCAGATGTATAAAATTACAACCAGATCCATCCTGACTGGATACTTCATAGATATATTTCAATATAGATAGGCTAAATAAAATTAACCTCTCTGGTAACAAAAATATTATTTATCAATATAGCTACAGGACAGGGGTGAGTATTTACCAAAGTTTAGATTTCAAACTAGAGTTGTGATGTCAATGTATCCCTCCGCAAACAATGCACAGCTTACTACTCCCAACTGAATTTTACCATAAATTGATAAAAAAATAACTTTCCATGAAAATTTTTTTTAAAATTCTTAAGAAAATGATGAACGTGTTATTCTTCAGAGTATTTGGCCTTAAATAGTCATCGGCGACAAAAACTAATATCAAATTTGTTTTCAGGACTTAAATATAAATAAGAAAAGAAAAGAATATTCAAGAAAATAGCAGTAGTTGCATGTCTATATAATTACCACCGCAACAAACACACACACAAAATTGCTTCCAACAATCAGAAAACTCAATTACCAAATATCATACAAAACAATGAATACTTTAAGACAACACATACAATCCTTTCACAACAAACAGACAAATACAACCTATATGGTATATACAAAATAACATGATACAACTGTTCCGACTTCTACATTGGCCAAACCTGTAGAATATACAACACATGCTTCAAAGAACACATCGAGGACATAAAAAATATAAATAATTTAACCAAAATCCAGGTATCCAATGCTTATACAAAACACAAATACACGAACACACATAACTTAAATATTCTCCTTATTCTCTTAAATTTTCTATAGAAAATAACAACTATAGAAAAATAAAAAATATACAAATATCACACAACAGAAAAAGAAAATCTTAAACAACTACAATCACACTTTGAACCCAACACCCTTTTCTATTATATAGTCAACAACCCACTTAACCCAAACTCTCTACACTCATTAATCATATACTCCACAACCTTTTGCCCTATGGGGCCGCCGCCAATAGTGTCAGCTTTGTAAATAAAATGATTGATTCGAAACACGTCAGCACGTAAGTTCATAAGTATTCACTTTGGCAATTTTTACCTATAGAATATAAGTTCAAGTTTTTTTTAGTTTAAACAGTTTATTATAAAAGACTGATATTATCATTAAGTGAGGTTTATCGAATGTTCAGAATCTCAAAAAAGCACTGTTTTGCATTTGTTGCAAGCTGTTTTAATCTGATACAACAAATCGCTAAATGTTCAGCCCCAGCACTGATGATTTAAAAAAATATATCTATTTTTTGGGTAGCTTGTGGTCAAAAAAAACAAATTTTCAAAGTGGAAAAAATGGTAAGTTAAATTGAACAAAATTAAAACCATTGATCAAAAATATTCGATTAAAATAAATGGTAAAGAAGAAAATACTGGCAAACAATTAAAGAGATTGATAGTACATGTATTTGGTACAGATATAAATTATTTGCTTTTGGTAATGACAGTTCTTTAAAATTCGTCGAATTATTTACTGTATATGTAAATAATCATGACATCATGATATTTACATCATGTACACAATAATAAAAAAAATCATGATAAATATAATCTCGTTCCTGACAGCAAAAATATCCAGAATGTGTCAGTCCAATTTGAATTTTAAGTACAGTATTTTTGGTACTGCAACTTTACCTACTTATCTGTTAACTTCAAATATAGTTGACTTTATATACACTTACTCATTGGAAAAGTTATTTAAATAAAAATGATAAAAAATTAAAGAAAGAAGAGGAAAATCAAAAAGTTTACATGGTCTAAATGCACAGCTATTGAAATTCATACTCTACATTGTATCTCTACACAGACCAAATGTGCATATTGTATATTGTTCATAACCAAATGGCCAAAATAAAAAATACTGATAAGGTACCCTGATTTTCGTCCTTTCATTTTGGCGGTACAAGGTATTAATCACACCGTTAAAAATTGTCTCTTTCAAGTTGTATAACAAGCTAATAATTATATTAATATGCAGATAATTAAAAACAAATATTAAACAGGTACATTTAATGCATTTAAAGGTAGGCGTGGGGTAACTTAACCTAAAAACCATTGCGATAGGTCTATGATTCAACATACAAAATAATACCAACACCAATAAAAGAGAAATGTAAGATATAAATTGACTCACCACCGCGACTAACACCAAGCAATATCAAAAATATAGTTTATCACTCCATATTTCACAACAAACGACACAAACATTCACGCACAAACTAATATTTATTATTTCTAAATAACAACCGCAATTAATCCATCAAGTTACCCAACAATCAAAAAGGCATAGGCAGTGTTAATATAATATAGAATGTGAGTCCCTTGATTTTAACAATCCTAGAGTAGTCATAATAATTATAGTTGTAGTAGAAAATTAAATTTACTAATGGATTGACATGTCTCAAGTACAATATCCAAAAAAATTCATTAAACGTTATTTTTAATACAAGTATATAAAACAAAACTGCTGGCAACAAAAACTAAATTTTCAAGTAATAATAAAAACAATGATTCCGTTCGGCAGTAATTCGCGAAGATAATTTTATTTCATTAAAGTTAAGATTGTATGTAATATATTTTGTTATAGAAACACGTTACATATACTTTAAAAAAAATTAATGTTGTCCGTGACTCACAGCATTTAACAATGCACTGTCATAGTGCGAAACAAGTCTGTTGAGAAATATCAGTGAGTGGTGCAGTGGCGGACTTCCCATTAGGCACGTGCCTTTGGGCGCAGCCTCGAGGGGGCGGCAGGCGGCAGCCGTTTTTTTTTTTTTTTTTTTTGTACCGATGAGTTTTAGTGACAATAGTAATAGTACCTAGTTAAATTTGGTGAGTGTCATAATGTGAACCTCAGTTAAATCAGTGGCGGATCAAACAGGGGGCAACCCCCTGAGAATATAAAACTTCCTTTTATTTTATTGTTTTTTAATTTTATTGATGGAATCAAAATAAATTTTTAAATTTATTTTTATAAAAAGTCTTTGAATTATATCTTATCTATATCTCTTTGAACAGGCATAAAAACGGATTCGTATGATGAAAAATTAAAAGTATTATATTACGTTGGGACGTTTCCAATAAATTCGCAAACGGAGCGCAAAGGAGCGGCCGGCCCAATTGTGCCTAAGGGCGGCACCATGGCAAAGTCCGCCACTGGAGTGGTGGAATTTGCCAAATGATACTAAAATTACAAAAATACTATGGTTTACTCGTAAGCTGGCGCGCGATCAATCGATAGAAAAACAAAAAGCTAGCCATAATAAAAGCATTTGGTTTTACAGTGCGTATTACATCGAAAGCCATCGTCAAGAGATTGCAAACGTTGCGGCCGTTTAGAAAACAGATATAAGTAGATTTGTTTAAAACTTAATGTAAGTGATCTAGTTAACATCACAAATCAAATAAATTTATATTCATAGCGGCCTAACATTATTTTAATATAAATACTATACCTTCATTTGAAAATGGAATCAACAAATATTACTATACCTCATAATATAATGTCTATGGAGATGTCTTTTGCTTCCTCTACCCTTCGCCCTTCGAGGTTACGCACCTGCATATGGGTGATCACCTATAGTAATAATTTTTAAACTTAGAGACTACGGGACTATTCAACGACAATACATATTATAAACTTTGAAGCATGGTTTTACGTTACTTAAATAATAATGGAAACAAAACTAGAGAGCAATAATTTTAGTCTTAGATTTACAAAATGTCACGCATTTTTTAAACACACGTTTAATAGTGAACATAATTCATTTCAACAAATTAGATAATTTTGAAAGTATTTTGTCCGAATCTCTTGAAGAGTAACTTTTTTCTCTTTTGACGCATCTGTGCCCGTAAGCACGATTTAACGATTATCACTTTTGCTTCAAAGAAAAACAATGAATTTTGAATTATCTTTTCAACTCCATTTTGTTAAAAAATACATTATTTCCATCTTCAATCTTTACAGAGCTCAATCTAGCCTTTAATTTAAGCCTTAATTTTAGTACATTCATACCATTTCTTTTCAACATTTATGATTATTTTTATAAATGTGAGAGAACTTTTGAACCATTTTAGCAATTTTTTTCAACATCATGTATCTTGACTTTGCCTAAAGCATTTAACTCTTTAATGATCGTTATTTGGAATAGTGTAGAACGAACTTCATTTAATTGTTGCATTTTACGAATTTCTCTTATTTGACTGTTAAATATTATATATTTATAGTAATCCAGTATTGAAGTGAATAATTATATTGAATTTTGTTATCACATCTTTGGCACTACTTTAGTCTATCATATGCTCACTTGATAGCATACTTATTGCACTAGTGTGTTTAGGGCTTTAGCATCTTGCATGAAAAAAGTAATTTCAATTCAGATTTTTCAAATGCATGCAACACCTTTTATTTTATATTTAACTTGGAATTTTTATATTCAACTTACATCTGGAGGTTTTTAATAAACTTATTTACAAATTTACTTTGCAAAGAAACTCTAATTATTGATATTTCTTTGCAAAAGTGAGTTGAATTCATTTGCTAAGAAATATGCAGATGTATGAAATTACGTGGTTTTTTTACCAAATAAGTTGATAATTAGGTTTATTTTTCTCCCTACACTTTTTAATACAATGTCTACTTTAAATTTGAAACATGTGAAATAGTTTGCATTTATTATCTGCAAGGTAAAGTCGTTTAGTATCAAGTAATTTTATTAATCACTTAAACATTAGTTTATGACTATCCGAACTTTATATTTTGTAAATTTTACTGAGATAGAACTTTTCGATCGCTATGTGACGATCTTCATCAGTATCTTCTGCTTGGAGATGTCGAGTCAATCGGTAGATCGCCACATAGCGATCAAAAACGTTCTGTCTCAGTAAGTTTTAACAAATTTACAAAATTCAAAGTTCAGATAGTCATAAACTAATCTTTAAGTGATTAACAAGATTCATCGAAGGTAATGGACTACAAAATTCAAGAAATCAAATAATTGTTTCTTTGAATCAATTTGAGCGTGTAAAATAACACCTATTTGCCTTACAATTCCATTACTACTTTTATAACATTTACCTATTTATAACTGTTCATAACATGTGGAAGTAAATAATTTTATTCTATTTGTAAATGAATTCAGATGAGGTTTCTAATTTTGGTAGCAAGACATTAAATTACTGCTCTATTAGTAAGCCACTGTCTTTCAATTAGACTGGAGTTGTGAGTCTGTTTCGGCAAAGAAATGATTATTTCGAAATGCGGTAGCAAGAAAGTTCAAAGGTATTCACTCAGTTACGCAATAATTACTAATAATAAGAAAATTTTAGTTGTTTGAATCTTTTATTTGCTAATAGACTTTTATGGATCCCTCAACTGCGTAATTTCAAGTACTCTGCTACAATAAAAACTTTGGTGTGCCTCAGCGTATCGAGTTTTTTGTGATCTCCATTGGAGTTGATATATATGTTTCTATTATACAGCGCACAGATTAATTCGAAGTGAGTGTTCAGCATTCATCAGGTTTCTCTGTACGAGTTATGAGTCCTAGATGTAACAAGTTGTAAATGCAAGGTTTGCAGAATGATTTATAACTTGGAACGATTTGTGTACTTAGTTCCTAGTATTATAATAAAAATGCATCTTGTTCTTGTTACTTTATAATAAACACGCAACTTCTTATATTAAATAAAGGTCAATTATATGTGTAATTGTAGAATTTTATTTTTGAGCATATGGTAGCTATTTACATTTGGGAGCTAATTATTACCTTATATTTATATGCTTATCTGCTAGTGTTATAAGAATCTTTAACTTATGGTTTAAGTGTAAATTCAGCACCTTGCTAAGAAAACAAATTTAGTTCTTTCTAACCTAGATTGGCATTTTAGCTTGATCTTACCTAAGCTTAGTGCTTAAAGGCAATAAGTCAAATTTGTTTATTATCTATCACCCTAATTAGATCATTTAAGGAAGATTTGAAGCCTATCTCACAACTCTATTCTAAACAAAAAAATATTTATTGACTCCATAATTCTAAAATAAATTATCAATGGAACAGTTTTGAAAGGCAGAAATAGGTCAATTTTATTTGGAAAGTCAAATAGCAAATGCCCTTAACTTCAAAAAATATTCACAAAAACTGCATTGTTTGTCAGTTTTTCAATAACTTTACTTGAATTATAAGTTTAGAAAGTTCTTATTTCATTAGATTTAAACTTAAAGCAGGTCATGGATAACAAAATCTACAAGTACTATTTTACAAATTAGTAAGTTAACCTTTAGGAGGGAACATTACTGTATTTAACCTATAGAGCATTATAATTCACTAATTTTTAAATGTTTATAAACTTGCCTATAATAGCACTTATGTTTGTTTACAAACATTATATGTCTCAACAAACATAAGTAAGTTACTACTACTAATACTATACTCAACAACATAAGTAAGCTACTATAGGCAAGTTTATAAACATTTAGTTAAAAGTGTTTAGTAATAACTAGTAGCTCACGTGAAGATGGAATTGATAAATAGCATTATAATTCCTTTCAGGGGAATAACAAAATGTGTATTAATATTTTGGTACTGGGCATTAACATTCTTGTGAAAAAAGACGTCTTATAAAATCAATGTTTTTGTATAAAACACTACACCACATTAGAACATAGATACAAACTATTTGGTTAGTATAAATTTGGTTGTAAAAAAACAAGTTAGTTAACCTTTTGGACTCCAATTATTTGGTCGCCGGCCGCTCCACCAGATCCAATTAGTTAGCTTGTGTTTTGCACATGTATCTTTAATTACTCACTAAGAAATTAATACTTCAAGTAAATATACATTTTTAAATTCTTAAATTTTATAGTCCATTACGTTTGGTGAATCTTATTAATCACTTAAACAATAGTTTATGACTATCCGAACTTTAAATTTAGCAAACACAATACAAATCACACATACTCTTTGATACTATCGAAAACCTACATTTAAAAGCGTTACCACTTGACCCAACATCTCCAAGCAGAAGACACTGATGAAGCAAATTTACTAAATTTAAAGTTCGGATAGTCATAAACTATTGTTTAAGTGATTAATATATTATTATATACCACTGTGTTGAGAATAAAATGAAGAACAGTAATATGAGGTTTGTATGTTGAAAAGATGAAGTTTGAATTTAGTTGGCTTGATAAAATGCCTTTTTTGTTATAGAAAAAAAAATTATGTTTAGCTTTGTTGATGAAATTGCACTTCCCTTATGATAAATTATAGAGTCATTTTAAGCCCAAAGTAATGCTGAATAATAATAAATGCATAAGTAGTATTACAAAAATCCATTTATAATATTTATTTTAAAAAATGTAAAACTAAGCATATGCATGAAAATCCCAAGAATGCTGTACCTACTATAACAGTCAGCAATTATTTTAAAACCACTAAACGCCATATTTACAAGCACAAAATATATTTACAAAAGTAGGTACCACAAAAATAGGTCTAGGCCTTAATATAAATTATTGAAAAATGTCATTTAGGTCTGTTCACAATTGTTTAATTTGTTAGGCTGAGTTTATTTACATAATATACCCCTTTATTTAGACACTTTAAAAACACTTTGTGAGTTGACTTATTTTAACAAAAATTATTTTTTAATAACCCAAATCTAACCTATGTGAGTTATTTGTACCAATATCATGATGTACTATAGTAGTTCTTTGTTTTATATAAAGCAGATTCTAGAATATGGTAGCGAAGTGACGATTAACAGCCAGTAATGCACCATAAATTTACTTGATTTAGTTCAAAACACTATCTTAAGAGTGATAACTAGTGCAGCGGAGTCCTTTCCTATTGCTGCAATGGAGGTTCAAGCAGATTGAACCACTGCAAATATGTTTATCGGAGCGATTTAAACAAACATATTTTGGGAGGAGTACTTTAAACCCAGCAAACACTTCTTGTCTGCTACCAGAACTATTATAAAAAGTATGGAATCACTCCTGGAGAACCACCTCCACTTACTGCTTATCAGGACTGGTTCCAAGAGCTCGTGACAGATCACCACTTGCCAAAACATGCATCCTCGGATCAGGAAACTGCCACTTTTGGCAGTAGCAGTATAAATGTTACTATAGGCAAGTGTAACATACTAAGTGGGTTCAAATATATTCATATGTCATACTTGCTCTTAATAGAACTTATGTTTTTTGTTACTGAGGATTCATTTTAGGAGGTGTATGCCTTTGTCACCTCAGCTTTAACTAATTTATTAGTCGTTTCAGGTTTGAAGAAATGAATTCTTTTTAGAGTTTTGGGAGCTGTGATGGCAAAAAGTACATGTTGTATGTTAGTTTTAATGTATTGGATGTTAAATGTGTGTGTTGGGTGTAGCTATTAGTATTTTTATATTTTATACTGTTCGATTGTGAGGGATTGTTTATTTTCTTTTGTTTGTGTAGAATTTTTAGGTTTGATGTTGTTTTTGTAGTTGTGGTGTGTTGATATGAGGCCAATAATTATTCTAAACTTTATTGTAGAAATTAAGGAAACAAAAGTAAACAATTAATTTGACACAACTTACACACACACACACACACACACAATAACACAACCATAAACATTATAAGCCTATCCATTCTACCAGGGCTAAAACCTCCTTAATAAGGGATCCATTTTAGATGTGTCTAACAATGCAGTAACCACTTGAAATGCTTAGAGAATAACACACATTTTTTTAAAACAGTGTGCTGTTAATATCCTTGGCAAATATTTGTTACATAACACAGAATATTATTAACTCTATTAAATTTTACTAACAGCTAAAATATAATTAATATTACAAAGCCAACAACCCAGAAATAAAAATGTTTTGTGTTAAAGTTCAGATTATTTACAATGTTGTAAAGAAAGTGACAAACCTTCTAACTGATTTCTGTAGCAATTCCTTGACAAAACCCCATAAAATTCCAATTGGTCATTTAAAAGCCTAAATTTAATTTAGAAAATAAAACAAATTCATAAAATTGCAACCTAGTTTCCTTTACTGTCTCCAACCTCTATACCTATTCCAGAAACCATAATATCCTCCAAAACATACTTACTCTTAGACAACTATATGTAAAAACTTGCATCAATAAAATCATCAGCTAACAAAACAAATCCTATCACAAAATTATTTCACTTACAGCATACTCTACTCCAAAAAAATGGGCTACTTATGGGTTCTTTCACTTAGCTGTAATATTCATACACCACATCAAACAAAACCTTATTTTACACTCAGAGTACATCATATACCAGAACACACTCAGAGACCATCACATACTGGTACAAGTATGTAAATTGCATTATTACATTGTAGAAAAAAATAAATTCCAAACTCATACATTTTTAACATACCTTAATTCCATACACACTAAAAAAACATTGAAAAAACAACTCTCTAAAATTCCTTGACCTAATAATCACATGTACAAACAGACAAGTTCAACATAATCACAAAACTCAATAACACTTTGCTGCTTATAACACCATGATCTATTTCCTCTTAGATGCAGCCTTAGAAAAATAAGAACATTACCAAGAATTAAACATAAAGCATAACAGAATAGATACAATAAATCAATGAATAATAAACTACATTACCATCTGAAAAACAAACTAAGTAACCATACACTAAAAAATGTACAAAATACATAACACTGCATAAATATCAACAAAAAATCATAAACCCACCTATATATTTTATTAATCACTTCAACAATAGTTTATGACTATTCGAACTTTAAATTTAGTAAATTTGTTAAAACTTACTGAGACAGAACATTTTCGATCGCTATGTGCCGATCTTCATAATTGTCTTCTGCTTGGAGATGTTGGGTCAAGCTGTGACGCTTTTAAAGGTAGGTTTTCGATAGTATTAAAGAGTATGTGTGATTTGTATTGTGTTTCTTCGTTTAATATGTTTGTACTTTGTGTTTTTGTGTGTCTGTAAATTTCATATTGTCCTAGTGAAAAAAGATGTGGTCCTTATTTGTTGATATATAGGATTTCTAGGTTATAGTAAATGTCTGTATTTGTGTTTCTTTTATGTGATTGTAAAATTTTGAGTTGGTGTTCTGTTTGTGTTTCTCAACTCTGTTACCTTTATAGCTTACATTTAAAGCTGCTACCTGTTTGTCCAATGTAAAATTTGTTACATTCGTCACAGTTTAGTTTGTATACTCCTGGTGCTTGTAGTTTATCTTTGTTGTTGGTGTCGTGTTGTATTTTGTATTGTAACTTGTAATTAATTTTGTATGCTATTTTGTATCCCATTTTTTGAAATTTGCGGGCTATTTAGTTTTGGTAGGGTAATGTGATGTATTTGTTTTCCCTGTCTGTAGTGTTAATTTTAGTGTTTTTTGTATTTTATACCATAGTTTGTCTATTATCGTGGTGTTGTATCCATTTGTGTATGCTAAATATTAAATTATATCTAGTTCTTTGTTTATGTTTTCTGTGGTCATTGGGACTTCTTTAAGTCTATGGAGCATGGATCTGAAGGCAGCGTGTTTCTGTTGAATAGAGTGGTTTGAGGTGTTGTGGATAAGTGTGTCTGCCGTTATGGGTTTCCTGTAAATGTTGAAGCTGTGTTTTTGTGTGTGGCTTTTTGTTATGGTTAGGTCGAGGAAGTTTAGGGATCGGTTGGTTTCAATTTCTGAAGTGAAGTGGAGTTTTGGGTGAATTTTATTAGTGTAGGTGAGGAGTTTTTCACATTGACGGGAGTTGCCTCTGTATAGTGTTATGATATCATCGACGTATCTGTGCCAGTAAATGATTTTGTGTACGTGTGTATTGCTTGTGAGTATCTTTGTGTTTTCTATGTGTTGTAGAAAAATGTCTCTTAGGACACTACTGATAGGATTTCCCATGATAGGCCATCTGGTTGTGAAAAGAAGTTTGAGGGTGAGATAGTTTTGTTTGGTGATGATTTGGAGGGTATTTATGATTTCGGTAACATGGGTTTTAGGTATGTTGTTCTGTATTGATTGGGTTTCTAGGATGTTGAGCCCTTCGGGTATGGGTATGTTGGTGTACATATTTGTTATGTCGAGTGATAGTGTTCAATTGTGTGGTATGTTTATATCTTTTATTTTATTTATGAGGTTTGTTCTGCTTTTCATGTGTGTTTATGTTTATGGATTGTCTGATTATTTTGTCCATGTATTTTGCTAATTTATGTGCAGGGGCATTCTGGTAGTTTATGATGGCTCAGATGGGGACATTGGGTTTGTGAATTTTAGGAAGAGCGCGGAGGGTAGGTGCTATAGGGTGGATTAATTTTAGGTGGGGATTTTTGTTTTTGTTGATAATGTATTTAGATGTATTAATTTGTCGTTTGATGATTCTGTGATATTTCTCTGTTGGGTCTGTATGAAGTTGTACTATATTATTATTTATTATGTAATCATTGATTTTGTCATTTAGGCTGTTTGTATTAATAATTACTGTGGTGTTGTCTTTGTCTGCTGTGGTGAGTGTGATGTTGTTTACTTGGGCTTTTTATTTTATGTTTTTAGCGATTTTAATTTCATTGTTCATGTTTATGTTGGTTATGTTTTTCTGTTTGGTTAGGTTTTTATGTCATGTCGAAGTGAGTTTTGTCTTTGGTGTCGATTTTTTGTATGGCTGTTTCAGATTGTAGTATAATGTTTCTGTTTGTTATGTTATTTGATTTATAATGTAGGTTGTATTTTAGGCCTTTGTTTATTAAATTCATTTCGTGTTGTGTGAATTTGGTATTAGTGTTAACTGTACAGGGGTAGAATTGTTGTGTAGGTTGAGAGTATGTTGTGTTTTTTGTTTTACATAATAGTTGATTAATTTTGTAAATATGATTATAAAATAGCTTACTCCAAAAACCTCAACAAACAATTTAATCTCAACATCACAAAGACATTTACAACTGCATTGTAGTATACAAACTGACTTATAATCTGTGTTGTTTATACATGCACTAAATAAGATCATTTTACATGTTACCAATAACACATATAACATTTACGAACATTAATCAAACTTTGCTGAATACCTCATATACACAAATCACAGCTATATAAACATAAATAAATTCACTAATTACTTGCAATAATTTACTGTTTAATATTAATAAATAATATTAGAGGCTGTCTGTATTATTTATTTACAAATACAATCAAGAATGTTGCATTTTTAAGTAATGGTGTACTTTATATATACTATTTTAAATTATGAAATTCAAAACATAAAGTACAATTTGTAAACTTGACTAGGTAAACCATATTATGCGAACTATAAGTTCACTACAACCATGTAGCTTTACTTTTAGAGCTATCTTTTATTGTTTTTCAGTTAGAATCATCCACCCATCCAGTATGACTAATATGGTGTACAACAATCGACTTATTTCTAACAACCAATTAAATTATAATTCACACATACATTTACACACACACACACACACACATATATATATATATATATACACATAATGCTCACACAAGTTCTTTTACGGATGGAAAAATATGATGAATAGTTATTATCTTGAGTACATCCGTTCAATCTGCAGTGCATAAAATCACAGTACTGACGTTTTACTACAATCTCATCTAGCATTGACGAAGTGAACCCAACAACAAACGAAGAGCTGTTTTTGGGTAAACCAAAGTTGTCAATGCTAGATGAGATTCTAGCGATTTTGGAACTGCGATTTCATGCATTGTGAATCCTATTTCGTCTTTATTTGATGAAAGAAATTCCTTCACTTCACTAATTCTTTTAATTGCGTCACTAAAATTAATTTCGGAAGCCGCAGGTTTGTTACCGATACTCATCTCACTATCACTGAATTCATCATTTTCATCAGTTGTTATAAATGACATAATATCATCGCGGTTTTCTTCTGTACATAGATTTTCATCTACGTTAATAAAATCTTTAACAGATAATTCAGCAGAAATATCATTTAATAGTCCAATTATTTCGCCCTCGGTATTTTCATCTGTTGCTGTGATTACAAATCCTTTTAAAAAGTTCGCTTTGTGGAAGCAGTTGATTACTCTGGTTTTTTCAACTTTTTTTACAGAAGATGCAATCCATGAAACAGTGTCCAACACAGTTATAGATTTAATAAGGTCGCTGGCATTTTGACACTTGTCCATACTAGATAAAATATGGCGGAGTACATTTTTTCTGTACTGGCATTTAAAATTGTGGATTATACCCTGATGTAACGGTTGGCAATGAGAAGTAGTGTTGTGCGGTAGAAACGATATTTCCACTTTGCTTAGTTTCATTTGAGGGTGTGATGAAGCTTTATCCATGAAAAGAATCACATTTCTATTATTTTTGGCCATTCTGTCATTAAATCCCATTAACCATTCAGTCATTATTTCACGTGTCATTCATGACTTTTTGTTAGCTTTCCAAATCACACCTAAATTATTCACATTCATATTCTTGAAACATCTTGGTTGACGTGCTTTACCGATTATTAAAGGTTTTTCAAAATCACCAGTCATATTTACACACAACATAACAGTTAGTAGTTCTTTGGATGTTTTTCCAGAATTACGCGTTTCTCCTTTAAGACTCATAGTTTTGTTAGGCAATGCACACAAAAATAAACCAGTCTCATCAAGATTGTAAATGTTTGATTCATCGTAACCCTCAGTTATTGTTTTCAGTTTATTATTCCATTCACAAACCTCCTTTGGATCAACAGATTCACCCTCACCACAAATTGCTTTAAAATTTATACTGTGACGAATTCTAAATTTCTGTAGCCAACCATTTGAAGCCTTAAAGCTCTCCAAATTCAATTCTTTGCTAATTTTTAAAGCTTGTTCTTGGATCAGAGGTCCACTTATTGGCAGGTTTTTGACCTAGCCACACAGAACTAATCAAAAACAAGTTTGTCCACTACGCTTGAATCTGTTTTTCTAAACATAATGTTTTTCATGTTTTCATTTCCATTGCTGAACCACAATTCCCTTATCCGATCTTCACTTTTTAAAATTTCACTGATCTGGGTTTTTCCAATTTTGAACTTAAAATTTCCTTATTTTTACACTCTAAAACTTCAATTTTTTCTTTTATTGTAAGAGCTTTACGTTTGCCACTCATTTTGTACGAAAACTAAAAACACAATCTCTATTCGAAAACACTTCACCTTGCTATAATGAACATTACCACATACAGTTAAACGTTAAAACATACAATACGGTACGCTATAGATCTACAACTGAAGTGAATAAACTAGATCTGAAAACGCAGCACAGGAATCAGGCTATGATTCTTGGAATGCACGCGCTTTTAGTACAGTAAACTCATTTCCTGGATGCGATAAGCCAACATCAATAAACAGAGAGTTTTCAGCTGACAATGTCCTTGAACATTCCAATACACATTCTCATGTTTTACAATAACGAACGGAAACACATCTACGTTTCCGTTTACATATACAGAAGTGATTTCTTTCTACCCTATTCTCAAGATAAAATTTTTCGTACACAGACAAATTTATGTAATACATAATTTAATGACTGAAAATGGCAAACCTAGGGTCTGTATTTTGGAGTGTCCGTTCTTGAGAGAAACTTATTAAAGATCCCTATGTCACGGGGCCGGGGATTGAACATTTATCCGTAAAATAAAGTGGTCCGAAAAATGGAGGTGTCCGTAAGGAGAGGTTTTACTGTATATACATATATCGTGATATTTCACTTTTTCCGTTGCACTGACTTTATGAAGTTATTATTATTATTACTTGTAAATAATTTTTTCCACCACTAAGTGCAATAATTTTACCTAATGTGATGAGGTACCTTTTGGTCGTTGACCATTGTCGAATCACTGATTATTTTTCTCTATTTTTCTGATGTGAATGTTCGGTCTGTGATAAAATAAAAAACATAGACACAAACAGCGACACAAAAATAATAAGTTATGACATAACCAACATATACCCTAGTATCCTAGTAGAAGAAACCATAGAAATAATAAAAAACAACTAATACACTATAACGAAAAAGAAAACACAATAAATAGTATCATTACACTAACCAAACACGTATGTAACAAAAATTACTTCCAATTTTACAATGAATACTATAAACAAACAACTGGTATCCCCATGGGATCATCCATATCATTAGTCATGTCAGAAATATATCTACAACACTTTGAACAAATAATAATCAAGCCTATACTAAATACACATAATATTTTACTATGGAAAAGATACGTAGATGATATACTTACAATATACTAACCTACCATTCACAACGAAAACATCATAATACTATACAAACTGAATACATACAACGAAAACATACAATTCACCGCCGAAACAGAAACAAACAATTAACTATCTTGACATTATATTAAATATAAATATTAATAAAATAGAAACTACAGCACACAGAAAACCAACTTCCAACAACATCACAATATACTACAAATCTAACACTCTTGGACACACAAAATTAACACTTACAGTAACATGATAAATAAAGCAATAAAATACACACAAGATAACAAACAAAAACTAAATGAAGAATTAGATAACATTACAAAAATAGCAATAGAAAATAAATACAACAAACACCTTATAAAAAACATAAACAATAAATTTACAAAAAAACCTAACCTCAACACAATACAAAACCCGAACACAAAAAATAAAAAAATCTACCTAAAATATAAATACACCAATAACAAAATAGAAACATTAACAAATATATACAATAAAGAATACTACACTCCAATATACAAACAAAACAACAAAATAATAAAAATCTTAATAACACAAACCACAAAACAAATATGGAAAAACATAACCTATCAGGAATTTACAAAGTTACATATAACGACTGCAACGCATTTTACTTAGGGAAAACAACCAGATCATTTAAAATGATTTAAAGAACATTACAGAGCATTCAAAAATAAAATTACAAAAGCATCAAATGTTGTAGCACACCTAATATCAAATAAACATGAAATAACAAATTACGAAAATAATCTAACCATATTTGAAATAAATAATTACTCAATAGAACTAAACTCACTAGAAAAATACCACATTTATAAAAACATGCACAACAATATAATGAACCTACAGACAACTATGCAGACGACATACTATTCATAAACATTATACACACGGCTCAAGAAGAAATATGTATGACGTCAACAAATACCAACATCACGGACCGAACATCCACACCAGAAAAATAGAGAAAAGCTAATCAGTGAATCGACAATGGTTAAGTGACCGAAAGGTGCCTCATCACATATGGTAAAGTTATTGCACTTAGTGGTAGATAAAATTATTTACAAGTAATAATAATAACTTCATAAAGTCAGTGCAATGGAAAAATAATATTAGTATGTTACACTTTCCTATAGGAGCATTATTTTTTTAAAATATTGAGAACAGACCGTTTCGGGTGTCCCATTGTCAACATAGACCATAACTGACCTCTTGGTTGTTTTAGGTTATATTAGATGTGTTTTTAAAGAGTATTGGGGGTCGAAAAGAGTATGATAGTCATAATGTAATTGGGCGTTGTGTGTTGGGTGTAGTTTGAAATGTTTGTTTATATCATAGTGTTTACTTTTGTAGCATTGGTTATTTTTGTTTTGTTTGGGTAGCTGTGGCTGTGATGTACAGCAAGGTTTGATTGGGTGTTTTTGTTGTGTTAGTGCTTTAATGTGTTCTTAGTAGAGTGTATAGACAAGTAAAACATACTAATATATCTCTTGAATTTTATAGTCAATTATGTTCGGTGAATCTTAATTAATCACTTTAACACTAGTTTATGACTATCTGAACTTTTAATTTGTAAAAACTTGCTGAAACAGAACGTTTTTGATCGCTATGTGGCAATGTTCATCAGTGTCTTGAATAATATATATATATATATATATATATATATATATATATATTCTAATATATGTTCGTATTTTTGGTGAAAAATAGCTCATTATAACTCTCGTAATAATCCCTAATAGTATTTAAAAATACATCTAATATCCCTATCCTACATCACCTTCACCTAACCAAGAGGTCACTATGGTCTGAATTGACAATGAGATTACATCTCCGAAACGCTTGTCCCCAATCATTAAAAAAGTAAGTGCTACTATAGGCAAATAAATTAATATATAATTAAGTGTTTCTAGTAGAAAAAATAGTAGCTCAAATGAAGATGGAAAGAATCATATTAATATACATATAATTTGATTCCATCTTCAACTAGAGGTACTAGTTTTACACTAAAACACTTCTTCATTGAGGGTGTCTATTTTGAAAGATCTATCCCATTTTTAACTCAGACCAAATGATTATCCTCACTAAACAAAAAAAGTAAGAGCTACTGTAATCAAGCGTGACATATCAGTACATATTTAAGGGTTTTAGTGTAAATAAATATCATAAGTGAATATTTTAAGAGCTATGTGAAAACTATAAACTTACTTGCTGTTTCATTGATAAAGCCTAACTTTAGTAAGTATTTCCCCAAGGTAATATATATTTTCCTTAAATTAATAGGTATGTTTAGAAAATTGCATATGTCTCATTCTAGTTACATTTTATCAACATCAGAAATAAAGATTTACAAATAAAAAATAGTATAAAAGTACACAGACCTTTTGTAACATGTGATAAACAAATATTTCCAGTTTTTTTTATAATCTATATTTTTTAAAAGTGGTTTATGAAGTAGCTGCTACTATAGTAACATGAGTATATAGTTGCTTCATCAGTATTTAAGAAAGTCAGTGATGACTTTAAAACAATTTTGTATATGGCAGGATTCTTGGAAAAACTAAGGGTTTTACCAGGTTATGTAATGTTCCAGCAACAAAGGACATAGTGTAGTAGCAATAACTGATAGTTTGTTATGTATGGTTTATTTTATAAATGTTTCCCATTTTAAGTTAGTTTTTTCATCCTAAATTTCAGATATCAAATGTCATTTATTTGGTTTTATTTAGTCTTATGAATTTTGTTGCCATTTGGTGAAATATGCTGCAACTAGTAATATCTACGTACGTATCAACTTACGTAATTAAAAATAAATTTTTGCAATAACTTACCATGACAAAATGTTAACACAAGGCGATCATCAGTATCTGATAATATAAAACAGAATTTTACTTGGACTACACCAGCCATCTCAATGTCCTCTTTTGCTCACACCTCAAGGTCAGTGTACCTGAGACCATCTTGTTGACAGGTTTCATTCTTGATTTCTTAACTTACTTCGAGAGGACTAGGATATCAATGGTGTAACTATTTTGTGTAGTGTTGTGTTTTATTGTTAGTTTTATTTTGATATCAAATATTCATTGTTGTGAACTTTAAAGTGTTGATATCTATAGTATTGCTAGTTTTTGTATATAAAATGGCTTTGCCAACTTTAGAGAATGATAGACTTTTACATAGTGATAGCTTTTATTCAGATGAAGATGGAGGGTATAGCAGAAGTGAGTTAGAAAATAATATTTTATAAATTACACTTTATTGTATTAACTTGGCAAAAAATCACTACTTACTGATTTATTCAGCAGTTGCATTTCACGCTAGGTCAGCGCAATATTTAATGCTGTGAATCACTGAGAAGACTGTTGCTCAGGTATGCTGTGTTGGTGCGAATCTGTAGTGTATTTATATTGTGTTGTGTATTATTGCTGAACAGTCTTGTCAGTGATTCCCAGCATTGAATAATGTGTTGACCTAGCGCGAAACGCGTCTGCTGCATAAATCAGTAAGTAGTGGTTTTTTTGTCAAGTTAATACAAAAAAGTGTAATTTATACAAAAACTTTAAGATGTACAACACAAAACTGCAAATATTTTATAAAATCTGGGAGTGATGACTGTGAACCTTCCTCCTCAGACGATGAATTTCATAAACAATTGAAGGGAAAATAGCATCATAACTCAGCAAATGATAACGGTACAACGTCAACATCTAATTGATTTGACCACACTCTCTATTTTTCCAGCTATTTTTGATCACAAGCTCTATTTCTGAAGTTCTTCAATCACTTAACATCTCTAGTAGTTGTGGAACCAATCCTGTTTTAAATGTGACACCGTCTGTTGTAATAGTAGTTATATACAAACTTCTTTTCCTGCTACTACTGGTTTCTCACACTCTGCAAACTCAACTACACAACAAAAATAATCAAAGGAAAAAACAGGTATTCCTAGACTGAAGCGCCTCCAACTGTAGGATCAAGAAGTACTCCTAGAAATATTGTAAATATTCGACAAGGGCCTAAAGGTAAAGCTAACGATATTGTAAGCCCTTTGGATGAATTTTGCAGTTGCTAGAAGAGCCCTTGGAAATGAGAAATCTTCCAAGGGATCAAGAATTATGATCTTCAGTGTTCTTGGCAGAAAAAACCCAGCAGATCCAGTTCTTTCTAGAATGAATAAAAAAGATTTGTCAAGCTGAAAAGCGGAAAATGAAAAGTACTGCCTGCTTAAGCAAGTGTGACATTGCATTCTGTGCAGAACACCAAGGATAAGTCTAAATAAGCTGCAGCCTTTGAGGGCTATATTCAAGCCATTACTTAATAGCAAGAAATATATATTTTTTAATTATTATAAAAACGTTTTTATCATTTATGAACTGTTTTAATACTCAATTCATTTTTATATAAATAAAATATAGTAACTTCAATATTTTGTTTTAGGACAGACCACAATGCTAGGTGACGGGAGTGACTAAATGATTTATGTCATTTTACCCCAATAGATTTTTCTTGCATATTAAATGTGTTTTTAAATCTTTATGTAAAATATGTTCAATTAAATTATGTTTAATAAGTTTTTTTTTGATTCCCATCTTAACAGAAAAAATGTTTTTGTCAAAATTGTAGAAAATACGTCATACTAATAATGTACGTTTTTAGTATCATACCAGTCCACAGATAAAATACAGATGTTTAATAAAGTAATCAAAGAGTTTGTTAAACTAATCTCTTTCAAAATTACTTGTTGTAATCATCTTAAATTCACTGTTTAAAACTATAAGTAATTATTACGTAACTAAAAAGATACTTTAGATCTTACTTGCTGAAGCGTTTCGAAACAATCCTTTTATTTACGATGCTGACTGACAGGTCGTACAAGGCAAAAAGTTGCTGCCATATGATTTATGAGTGTAAAGGTGGTGGGTTAAGTTGGTTATTAACAACTTCTGCCTTGTGCGACCAGTAGGATCAACTTCGTAAATGAAACGACTGTTTTGAAACTGATCAGCAAGTAAGTTCTAAAGTATTCATTTAGTTACATAATAATTACTTATAGTAATCTCTTTCATTTGGATAATATTTTCAACATTTACTTAGTGTAGATCTAAATTAATTTTATTTTTATTTTATCTGTTCCAATCTTCAAAACAATTTTGGTATCCTATAGCTATTTTTTCCTAAACTCTCAATGAAAAAAAAAATTAGAAAAGTTTCCTTTCCACTAAAAACTGTTCACTGAAACAGTTTAAAGAGGATAGTTTAAATGTTCAATAATTCAGTAAAAGGATAACAAAAGTTTCACTAGCTAGTGAACTGTTTTGAAATGGGTCAGCAAGTAAGTTCTAAAGTATTCACTTAGGCTGCGGGCATATAGAAGGCAACTGGTGACAGCCATGCAAATGAAGTTGAGTTTTCACAGCATACAGAGTTGAATGCTCATATTCATAGTGAAGTGATTGCAATGCGACTAGCGAGTGACACAGAAACTAGAGTTGCTCCAGTCATGACATGCTGTAAACTCGTTGCTCAGTTTCTCAGTTGGCAGCGCTATTTGTTATGTCGGTATGCGTTTCTCAAGAGTGCTATCATATTTAAATAATTCTTGAATTTTGTAGTCCATTACGTTCGGTGAATCTTATTAATCACTTAAACAATAGTTTATGACTATCTGAACTTTTAATTTTGTAAATTTGTTAAAACTTACTGAGTCCGAACGTTTTCGATCGCTATGTGGCGATCTTCATCAGTGTCTTCTGCTTGGAGATGTCAGGTCAAGTGGTTACGGTTTTAAAGGTAGGTTTTCGATAGTATCAAAGAGGATGTGTGATTTGTATTGTGTTTGTTTGTTTAATATGTTTGTAATTTGTGTGTCTAAATTTCATATTGTTCTAGTGTGTTGAGATGTGGTCCTTTTTTGTTGATGTGTAGGATTTCTAGGTTATGGTAAATGTCTGTGTATTTGTGTACTGTTTCTTTTATGTAATTGTAACATTTTGAGTTAGTGTTCTGTTTGTGTTTCTCGACTCTTTGTTTAAAGCTGCGACCTGTTTGTCCAATGTGGAATATGTTACATTTGTTGCAGTTCAATTTGAATACGCCTGGTGCTTGTAGTTTATCTTTGTTGTTAATGTTGTGCTGTATTTTGTATTCTAACTTGTTATTAGATTTGTATGCTATTTTGTATCCTATTTTTTTTTAAATTTGCGGGCTATTTTGTTTGTTGTTTTGCTTATGTATGGTAATGTGATGTATTTGTTTTTCCTGTCTGTAGTGTTAGTTTTAGTGATTTTTTGTATTTTGTACCATAGTTTGTCTATTATTGTGGTGTTGTATCCATTTGTGTATGCTAAATATTTAATTGTGTCTAGTTCTTTGTTTATGTTTTCTGTGGTCATTGGGACTTATTTAAGTCTATGGAACATGGATCTGAAGGATCCAACACAAATACGCTGCCTTCAGATGCACCACTATTGTTTATGTGATTAATTTAAATAATTATTATTTTTATTTGTATATTTTGTGTTTCTGTTTCTTTGAATAGTCTTTTATTATACTGCTATAGTATGTCAGAAAAACAAAATATTGCTGGTTCTGGTCATGATTTGTGTACCCAACTTCTATAAATGATTACCAACAAATTTTTGAAAATATATGAAATTGGCACTTGAACTATAAAATTTGTTTGTTAAGAAACTAATTTTGATTTTATTGCAATGTAATGCTATTTCAAGTTTTGCAGTTATACATAAAAAGAAATACATATTAAAGGAGCAAATAGCCTTAGGTAAGTGTTATTGTTAATCTTTCTCCAGCTGAAATCAGTTCTGGCCAATTATTTCTTTTTCTTGATGTTCTCAAATACATGACTTAAAAGTTACTTGTAACTGCTAATGGTCATACAATAAATAAAATGAAAAAAAATTTAGAAAAGTTTGCCTTTTCACCTTTATATTAGAAACTGTTCACTGTACAAATTTAAAGGGGATAGTTTAAAGATTCACTAAAGGAATAACAAAGAATAGCACGTGGTTCCACTAGCTAGTTTACCACGTGCTGAACACTTGATGAATACCATTCAAGAATAAAGTAATGCTAATGTGAGGTTAATAACTAGTTAAATGTTAAAGTTAATACAATATCAAGAGCACAGTGGTACAATATATTACAATGAAAATATTGGAAAGAACCCCAAGAGTGATTCACTCTAGTTTGTAACTTCTTGTTTGTTAGTTTGTAATTTTGTAATAAGACCTTCTGATGATGATGATGATGAGATGGTCATCGAAATGTACATAAGGGTTTAATCTTAAATAACTTGTTTTATTTGTTATTTTTGTGATATTGGGATTCTTACCAATATTTTCATTGTTATAAAATTAATAACTTTGTTTTTAGATCATTCACAACATTTTTTAAATGATTGCGGAGTTAGAATCGGATGAAAATTAGATGCAAGAAATGAGTCTAAAATGGTGAGGAGTATTGCTTAGTAGTTTGACAGAAAGCAATGCTGGACAAATTTCGAGAATTGTACCAAACATCTGTCGTGACAACAATTTTATTTTATGTCCAATCGTTTCCTATTAATTTATTTTTTGAAGTTTCTTGATGTAATCATCTTGAATTCACTGATTAAACTAAATTTAAACTACTTAACTAAGTAAATACGTAATTGCTTACTTGCTGACGCGTTTTGAAATGCGTCAGCAAGTAAGTAATTACGTATTCACTTCCTTAAGTAGTTTAAATTTAGTCTAATCAGTGAATTCAAGATGATTACATCAAGAAACTTCAATATCGACCAACAGTCATCAGTTATCAACCTCTACCAAAGGACAAAGCTCAATGTATACAAAACTTCCCTCCACATTCCTTCAACACCCAATGCCTCAAACATAACCTAACACCTAAATACGCTAAAATTATAATAAATAATAAAACACCTGCTGCACGAAAAACAACACAAGCACAGAAAATATTTATCAAAAACAGCATCAAACAACTATACACTAAAAAAGACACTCTTAATCATACCTTATACACATTACACCAAACCCTCACAACTATGCTACACTACACGGAACTCGAAGAAATAATTCAATACACTAATGACTACACACATAAACAAATACAGTTCATTAGAAACAAACAGAATCAAAAGCTACACAATCTCGCAACCCAAAGCAATATCACAATCTACACCGATCACAAAGAAATATCACCATTTCCACCCACGCACCATCAACACTACAAACATCAACTTCAGTACAAATGAATTAACACTACTAAACAAAGGCCTAAAACATAACCTACACCCCAAAAAATACAACCCCAAACAAATGTCAAACATCATTTTAGACACTGAAACTGTAATACAATACACAGATCCCACACACCACGAATACATTAGACATAAAATGCCCAACATAAATAACCTAAACAATAAACCTACCATAAGTAATGAACATTCAACCCTTAAAATTAATTATACAATGACAAACATAACCTAAATTTCTTAAAAGTAGACAAAGGTAACTCCATCGTAATTATGTACCAAGAAGACATCGACAGAAAAGTCAACAACTCATTAATGAAAACAAAATAACCGAACTCTGATCAGACCCCATATCTAAATTCCAAACAGAAATTAAAAATCTTCTAAACAAATGCACCAAAATCATGAAAACTGAACAAAAGAAATATTACAAACAAATAAAACCCCAAGCCCCCATATTAAATGCATTACCTAAAATCCACAAGGAAAACACACCCATCCGTCCACTAATCAATCACACACATGCACCATCACATAAATTAGCTAAATACATAGACAAACTTATCAGAGACAACATAAACTTTCACAACCACATATCCGTACTCAATAACATATACCTCATACACAAAACACAAGACATCCACATACCACACAACTCCACCATAGCCTCATTCGACATAAAAAACCTTTACAATAATGTGCCAATAGAAAAAAACACTCCACATACTACAAAATATGCTCACAGCAAACAACAAGCCACATGAACTCACACATGAAATAATCACACTCACCAAACTCATCACATCACAAAACTACTTCACATACCAACACAAAATACTACACACAGAAAGATGGCCTCCCAATGGGTTCCCTTATGTCAGGCATCCTAGCAGAAATATGCCTACACCACATCGAACAACAATATATTCTACAGAACAATAACCACACACATAAAATAATTTACTACCATAGATATGTAGACGACATTTTAATATTATACAACGGCAACAAACAGTTAATCAAACAACTACATAATTACATTAATACCATACACCAAAACCTCACATTTACTCTTGAGTTGGAAGAAAACAATAGAATAAACTTTCTTGATCTTACTATCACCAAACACAACACTAGACACATCTTCAAAATATACAGAAAACCAACAACTACAGATATGGTCATACATAATACATCTAATCACCCCACACAACACAAACACGCTACATTTAATCATATGTTACACCGCCTAATAAATATACCAATGCTACAGAAAGACTACGACGAAGAACTTAATACCATAAAGTACATCGCTCAACAAAACGGCTACCAACACACCCTAATAGACAACTTACTCAGGAAAATAAAACATAAACACCATCAAACAGCCACACAAACACACCACACAAAAAACAACAAATACATATCCCTCACTACCACAATAAAAACACACACAAAATAGCTTCCACATTCAAAAAACTCCATTACCAAATATCCTACAAGACAACAAACACTCTAAAAAAACATATACAACCTTTTCAAAAAGAAACTGATACATACAAACTCTCAGGTATTTACAAATTAACTTGCAACGATTGTCCCAATTATTACATCGGCCAAACTAGCAGGTCATTCTATACACGCTTCGATGAACACATCACCCAAAAAAACAAACAAACCCTAAATCCAGCTACGCAAAACACCTAAATAACACCCAACTCACCCATACCGACCTACACACTAATTTAAATGTTCTACACACATTAAAACAGAGTAAAAAACTAACAACCTTAGAAAAATATGAAATATACAAACACTACGCAACAGACAGGGAAAATATATTAAATGACCACACACACTTTGAAGCCAATAGCCTCTTCCAAATACATCACCAAAAAAGCCGACAACTCACCCACTGTCATAAATCCAACCCTGCCATACCGTTTGTAAAGAGCCAAAAGCCGCTAGTAGAGGGTTAGCTTCGTAAAAGGAACAATCGTTTTGAAACGCGTCAGCAAGTAAGCAATTACGTATTCATTTAGTTGAGTTAAATTTATTTTTTTAATTTGACTGTTTTATTTATATTCTCCTTTTCTAAGTCAATATGTTTTCTTTTTTTCATTGTCTTTTAATTTAATTGGTTTTTGTTTTTATTTGCTATCACAATATTTATTTCGAATATTCTTCCTATATATTTTTGATGTCTACATTGCTACTAATATTTTTCTCGTAGCTTCTCCATTCTTCTAACTCAGCTTATATTTTATCTTTCTTGTTTATTGTTTGATTATTTTGAGTTTATCTCTTTTCTCAAATAGCTACTGGATCACCTTTGCTTCTCATGTGTATCAATGCTCTAATGTCTGTTGTCTTAGGCCAGTCTAGTTTGTAACTTATTGCTTACTAGATTGTATATTTGTGAAAAACCCCTCTAATGATGATGTGGTCATAGAAATGTACATAAGGGTTGAATCTTAGGTAACTTGTATTATCAGTTATTTTGGATTATTTTTGTGGTATTGGGGTTGTTTCCAATATTTTCATTGTAATATATTGTACAACTGTGGTCTTGATATTGTAAACACAAATATTGATAAGTTTACAATTATTTTACCAAATCTTCAAAGATAATGAATTATATTATTTTATTTTATCTTTCCTTCATATGTTAAATCTATTTGGACTGTGTATCTTAGTTTTTGGAAGCCAAAGCATTTCATTTACATAACATACAAATTAAAATGTGCCATCTTGCATCTTTAATGCAAAGGGAAAAGGCTGTAATAAAAAAGTATTTATTTATTTTTACTGTGGGATAGTTTGTAGACTATTTAATTGGAATGGCTATTATGTCTTAATTAAGCATGGATTCAAATCATACAGAAATTACATTCCTCTGTACTATCTGCGTAGGTAGTCCTAGCACCAGAATTGGTTTTTAAATAATATTAGTGTCGTGGATTTTACCCACTGTGGTTTATGGACTAGTTTAGTTTTTGCCTTTATGTTAAATATTTAATATAAAGTATATTACTATCAGACTATCCAATATAAGCCAGAATTAATTACTATAGCATGATTCTTTAGTATAATTGATTGTGAATTACTTAACTTAAAAAAAAATAAATGGAAAGTGATATGGTCAATTATTATTTCAATTAATTATTCATCATTCACATATGAATAGAGGTTTGTAATTTACAAACAAAACATTTTAAATCACGATAAGCGATCCTTATCAGTGTCACTGACAGAGAGCTGAGATGGTTAAAGATCGGTTATTATGATTAAAATGTTTTGCCTAAGTAAGTTTTTTTTATAAATTCACTCAAATTATAATTAATCACTTAAACAATAGTTTATGACTATCCGAACTTTAAATTTTGTAAATTTGTTAAGTTTAAAATTTAAAGTTTAGATAGTCATAAACTATTGTTTAAGTGATTAATAAGATTCACCAAACGTAATGGACTACAAAATTCAAGAATTCAAATTATAAGTTCAACAAATTATTAATCTGTTTAATAAAAACAATAATATTAGTGGACACTGAGATTTAATAAGGGATTAGTAAATACAATATATTTGTTTAAGAAAAAAAAATTATCACACATTCTAAGGCCATGGATGGATTGAGCAAGTGATAGAAGCCAGTGAATAAATTAGCATAGAAAGACAATATCCATCCAAGTAGCCACAGATGTCCTCCAATCTGGTTGAGAAAATATACATGAATTACCTATCAACAATAAGCTAGTAATCTCAATCATAAAATTGATTTGACTATTGTGTCTCTTGAACCTTTATCCCAAACAAGAAAAGGTTTAAAAGCACTTAACTCATCAAGATACATCCACTAGCTGAACCTGGACCCAATGTGCAATTCTGCTCACAACAACAAACACCTGAGCAGACAGCCTGGTCTTTGATTCACAGGGTTGAACAATATACTGACAAAGTATGAAACACATCTCCTGAGAAATATCAGTAAGCATAGGCATTGGTATAATGGGAGCATTAGGTGGTAAAGCACCCGAAATACTGAAACGGGATAGAAAGACGTTGAAATTCAGCACTAAGTTTCATCAAAATAATATTAAAACTTGAGTATGAAATTAAAATATTTTTGTTGCTTTAACATTATTCATGATGCTGGAGTACAGGATTACCCTAGACACAAATTATGCATTGTCTAGGGAACAGGAAAGGTGGCATGTAATTAAAAAAAATTAAGTTAAAATGCAGCTAACATCTAGTTCCAAATATAACTTCTGTAGAACTTCAAAAGCCAAAATGTAAAAAATAATTTTGTCAAATTCATCGAAATGGGAGATACTTATAGCTATTTTTTTTAATAAACACTTTTTATAGGATTACTTACTTTTTATGCATTTTATTCTTATATTTTACACACTTTTATAGTTTTGCAAGGAAAAATTAGAAGGGGGCGGCAAACTTAGCTTTATTGCCTCCATTAAAATACTATTTTCTAATTAACATTTGTTGATTCCATCTTCGCGTGAGCTACTAGTAATCACTTACAACTTTTTTTAAAAAATGTTTTAACTTGCCTATAGTAGCACTTACTTTTTTGTGTTGAGGACGGCCGTTTCGGGAGATGTGTCCCTTTTTCAACTCAGACCGTAACTGATCTCAAGGTTTACGTAGGTTAGGGTGGGGGTGGGATATTTTGGTGGTGTGGGTGTGTTTTGTGTGTATTAGGAGTTATGATGTCAAAAAGTGCGTGTGAGTTGTAATGTAATTGTGTGTTGAGTATGTGTGTAGGGTGTAGTTTGAAGTGCCTATATATTTCGTATTGATCGGTTGTGTAGCGTTGGTTATTTCTGTGTTGTTTATGAAGAATTTGTAAGTTAGATGTTATGTCTGTGTAGTCGTGTTTTGTGGAGTTGAGATGATCGGCGAAGTTTGATTGGTAGTTATTGTTTTTTAGTGCTTTTATATGTTCTTGGTAACGTGTGTGAAATGACCTCCCTGTCTGGCCTATGTAAAAACTGGGGCATGAACTGCAAGTTAGTTTGTAAACTCCAGTGGTGTTGTAAATGTCGTTGATTTTGCTGTTGGGTTTAAATTGTTTGTTGAGAGTGTTGTGTGTGGAGTAAGCTATTTTGTAGTTGTATTTTCGTAATGTGTTGGTTAGATTGTGGGTTTTGGATGATCTGTAAGGTATTGATAAGTATTTTATGGGATTGTCATCTTGTGTGTTTGTATTTGGGTTATTATGTTTGTTTTTTAGGCGGTTGTATAATTTGTCTATCATTGTTGGGTTGTATCCGTTTGTTTGTGCTATATATTTTATGGTGTTTAGCTCCTGGTAGTGTTCATCTTTGTCTAATGGTGTTTTAAGGAGGCGGTATATCATGGTATTGTAAGCAGCTAGTTTGTGTTGGTGTGGGTGGTTTGAGGAACTGTGTATGGTCGTGTTAGTGCTGGTGGGTTTTCGGTATATGTTGAATTTATGTGTTTGTTTGTCTGTTCGTTTAATTGTGAGGTCTAAGAAGTTAAGGGAGTTTTGTTGTTCTGTTTCGATGGTGTATGTTAGTTTAGGGTGTATGGAATTTAGGTGTTTTAGAAATATGTGTGCTCTGCGTGTGTTGCCTTTATATAATGTTATGATGTCGTCGACGTATCTGTACCAGTAAATTATGTTATCTGAGTGTTTGTTGTTGTGTAAAATGTGGTTTTGTTCGATGTGGTGTATGAATATTTCTGCTAAGATGCTAGCTATGGGGGAGCCCATAGGTAGTCCATCTTTCTGGCTGTAGTATGTATTATTGTAGGTGAAATAATTTTGAGAAGTGATTAATCTTGTGAGGTGGATGATTTCGTCAATGTGTGTATGTGGTGTATTTGTGTCTATTAGCATGTTTTTGAGGATGTCTATGGTTTCTGGAATGGGGATGTTTGTATATAAATTTGATATATCAAAAGAGACTAAGGTGGAATTGTGTGGAATATTTACGTTTTTAATTTTGTCTATTAGATTTAGGCTATTTTTTATGCTACAATGGTTATTAAATTTTATATGGTTTCGGATAGTTTTGTCGAGGAATTTGGCTAGAAGATGAGAAGGGGCGCTTGTATGGTTTATTAGTGGACGTATTGGGATGTCTGTTTTGTGAAGTTTGGGCAGGGCGTTTAGTTTGGGGGCTATTGGCTTTATTTGTTTTAGGTGCTTTTTGGTGTGGTGTGGGATTATAAGTTTTGTTTTGTTAATTGCTTCTTTGATTAGAGCGTTGTATTTCGTTGTTGGGTCTTCTTTTAGTGTAATGATGTTGTTATTTTGGATGAAACTGTGTACTTTTATGTTGAGGTCGCTGTTCTTAATAATTACCGTTGTGTTGCCTTTATCAGCTTTGGTGATGGTTAAATTTTGTTTTTTTAATTTGTTTTTGATGGATTTGGCTGCTTTTAATTCTTGGGTATTTGTTTTGGGGGGTTTAATTTGGGTTATTTTTTGTTTTATTTGGTGTCTGATTGCATCTTGTTGTTCTAACGGTGTGTTGTGTTGGATTGTATTTTCAAGATCTAATATTAGGGTTTTGGTGAAATTTTGTTGGCTGTATTTGGGTGTGATGTTATGTTTTAAGCCTTTGTCTAATAGGTTTAATTCATTATTTGAAAATGTTGTGTTGGTGAGATTTATAGTTCTGGGGTGAAAAACGTGTGTTGTGTTAATAGCCTGTTTTGGGTGTTGTGCGTTTTTTAGGTTATGTATTTTTTTGTTATGTGTATGTTTTATTTTATTTTTTGTTTCTGTGATTAGTGTATTAGTGAAGTTTACTACTTCTTGCAGTTCGATGTAGTGTAGTTCCATGGTAAGCTGTTGGTATAGGTTATAAGCGATTTTGTTGAGATCGTTTTTTTGTTTATATAAATGTTTTATAGTGTTTTTAATGTAAAGTGTTTGAGCTTGGTGTGTGGTTTTTATAGCAGCTGGGTTATTATTTTTGTTTTTAATTTGTATTTTGGCGTAATTGGGTGTAATTTTATGTTTTAGACATTGTTTGTTGAAAGAGATGTGAAGGGAAAGTTTTGTTACCTTGAGATGTACGTTACGGTATCGATGGATGGTTGATGCTTGGCTTGCAATATTAACATTTGTTGATTCCATCTTCGCGTGAGCTACTAGTAATCACTTACAACTTTTTTTAAAAAATGTTTTAACTTGCCTATAGTAGCACTTACTTTTTTGTGTTGAGGACGGCCGTTTCGGGAGATGTGTCCCTTTTTCAACTCAGACCGTAACTGATCTCAAGGTTTACGTAGGTTAGGGTGGGGGTGGGATATTTTGGTGGTGTGGGTGTGTTTTGTGTGTATTAGGAGTTATGATGTCAAAAAGTGCGTGTGAGTTGTAATGTAATTGTGTGTTGAGTATGTGTGTAGGGTGTAGTTTGAAGTGCCTATATATTTCGTATTGTTCGGTTGTGTAGCGTTGGTTATTTCTAGTAGCTCACGCGAAGATGGAATCAACAAATGTTAATATTGCAAGCCAAGCATCAACCATCCATCGATACCGTAACGTACATCTCAAGGTAACAAAACTTTCCCTTCACATCTCTTTCAACAAACAATGTCTAAAACATAAAATTACACCCAATTACGCCAAAATACAAATTAAAAACAAAAATAATAACCCAGCTGCTATAAAAACCACACACCAAGCTCAAACACTTTACATTAAAAACACTATAAAACATTTATATAAACAAAAAAACGATCTCAACAAAATCGCTTATAACCTATACCAACAGCTTACCATGGAACTACACTACATCGAACTGCAAGAAGTAGTAAACTTCACTAATACACTAATCACAGAAACAAAAAATAAAATAAAACATACACATAACAAAAAAATACATAACCTAAAAAACGCACAACACCCAAAACAGGCTATTAACACAACACACGTTTTTCACCCCAGAACTATAAATCTCACTAACACAACATTTTCAAATAATGAATTAAACCTATTAGACAAAGGCTTAAAACATAACATCACACCCAAATACAGCCAACAAAATTTCACCAAAACCCTAATATTAGATCTTGAAAATACAATCCAACACAACACACCGTTAGAACAACAAGATGCAATCAGACACCAAATAAAACAAAAAATAACCCAAATTAAACCCCCAAAACAAATACCCAAGAATTAAAAGCAGCCAAATCCATCAAAAACAAATTAAAAAAACAAAATTTAACCATCACCAAAGCTGATAAAGGCAACACAACGGTAATTATTAAGAACAGCGACCTCAACATAAAAGTACACAGTTTCATCCAAAATAACAACATCATTACACTAAAAGAAGACCCAACAACGAAATACAACGCTCTAATCAAAGAAGCAATTAACAAAACAAAACTTATAATCCCACACCACACCAAAAAGCACCTAAAACAAATAAAGCCAATAGCCCCCAAACTAAACGCCCTGCCCAAACTTCACAAAACAGACATCCCAATACGTCCACTAATAAACCATACAAGCGCCCCTTCTCATCTTCTAGCCAAATTCCTCGACAAAACTATCCGAAACCATATAAAATTTAATAACCATTGTAGCATAAAAAATAGCCTAAATCTAATAGACAAAATTAAAAACGTAAATATTCCACACAATTCCACCTTAGTCTCTTTTGATATATCAAATTTATATACAAACATCCCCATTCCAGAAACCATAGACATCCTCAAAAACATGCTAATAGACACAAATACACCACATACACACATTGACGAAATCATCCACCTCACAAGATTAATCACTTCTCAAAATTATTTCACCTACAATAATACATACTACAGCCAGAAAGATGGACTACCTATGGGCTCCCCCATAGCTAGCATCTTAGCAGAAATATTCATACACCACATCGAACAAAACCACATTTTACACAACAACAAACACTCAGATAACATAATTTACTGGTACAGATACGTCGACGACATCATAACATTATATAAAGGCAACACACGCAGAGCACACATATTTCTAAAACACCTAAATTCCATACACCCTAAACTAACATACACCATCGAAACAGAACAACAAAACTCCCTTAACTTCTTAGACCTCACAATTAAACGAACAGACAAACAAACACATAAATTCAACATATACCGAAAACCCACCAGCACTAACACGACCATACACAGTTCCTCAAACCACCCACACCAACACAAACTAGCTGCTTACAATACCATGATATACCGCCTCCTTAAAACACCATTAGACAAAGATGAACACTACCAGGAGCTAAACACCATAAAATATATAGCACAAACAAACGGATACAACCCAACAATGATAGACAAATTATACAACCGCCTAAAAAACAAACATAATAACCCAAATACAAACACACAAGATGACAATCCCATAAAATACTTATCAATACCTTACAGATCATCCAAAACCCACAATCTAACCAACACATTACGAAAATACAACTACAAAATAGCTTACTCCACACACAACACTCTCAACAAACAATTTAAACCCAACAGCAAAATCAACGACATTTACAACACCACTGGAGTTTACAAACTAACTTGCAGTTCATGCCCCAGTTTTTACATAGGCCAGACAGGGAGGTCATTTCACACACGTTACCAAGAACATATAAAAGCACTAAAAAACAATAACTACCAATCAAACTTCGCCGATCATCTCAACTCCACAAAACACGACTACACAGACATAACATCTAACTTACAAATTCTTCATAAACAACACAGAAATAACCAACGCTACACAACCGAACAATACGAAATATATAGGCACTTCAAACTACACCCTACACACATACTCAACACACAATTACATTACAACTCACACGCACTTTTTGACATCATAACTCCTAATACACACAAAACACACCCACACCACCAAAATATCCCACCCCCACCCTAACCTACGTAAACCTTGAGATCAGTTACGGTCTGAGTTGAAAAAGGGACACATCTCCCGAAACGGCCGTCCTCAACACAAAAAAGTAAGTGCTACTATAGGCAAGTTAAAACATTTTTTAAAAAAAGTTGTAAGTATTTTCTAATTATATAAAAGTCATTGTCTTAATTGACTGAGAATTAGTATAGACATAAACATAGTACATCTAGAAATTTTAGTGTGTAATATAGGAGTTCATAAAAAAGCATTTTGCAGAATATTATTTCAAGGTGATATAAAAAAACGTTTTGTCACATTTTGCCAAATTATTTACTTATTTTCTGTTACAAAACAGCTCCAGCCGTTGGATCAAGGTATGTAAAATAAAAAGTAAGATGCATTCGTAATAAAAGTAGATAATAATATGAATAATATTATTACAAATGTTTACTAACACAGATAGTATACGGTTTGAATTTTCAATTAAGTACAAAATAATAGTTTATAGGTGTCATAATTATATTTTCATTATTTTTGACTACAATGAAGCTACTACCTTTGTTAATACAATTTATGTCCTTGAATCTTGGACAGGGCGAAAAATATTATGTTTTTATGTAAATTTTTCAGTTAATGTATATTTAAAAACTACTTACATTTAAAAATCATTAATTTAACTTGAAAAACATTTATTTTGAAAACCTAGAAATTCTACAAGAATTTATGCAACAATATATTAGTGATTGAGCAGTGAATAATAAAAATATAATTATCTAAGACAAGTACTCCCCCACCAGTGTTCATAGTAATGATATGACCAATAAGATTACTAAGGAAGCTTGTGCAATGTGCCTGCTTGACCTAGAGAGGTTCTCACTGTTGCAGTGCAGAGGCTTGGGTATCTACGATGGCAATTGGAATTCCAAAACCATTGGTCACATTTAATCCATTTCCCTATTGTTTATGATTTTACAAATTTTTCCCATTACTATGTGGATGAAAGTTTGTTTGCACTGCTATATCTAGCCAATAGTTTTTAAATAGGGCTGAGAACAAATTGTGATAAAAGACAAAAACTTCTAGGTAAATGCTTAATATTTATTTTGTTGTATGAATTTTTTATTTATATGTAGTACAATACACCTGGAGTTAGAACATCATTAAAATTTGTCATTTAATTGTTTGTATGTATGTACAGAAGTCATATGTATAATTTTACAAAAATATGTTTTACTTGCTACAAATGCTGAGGTGTCATAAAAATAGAACGCTGGGACAATGAAGTAACATTACACTAATTATAAAAAATATATTTAAAAACAATGTTTTATAATAGTTATTATTTATCATGTATGTTTTAAAAGTACCAAAAATAATTTCGTCAAAATGGAATGATAAACTTGAAAATTAAATGTCATTCCTTAATGTAATAAGGAATGAAACAGACAGTCCTTCCATTAAGCTACACTATACTTTTTATGTGAAGGTAAGAGGCTTCATATTGTATTGTAGTTCTTTCTCTGGCATCTTCTTTGTCTCATCTTGATATAAAATAACCTATTACATCGTATCTGATGTTTGTGATAGATGTTCAAGAGGATGTATTGGTTACTCTCCCTTGCTTTGAAGGGTTTATTTTCTAATATGCAATGGCAACATTTCTTCTGAATTCAAGAGGATACATAGTAGGATGAGACACATTTCTGGTGGTTACTCCCCATGTGTATTTGTTGTAGAATTTTATAACATTTGGTTGTGGAATATCTTCTGTCTTGACGTCCTGCTTCACTATGATGCATGACGCAGAGGATAAACATTGTCAAAACTTCTCCACAAATGTGACACATTTATTGCATTACGCTTCACAAACAGAACTTTATCTTCTGAATCAAAAATACCCCTTGGCTCTCTGGAAAAATACTTGGAATCCTTTAAAAGACGGCCAGTTCTGCCTTAGCAGAACCTTAGTAGCTCTAAAACCAACATCTCTGTCAGTGCCTGACGAGATAAACTGATGCCACAATGTTCTAGCTTGAAATAAATAGGACAGCATGATTCAAAGAAATCTCACACAAAGATAAAACAGAATCACACTCTCTCATCTTCAAATATACATTCTGTGAAGTATAATAAATATTTTCTGGTAAATATTTCAAATTTGAAATAACAATGTTCATTATGGAAAATATTTCTATTGTGGAAATATGAAATATGGAACAATGTCAATTATGGTAAGTATTGGTATTGAAATAATACTTCCAATTAAACTGTTCTAAAGTGCTTAAAAAATGACATTCAATGAAAAAGTGACTATTATACTATTAATTGTAGTATTTTTTCCATAAATAATAACCTAAAAACAATAATTTTTTATGAGACAAATTTAAAAAAAAAACAAAACAAATTGTGAGCGCCCTTTTTATAGGACGTTGAGGGGTTAATGTAGAGACATCCTTATTTTTGCTTGGCACAGGTTTTTCTTTTATACAACTGAGCTATGCTTACAAATTTTCACCAAAAAGCCCATGGGGCTAATTGAACACACAGAATTCATCATAAGATAAAGTAGTTAACAGAATAATAGTGATAAAAACCTTTCTTAATTTAATATTATGTTTTAGTGACTTTTTTAAACAATGAAACAAATTTTAAAATGAAAATGGAAAGACCTATTATTTAAAGAAATTGTATGGACTGTAATTAAATTGAAATTATAGACAGAATTAGATTATTAACCTTCTAACTGGTGTGTATGTTTTTCCATAATATTGAGCATGTTTAAGTACTTTGCACTTCAATTAAATGACCATACAAAAGTATAAGTTTTAAGTCATGGAATTTATAGTTATGATACAAGATAAATAAAATGCTTCAAATTGAAATTTACATTTTTAATATGAATAGGTAAATACAGTTATCAAACATAAAGATTACGTTTCAAAATACCAAGTACAGTATTTGCTATTGATTTGAAACATTTAAAATTGCCATTCTGTTAAAATTTAGTCTAGATTTCAAAATTATATAGTCTAACACTGTAAATTATTAAATGAAAAAAATTAAAATTACTCAGCTCCAATCTGGATACCGGTTCATTTCTCTTACTTGTTCTCGTGAATAATTTCCAGTAAGGTGCTCCATATTTTGTACCACTACTCCAGGGGTCAAGCTGTAACAATTCCTTAAGCTCGAGAACCTAAGTGAAACCCGTGAGAGACTAAGACCTTCTATGATTAAACCCTGTTTTTGATTTGTTAGTATTGAAGATAAAAACATCAGGCCATGTCTAAGATATTTGAAAATAATTTCCCTCTATTTTAAAATGCAGGTTGTGTTGTGAATACAGCCATAGATTTAAATGACTTCGCTTTCATACTCAGAAAGATTGATCACAATTTTCAAAAGAATAGCAATACTTAGACCAAATATTATCAGAGTATTCAAAGCTTGAAAAAAAATTACATCCATTGTAAGCATAATGTTGACTCTCATAATATGATATAGGCCTATAGTATTTAAGACAGTTGAAGACAGTTAACAATCTTTAATAAGATCTTTGTTTGAAAATTTAAATATTATAAAATGAGTTGACATACATAAAAAAACTAAAATTACAATTGACAGATAAATAATTCATGTATTATCAAGTAATTCTTCTTTATTTATTTCTGTTCAGCTTTCTATGATTTATATAAAATTTCTAGGTTTTAGCCCATGAGAGAGGAACAAATAAGTGCAAATGTTTACTATATAGTTTCAAATTTTAAAATTCGTCAAACTTAAATTAAATAGACAACAGAATCTGCAAAAATAATTTGTTTGTGCCCCACAAAGGAAGTCCACTTTAAAGATGGGAAAGTCTAAATTATCTGAAAGTTGGGAAGAAAATGATATAAGCCTTTTAAAAAAAAACCCATAAATAAAAAATGTTGTATTTTATACAATTTGTATCATGCTGTACAAGAACAAACTTGAATCAATAACAAAAAATAATTTATACTAATGAGCATCTGCTATCTTCTCATAAAAGAAGTAAATTTTAAGCACACTATTCTTTCAAATTTATAAGTTTAGCTTTCCATTTTCTATAGAAATTTTGTTTCTTGATGAATCACACGTTGGTAAATTTGAGAACATTGAAAGTACTGAATATTACAATATGATAAATAAATGAATAAATATATTAATTAAAATGATAACAAAATACGATAAAATATAATTTTATCATATTAAAATTATATAAAGTAGTAACATCAGAGCATTTTTTATTAGATCTTACCTTAGAGAATATGGTATATTAAGTTGACTTTATTAAAAAAAAAAAAATAGAAAATGGCAAACATTTATAGCACATTTTGAATTATTTGGATAGGTAACTGTTGTTTATTTATTGCATATATGTGAGAACTATACAGAGAGTCAAAAACAACTCTAGAAATTGAAAATTTATTAAAATGAGCTGATAATCAGTAGAAGTGATATTTTGTTGTATCAAATATTTCTAGTTTGACTCATTTATTAGTACAATGGTACAAATTCCAAAACTGCTTTATCAGTTTTGCTAATTATATGAAAAAAATAATTTCTAATAAACCAGTGTTATATAGATAAAACGACAATCTGCTTGAAACTATTAACCCGTATATTTAGCCATGCCTATGTCAAATAGTTTATACAAATAGTAAAACTGAAACCTCGTAACATTGTATCACAAAACATAAGTTTACATAGATATCCTGGGGTTTTTACTTTAGGTTAACGAAAATGAGTATTTAATATAAAAACAACATTTATTAAATTTAATGCTTATTAACCATATGGTGTTCTAATGTATATTTTCTTTTAGCTTTATAACTACAAAATACACAAGAAAATTGTGCAATCTTGCCACATTCATAACGCCTGTGTCGATACCATGTACCTTTCTGTCTATAAACTCGCCCACAATCTGTGCATGTATAACCTAGACAGTTTTGTAGATCTTCTAAACCTGTATATTAAAAAAATAAATTGTAAAATATTAGAAAGAAACATAGGAATACATTTAGGTTATTTGTTGTATTTCATTTTTAAAGCTAATGTACTCTAATATAACCTGAAGAAAATAGAAATAAATGCAATTTCACTGGTAAATTCTGTTTCAAGGAAAGCAAATGGTTTTTATTTTGTATAGAGTTTATTTACATACCTTTTTTTATAATTTAGTTAACTATAGTTATTTTTGAAAACATTTATGAGTTATTGATCATTTAATAAATGTAATATGTTCACAAAGGTTTTGTTGAAAACAAATTTCTGAATATTCACTAGTTTTTCATAGACTACTGAAATCCATTCTAGAAAAGTTTTAATTTTCTGTTCAAAAACCATATTGTCATCAAAAATATATCTTTTATTTATATACCAAAAACATTAGTAAGATCTCACTTGGAGAGCTAAACCATTACATAATCTGCTCATATAGTGATTATATATAGTGCTCTAATAATCCTTTTTTGATTATTTGAGGTTAAATATTTTAATTTCACTAATAGGTTAATGTGGCCTAATAAAATTATTGGTAGTTTTTCTATAATTTTTTAAACTAAAAACCAATTGCTATTAAGATATTTAATGCGGGTCACAGCATAAGGGATTTATTATTTTATTCACTTGGCAAAAACCGCTACCTATTAATATTTCTCAGCAGAGAAGTTTCACACTTGGTAAGTGCTTTAATTCAATATTGCAAGTCACAGACAAGATTTTATAAGGGTACTTGCCAGGAGATACATCATTGTTAGGAACAATGATAAAATGTGTTAGGAACAATTTATTCTATAGAAATATAACAGTTATCAAAAATTGTATTTGCTTTTTGACACAGTTAACATATATAACTAAATTAAATAAGGTTATCGCTGTTATAATAACTAACTTCACATAATTTATATGATCAAAATTTTAGGCCTTTGTTAGTATACTTATAAGTAATTGATGAATTTCAGACATTATCCATCTTCTAGATCTACAATGTTAACAAGAGATTTGATAACATTATATTACAAATAACTCATTTATCAAAAATAAATATTACATAACTCATTTACAAACTTATAACTTATATGATTCATAATAAAATGTTGATTATATACACATCAATTACTAAGTCATCATCATCATCATCATTATAGGGTATACTCTACAATGAAGTTACAAAACAAACCTGTTATATATTTCAAATATACTTTTTATTAGATAACAAAGCAGAGAATTGGGATTTAACTTTATATCAAGAGCTAGTTTGTTTTCTAACTTTATTATAGTTAAACACTATAATTTGGTCTTCAAAATATACCTACGAGTTTATTCTTATGCAACTTATAAATTATTTATTTGATTACTATTCTTATATTGCAGTCTTGGGTTTATTGTTAATTGCATACAATGTAATATTGTTCTTGTATTCATTGAATTTGAACCTTGTAGTTTTATGATGTACATCTTGAGGTTTTTCTAAAACTACACTTTTGGTATTAACTTGGCAAAAAACAACTACTTGATGATATTTTCAGCAGATGCGTTTTACACTAGGTCAGCACATTATTCAATGCTGTGAATCACAAACAAAACTGTTGCTCAGGTGTGTTGGACAACACAACTCAGGACCAACAAAACACACCTGAGCAACAGTCTTGTCTGTGACTCTCAGCATTGAATAATGAGCTGACCTGGTGTGAAGTGTTGTGCTGAAAATATCAATAAGTAGTGGTTTTTTGCCAAGTTAATACCAAAAGTATAATTTAATTTAACTTCAATGATCTTTAAATCAGCTAAAATAAATTAACGGGAAATTTGTATTTTTGTTCAGAGATTTATTTCTTCTTTAGTTCAATTATAAAGTAGTACATTTATTTACAATTTATATGTCCACTTTAAACCATATCAGATATTGTTTCTGTTGCCAACAGGTGAGAAAATATGTCATGTTTTGCTTTAATCTATTCTTTAGTTACTAAAATACAGAGTAAAAAATATATCATTTAAATTTATTTTAAGAACAAAACTGAATTAAGTGGAGCTATGTTTTGAAAATATTATAAGTTATTGTCATATAATGTGGACACTGGTATATAGATATACTTTTACAAGGAAGAAAGTGTAATAACAGGACAAACACAAATTGTCTAAAAAAATAAATGTTGAAAGATATTCTGTTACTATTTCAACACTCTATGTATAAAGAATAATTCATAGTTAATACTATATTTACATCAATTAGATTAATCTAGTTATGATCAATTTCTAAAGCTTTTCTTATAAAGTTTATCATATTAATAAGAACATATTTTAGGTAAAGGATAGTGGTAGTAGTAGCGAAATTTCAAGTTGCATGTTGTAATTATCTTGAATTATCTTAATAAATCATGAGTAATTATCGAGTAACTGAGTGAAAACTATTAACTTTCAAAAAAGACACAACGGAAATCAAATTTTGCCATATAAATACAAAACACAATACACTCACACACCAATATAAAAATCCTACACTACATAAACAAAAGCAACAAACTAAACACAACAGAAAACAGTGCGATATACAAACACTTCAAATACTATCTGCAACACATTCTAAACGACAAACGCACTCACAACCAAATACTATATTTAAACCCATAATTAACAACTACTCTATGCACAATAACACACCACAGAACCCCAATACACCACAGACTCCCACTAACACAACACACCTGGACAACAGTCTTGTCCGTGACTCACAGAATTGAACAATGCAAAATGTGTCTGCTGAAAAATATCAGTAAGTAGTGGTTATTTTGCCAAGTAATACTAAAAAAGTAATCGAAAAAATCGTTCTATTAATTATTTAACCACTACTACTGGTTGGCTTTGTCAATGAAATAATTGTTTTGAAGCATGTCAGCAAGTAAGTTAGTAATTTTCACTCTGTTACTTGATAAATTACTTATGATAAATTCCAAAGTAATGAATTTATTACTATAAATACTAACAAACATCTTTTATTCTTCTAATTTCATAGGCAATGTTTAAAGTTTTTTTCTGTAGTATATCTATATTTCAGTGAAGCTCATTTTAAATACTTCTTCTTTAGTAACTTATTTTTAAATATTGTCATTTATTGCCTTTTTTAACCCTACCTATTACCCTAAAAATCGAAACACTAGTTTATTGGCTATTTAGGGAAAATAAATTATTAATTACCAGGCATTAGGTGGTATTGGTTTCACCTTATAGAAAATTCCATATACGTTTCAAATTTACATTAATATAAATAATAATAAAATTCTTTTTAAAAACTATGAGGAGTTAGCGTAGTTATTGCATGAGTTATGTGATGCATTATGCAACAAACATTATTTCCTTGAAGTAAATCTTTTCAGCTCAAGATGGAATGATGACCATTTACTAATAATATGGTATGCATTTATTTGAACTGCAAAATTAGAACTTTTTAAAAGTAAAAATCATTTGCTATGGTAAAATAAAACTTTTTAAATAAAACTGATAAATATGGATGATAATATCCATATTATCTATGGCTAATGTTTAACATTTATTTAATAAAAATATTTTAAAAAGTAAAATGTCTGGAAACTTTCTGTAACAACATTTTTCTATCAAGCTAATTTGAACTCTTGAGTCATCAGTTCAATATTTATGGAAACTAGATACATTTTAAGCCGTATTAGTTTAAATTTTCGTAAACAATATAAGTATATTTTTGCTAGATATTCAATTTTATAAAATTGAAAGTAATTTTAAAAAGATTCTGTAAAAAAATTAATAAAATTAAATTTGTAACCAACTACTACAAAATTATTTTATCTTATAAAATTATATATAGTAGAGCACTTGAAGTTTCCAATAACTTTGAAAAGTTTTATTTCCTATAAACTAAATTAATCTGAAACAGCCAAAATTCTACATTGAACAAAATGTGACACTTCTACATTTGTTTATTTGTATCATCTATTCTTATTCTGTGCTTCAACAACTTGTGAGATTGTAAAGAGCTCTTTTGTTTAGCTCTGTAAGAGCAGAAGCT
The DNA here is from genome assembly GCA_036971475.1 of Prosapia bicincta. NCBI lineage: Eukaryota > Metazoa > Arthropoda > Insecta > Hemiptera > Cercopidae > Prosapia > Prosapia bicincta. The sequence goes on from JBAIZL010000001.1 coordinate 6,244,232, forward strand.
GCATGCAAACTGAGGAACTTTGCCACATTCATATCTCCGATGTCGGTTCAAGTTGTTTTTATACTTGTAGATTCTCCCACAGCCTTTACAAACAAACTCCGCATGTTCTGAAATATAAGATCACTTAAAGTTTTTTACTTCTTTTGCAAACAAATTAAATTGGTATGTGATACAAATATTAAGTACTGTAATCAAAGAGCATGCTTGAATTTGGTTAGATAAATAGTTAAATATCTCTTTGTCAATGATAATTGATTATTACAATTAACACAAATTAAAACCACGATACAAGAATAATAATCAAATAATAGCTAATTTAATAGTTTATATAAGATTAACCTCTATTTACACATTGACCTAATCATCATCATTAACAGGGGTAACTACTTTAATCATTCACATTTAATTTAGTTTCAAGCACTAGTTTTGATTTTTGACTTCATTGTAGTTTATACACTAGGATGATGATAACTCAGTGATCAAAATCCCTTTTAAACTATGTGATCAAAATGTACCTCTTGTATATTACTTATTATTTGATTACTATTCTTATATTGAAGTCTCAGGTTTATTGTTAATTGAATGAAGTGTAATATTGTCTTTGTGTTCATTGAATTTTATTTCAATGATCTAATTAGCCAAAATCGATCAACAAAAGGTCTCAAAAATACGATTTGTAAATTATATTCCTAAGACTAGGTTTTAGAGTCGGTTTGAAATTATTGTTATAATAGGTCTATCATGATGTTTATTTATGGTTTTGTACTTCAACAATTTGATTGGCTTTTAATATTTTTTAATAATTAAACCTAATGATAAATTCAAATAGTAGGCCTATTACTTACACACTGAATGATAAAAGGGCAGTTATTTCAGCAATTTTAAACTTGAACCGTAAGAGACAAAATACCTATTTATAATATTCAACTTTGAAATACAATTTAATGTAATTTAAAAATCACTACAACCAGAACAATCTCATAAAACAATTACAATTCCATACCACTAACATTGAAATAATACTGACTAAACCTTCTGACAGTATTACCATCTATATTGTATTTTATATATCATCAACTAACAAGAAAAATTTTTCTTAAAAGTTGCCAACAACATACTCATCTATTACAATAAACAATGAAACTTTACCATATACTTTTTTATAAATCACAGCTACAGAAACATATCAGCCACTATGCAAATTCTATATAAACTCAATAAAAATTAATTTCAACACAACAAGAAACTTGAAATATTCAAACATTTCAAAACACACTAATAAACGCACTAAAAACCCAATTATACTAAAATTCCCATACACCATATGATACATTAACATTTAATATATATTAATCACTTAAACAATAGCCTATGACTATCCGAACGTTGAATTTAGTAAATTTGTTAAAACTTACTGAGACAGAACGTTTTCGATCACTATGTGCCGATCTTCATCAGTGTCTTCTGCTTGGAGATGTTGGGTCAAGCGGTGACAGTTTTAAAGGTAAGTTTTCGATAGTATCAAAGATTATGTGTGATTTGTATTGTGTTTGTTCGTTTAATATGTTTGTACTTTGTGTTTCTGTGTATCTGTAAATTTCATATTGTTCTAGTGTGTTGAGATGTGGTCCTTTTTTGTTGATGTGTAGAATTTCTAAGTTTTGGTAAATGTCTGTGTATTTGTGTCCCATAGGAAGTCCTATCAGAAGTGTCTTGAGCGAAATTTTTCTACAACACATAGAAAACACCAAAATACTCACAAACAATACACACACACACAAAATTATCTACTGGCACAGATACGTCGATGATATTATAACACTATACAGAGGCAACTCCTGTCAATGCGAACAACTCCTCACCTACACTAATAAAATACACCCAAAATTCCACTTCATTTCAGAAATTGAAACCAATCGATCCCTAAACTTCCTCGACCTAACCATAACAAAAAGCCACACACAAAAACACAGCTTCAACATTTACAGGAAACCCATAACGACAGACACACTTATCCACAACACCTCAAACCACCCTATCCAACACAAACACGCAGCCTTCAGATCCATGCTCCATAGACTTAAAGAAGTCCCAATGACCACAGAAAACATAAACACAAAACAACAAACAAAATAGCCTGCAAATTTCAAAAAACAGGATACAAAATAGCATACAAAACTAATAACAAGCTACAATACAAAATACAACACAACACCAACAACAAGGATAAACTACAAGCACCAGGCGTATACAAACTAAACTGCGACGAATGTAACAAGTTCTACATTGGACAAACAGGTCGCAGCTTTAAACAAAGAGTCGAAGAACACAAACAGAACACCAAGTCAACATTTTACAACCACATTAAAGATACAGGACACAAATACACAGACATTTACCAAAACCTAGAAATCCTACACATCAACAAAAAAGGACCACATCTCAACACACTAGAACAATATGAAATTTACAGACACAAAAAAACACAAAGTACAAACATATTAAACGAACAAACACAATACAAATCACACATACTCTTTGATACTATTGAAAACCTACCTTTAAAACCGTCACCGCTTGACCCAACATCTCCAAGCAGAAGACACTGATGAAGATCGGCACATAGCGATCGAAAATGTTCTGTCTCAGTAAGTTTTAACAAATTTACTAAATTCAAAGTTCGGATAGTCATAAACTATTGTTTAAGCGAGTAATAAGATTCAACCGAACGCAATGGACTACAAAATTCAAGAATTTAATATATACTTGTAATTTATTTACAAATTTGTTTTCATTTTAAAATTATAATCATCTCTTATCTCTTGGTAATTTAAATTTCACCTAGATATTTCCTACACAATTTATTTTCATTTAAATAACTTTCAATCTATTTAGCTTTATTTACTGTTATATTTATTAATATCACTAAAAAACCTCTAATTACTGATATTTTTTAGAAGACATGTTTCACACTAGATCAGTGCAGTCCAATGTTGTGAATCGCAGAACATTGTTTGAACAATGTAGTGATCTAGCATTTGCTGAAAAATATCAGTAAGTAGTGATTTTTTGCCAAGTGATATCAATCAATATAATTGTTTAAACAACCTAAAGATGGACAACACAAAAACTGCAAGTTTTATTTACCGTGTTAAAAAACCAAGTTGAGAAAGAGATACATGTCTAGAAATGGTGATAATCACATCTAGATTTATTTCAATTTTTCATTATAGTTTACCAATGTAACTATTAGGTATCAAACATGATAACATTAAGATAAGGGTAAGATTGACTTGTGAAAGTAGGTAAGGAAAAATTAGGACATAAAACCCAACTGGTATAGGATATAGGAGAGACTTGAGTACCTAAGTAGACTTATTCTTTATCAGGGTTATAAAGAGATCACGACCTGTTACACTTATGTAAGTGGTACTATAAAGAAAGTTACAATATAAATCTGGTCTTTATAATAAGCTCAAGCTGAAGATGGAAATAAATAAGAAGTCTAAATGTAATAAAATTTTAAGAAATTATTTTTATATTATTTTATAATTAGGATTTATATGTTATTAATTATTAATATTTCCTCATATTAAAGAAGTCAATATATTTTCAAAACAATCATAAGAGTGTTGTAATCACCTGTTACACCCAATCACCTGAAGAGTGAAAACAAAGATTCACCCAGATTGTGACTGTTATAACACTTACTAAAATTAATTTCTATTATTGTATTTTATGCTGTTTGTTATTTGAAGAATGATGTGTAATAGGCAAGTGTCTCATATTATTATATGTTAAAGTGTTACAGTTTTTATTTTTGAAATACAGAAAGGCATTTTTTCAAACAAAACAATGTTTATTTTTAATAAAAATATAATCTTTTAACAGTTTCAAATCTTTATCATAAAATTATTATTTTATATTGTGCTATAAGTACTAAACTCAATCTGATTTTTAAAGCCTTTTAATGCAGTCTGTTCATTTTCTTCAAATGAAATACACATGGAGAAATAGTTTATTTTTTAGAAATAAAAATTGGTAATAGTTGATACATTTTTTAAATTATAGTTATTTATTACTATACAAAAATTATAGACACTAAAAATTCTGTTTACGGTTTGCAAATGATAATTATAGTATGTACCAATTTTATATAAGCCTCAAATAATTTATTTTATACAAGCAATACAAACTCACTTATGAAAAGGTCTCCTTTCATCTTAAATAAAGAAGTACAAGCAATTCCTAGAGAATATATCTGGTGAAATTTTAAAAAATAATTTGTGTATGTTAGGGCTCTATTGGGTATTGTGGTGAAAGGGGAGTGGAAGTGTATGTCATGTGATATCATGCAGGAACTGGGAATGGTGGAGGTGGCACAGTCTTCAGATAGATACTTACTACTTTCTGTACTCAGCACTTTCATGGTTGTGTCACAGTTTAGAAAATTTTACAACTGAATTTATATTATACATGAGGGGAAACACATTACATCTCTTGTTTTAGTTTTAATTGGGGTATTGTGTACTGTTTTTTTAAAATTATTAGCTTAGGTATGTTACTCTAGCTATGTTACTCCAACAGTAAGCCAACAGAAGATAACCTTAGCTTACGTAATACGTATTCTTCGTATTACTAGAATTAATTATAATAATCTGAACAGATTTAATATCTACGTACATTTAGGATACCCATATTTGTTTTACTCCAAGTTAGATCCTTTCATCTCAGTGATTATAATATTCTGAACAGATTTAATATCTATGTATATTTAATGTACCCATATTTGTTTTTCTCCAAGTTAGATCCTTTCATCTCAGTGTAAGGTCCTAATAAAGACAATATGCTGTGAAGGCTTTATCTGTCTACATTAGTTATCACAATTTAAAAAGAGATAATTTAAATATAAACTGATTCAAAATTATTGAGTATAGGCCTATCATAAAATAAGATTATTATGCAAGACATGTTATCTTATTTAAGTAAAAATTGGTTAGTACAATTACTTGTAACTATATCTGTACCAACCTCTACTATGGGCTGCATGACCCTGACCTGGTGGAGAGGCTTAATCCGCGTGTGGGGGACGGGTGGAGCGGAGCAGTACATACGTGGCTCCCTATAAACAGGAAGTCCAGGTAAATGTGTGAGCGCATGAAGGCGGCTCAAAAAAAATGGCAAGTCCTAGCACTTGAAGGGTTGTTATCTGCCCGGCTCTCGCCCTGCCCTTCCCTTACGGGCGGCAACTAAGAAGCACCCCCCATCCAGGTTGGTGGTCTGGATGGGCACATACACAACCAATCTGAAGGTGTCTTGCGATCCGTGCCGATATAGATTCGTGGCCCTCAGGGTAAGGAGGGTCTTTAACGGAGCCTCAGGGGCACCTGGCGCCAGGTGTACTGAGTACCTACGTCGCCTTACCGCCGTAAGCAGGGCTCTGCGGTGGCGGAGCTTTATTTCCCTAGCTGCTTGTGGGAATACAGATGGCAGAAAAAAACAAAATAAATTTAACTGGTCAGGGCTTAGAACCTACCGACAAATCTGTCCCAATGGATGTGGCTTCGGCCCCCGTAGAGACAGATGGAAAACCAGTTGCAAAGGCAACAGGAGGAATGAGTGGGGCACAAAGGAGGAAAGCACTCTGGCTTTCCTACCATGAGGAAGGAAGGCGGAGGCGGAGGGCAGAGAACCACCGCCAAATACACCGGTCCAGGCGGTGCTGGAGGAGTTTGACGGAGGCTGGGGATAGAACCCGCCCTGTCATCCCGGAAGCCAGTGGATCTGGTAGGACCTTAATAAGACAAGAGAAAGAGAGGAAAAGGAAGGAAAGGAGTACTTCTACTCCAGAGTCGGAGGCCAAGAGGAATAGACAAGGGTCTAGGCCTGTTGGGTCGGGAGGGCCGTCTTTCTCATCGATCTCCGCCAACCTACCGAGGGTACAAGTGACCTTTGGGGATAGTGTAGGCGTGAGGATGGAGATGGTGGCATTCGACCATCTTAAGGGTACCATCATGGACCGAAATCTGGATACTCCTAGTGGAAGTTTTGTTCCGCGGTTCAGAGACATATACGTAAGGGATGGAGTCGCAGCATTTATTAGTGCTGAGGAGGAATCGGCAAAATGGCTGAGAGTAGTGGTACCGTCAGTTAAGCTCGAGGACGGGACTCAGGCAAGGCTAGTCCTGCCTGATGAACTGATCAAAAAGGTGAAAGTGACAGTGCTCATACCACCACCAAAAAGGGAGGCCACTCAGTTGGTCTAACTCATCGGGATGCAAAACTCAGAAATTGACACTTCGAAGTGGAAGATCCTACAGTGCATTGAGCGGGGACCTGTAAGCCTCCTCTGCCTGGATTGGATGAGGCATCAGCCAGACATCTCAAGGCAAGAGATGAGAAGGCCTTCCTGGGGACTGCAGGGGTCACTTTTAGGGGGACCTCTAAGGACCCGGAAGAGAAGGGCGAGGGGGAGAATCAGGAGAAGGCGTAGGGGTCAGTTGAATATGGCTTACCCTCAAGAAATGATCCTGCAAATTAACTTGCACCACAGTAAAAGCGCCTCGGTGGTCCTAACCAGGTGCTTAAATGTGAGGCACACATTACCAGCCCTTGCGCTAGTGCAAGAACCGTGGCTGGTCAGGAACCGTAAAAGGGGTCTGACTGCAGCTGGGTGCACATACGCAAGTGGGGAACATGAGGGGCACAGAGCATGTGTGATAGTCAGAGGTCTAGAAGCCACGCTGATTCAAGAATTCATAACTAGGGACCTTGTGGTGGTTAGAATTCCAGGTAAGAGCGAGGTAAGTGGGAGCAGGGAGTTCATCGTGGCCTCCACTTACTGCGCCCACAATAGAGAATCGCCCCCTGCAGAATTACGTGTTAGTTCGGTACTGCAGGGAAAGGAATATAGGAATTTTAGTGGGCTGTGATGCCAATGCTCAATGAGGTGTTGCGCAGCACAGACACAAATGAGCGAGGTGAGGAGCTCCTCGCCTTCTTAATTGAAGAAAACCTTGTGGTTTTAAACACAGGTGCCGAGTCAACATTTGTCACTTCAAACAGAATGGAGGTACTAGATATCACCTTCTGTAATAGACAGATGTTAAGGTGGGTGCATGACTGGCAGGTTTCGGATGAGCCCTCCATGTCAGATCACCCTTCATCATTGCTACGATGAGGGGAGTTGTCCGCCATGTGGTGTGGCTTAGGAACCCGAGAAGGTTTTAAGTCCTCAGTGAGGAGGCGGATGTCAAACTTCCGTGATAAATATGGTACATCAAACGAACTTGAAAATACTGAGGCCTAAATCAGGACTGCAATTTCAGGAAAATTGTCCTCTCTTGGAGATAAACACTGGGTGTGGTAAGCTTAAGTGGAACAGCGAGTTAGAGGCAAGACGGAAAGAGACTAGAAGGCTCTTTAATAGAGTAAGGAAGAAGAAAACGGCGGAAACCTGGAAGGCATATAAAGACAGCCAGGGTCTCAATAAAAATCTTATAAAAGAGGTTAAACATGCTTCTTGAGAAAAAAGGTGCTTAGAGACAAGCACACTGAGTGACACTGCGAGACTGTTTAAGGTGTTAGCAGGTGGACCGAGGGGAGAGCTTAAGTTTGTCAAGAAGACTGATGGTAGCTTTACTGACACCCCAGAGGAAACCCTGGGTTGGTTTATGAGGAACAGTTTTCCCAATATTAGACTGGTAGGGGACGGTGCTCAAAACCTCCGCCATACTGGGCTAAGGGCAGACTGGATTATTGCTGGGCAGGTGATCTCAGCGCAAAAGGTAAGACAGACGATTCTGTCTTTTAAGCCTTTTAAAGCGCCTGGATTAGATAATATTACTCCAACATTACTACAAAATCGCTTGGAGGAAATAATAGGGCCACTGACAGGATTACTCAGGGGCTGTGTTGCCTTAGGTTACACGCCCGGGCAGTGGCTCAAAATTAAAGTTATCTTTATCCCCAAACTGGGGAGGAAAGGTTACATAGAGGTAAAGGACTTCAGACCTATCAGCCTTACTTCTTTCTTGTTAGACACTGGAAAGGCTGGTAGACCACTATTTGAAGGATAGTATCCGCTTCATCAGGACCAACACCCCTACCGAACTGGTAGGTCAGTGGAGACTGCGCTGTTATCGGTTGTGGACTTTATTGAGAGTTAGATGAACAACAAGGGGATATTTATTGTGATGTTTTGTTTCTAGTGTGAAGTTTTGTTATTGTGTAATTTGTTTATGTAATTGGGGAAGGTGTTTATCTGTCGTATGTTGTCGTTGTATAGGATTAGGATGTCATCTATGTATCTATACCAATATATTATTTTGTGAGCATTAATTGTGTATGAATATTTCTGACAATAAGGTTGAGAAGGGGATCCCATGGGCAAGCCTTTGTTTTGTGTGTAGTATTTGTCGTATGTGAAGTAATTCTGAGAGGTTATTGTTTCTGTTAGTGTTATTATTTCTTTGGTTGTCATATGGTGTTGTTTTTAATTAACATTTGTTTGAGTATGTTTATTGTTTCTTTTACTGGTATGTTTGTGTATAGGTTGGTGATGTTAGTGTAGAGTTATTGGGTAAGTTTGTGTTTTTTATTTTTTGTGTATGATCTATGTTTTTTAGGGTGGTGTGGTTATGAAATAGGATGTTTTTTCTTATTATTTTGTTGAGGTGTTTCGAGATTTTGTGTGAGGGTGCTAGTGTGTTATTTATTAGCTGGGCGTTTTGGTATATTGTTTTTGTGTATTTTAATTAAGGCGTTGAGTGTTGGTGCTTGTTTTGTAATTTGTGTAAGGTGTCATTTTTGCTTGTTGTTTATTATGTGTGTGCACCAACACAACACACCTGAGCAACAGTCTTGTCAGTGACTCACAGCATTGAATAATGTGCTGACCTAGTGTGAAACACATCTGCTAAATAAATCAGTAAGTAGTGATTTTATGCCAAATTAATAAAAAGATAGCGTAACACAAAAACTGCAAGTTTTAAGCAACGACATTTACAACTCTGCCAGTTTTTACAATATAACTTACCATCCTAAATAATCAAAAAAGTAAGTACTAATATAGGTAAATGTAACACTATATGAAAGTTTTAGTGAGAAAGTTGGAATTAAGTAGAATATAATTTTTTTGTTTCTCTAAAATTAAAATTCCTGTGCCAAATTTTATATAGATATATAATATTATTGTTTTTACTAACTTGTAACAAAGACTATGATTTTATTTGTATAAGATACCTCACCTAAGCAATTCTAAAATATAATTATTAAGCTGTGGTAGCTTCAATGGATTCATTCCTTGATATAATAGAACTGAAAGGGTTAATTGTGTGTAAATTGTTTTTTTTCTAAACAAGTCCAGTGAAACTGGTTCTCAGACAGAATTTGCCAAGCAGTGGTACAGGCTCTAAGATGTGTTAGATTTGTTTGTTTCAACTTTTTGGCATATTACAGGTAAGTGCGGATCCATGGAAATCGGCCAAGGAAAGGATGCATGCTAGCTATGGGATAAACCATTGTAGTGTGTATGTTTTACTGTAAAAGCCTGTATATTGGTAAATCTTAGATTTGACTAACATAAGTTGGAAAATGTAAGCTTTTCATAAATAGGAAATTATTTTTCAGGCATTTATTGCTAGTTTGGGAGATGTTAGGTTTTAAATGGTCATTTGTATGTTGGTTTTGGGAGTAAAACAATCAGTATTTCTTAATCCCCTCCATAGCAAAATCTTAAGATTTATCAATATATCGGCTTTTACAGTAACATATATAACTAATGTACTTCATATAAGATGGGATACTTTCAGAAAATGGGATATATCATTCAAATGGACTACCTTACAACCTGTGTATGATACTACAGTTATTATAAAGTTATTTTTATAGGTACAAAAACATCATTTTTTTTATAAAAGTAATTTATTTAAATTGTGACTAAGCCTATTTACATGAAAAAACTAACAATATGTAACAAAAAGAAAAATATGATTATTAACTTAAAGGACTATTATAAAAGTAGAATACATTCAAACAATACTTGTAAATTAAAAAGTATATTGATCTTATGAGAGATACAAATTTTTACACCAAATAGAACTTGTCGCTATTTTTGCATCTCGAAATACTGAACGTATTGAAAGACTTACTTTTCATATAAAGAAATGATTAAAGTAGAAGAAATAATTATTTAGAAAATAAAAAGTAATATAGTTATTATAAAGACATGCTGACTGCAGGATTGATAGTAGGAACTGAATTTTTGTCAATATAATTATGCATTCTCTTCATATGCAGCTTCAGTGAGGCTTTTTGTTTGGCCTTGTATTGGCAGTGTGGACACTGAAATGAAGGTGCTTTGCCACATTCAAAGAGCTGATGTCTCTTTAGATTATGTTGGTACTGGTAACTCCTTGAACAAGTGTTGCAATGGTACATTTTTATATTTGATGTTGACCAATTGGTATAAAGACTAAACCTCTCTGAAACCATTAAAAACAATATAAGTGAATATATGTTAATTTTTTAACAAATATGTCATAATAAATTTAATATGCAGTCATAAACATTAATAAAATTATATCCATATTGAATCATTTACTACCTACTAACATAATGAAGAGCAAAACCTCTAAACTATATTATTATAAAACTATATAAGTATTTTAAAAGTACCTTGCAACTAAAATATTAAATTAAGAGAATTATTTAGTCGGAGGAAATTTAAAATGTTACTGTTTCTTTCAAAAACATTATTTAAAAGTTAAACCTTTTAACTTACAATTTTAGTTTTCCAGAGTAATTTTGACACAACTTAATGGATAAACTATATAAATTTTTTTGAAATTCTTGAATGTTTAATAACAGCCCCTCTTCACCTTTCACCAGACAAATAGTACTCAAAAGTAAGGAATTTATAGTTTATGTCATGTCATAAAAGAATGGTGCTAAGCCAAATAAAAAAAATGAAAACAATCAAAGAATATCTTATCTTAATTGCAAAACTATTTATAAATTTAGCATGAGAATGTTTTTTTTTATATAACAAATATTTTAATTTGCTTTGGAAACATTAAATTACTTTAAATAATATAACTCACCCTGCAATATCAAGATTTTATAGAGCTTTTTATTTACGACTTCATAATATCTAACCTCATCATTCGTAATTTTAGAACTTATTACAAATTTAACATCAAATTTTTTAAAAATTGCTTTGATTTTTTATTGACTGACACACGCACCCCCCCACACACGTATATATATATATATATATATATATATATATATATATATATATACACATACACACTACTTCAAATTCCAATATTTAAATAGTAAAATAATAAATCATTACTTATCTAATAATGAAATATTTAATTTTTATATTATTGATAAACCTAAAATGAGTCCTTCATTGGGCAGTTAGGATCCAATATCACTGTGTGGAGGTTTATTCTTTAATAATATGCGTCTGGGTATAATTAGGTTCTAAATATAAGAAACAGTTAATATCAATCCTTTAAAGATCACTACAACTGAATTTCACTGTATTACTTAAATTTATACATATTGATTTGAGGGTACCGTTGTAGTATGCTATTTTTTTCTATAGTGTACAATTCTACAACCTGTAATATTATTTGTAATTCTCTTGTCATATTTTATTTTGCCTTAAATGGGATTATACCAAAACAGTTGCTTTACATTAAATATAATTCAGATAAAAGTTTGCCTAATCACAAAAACTTTCTCTTTGAGAATAAAAATCGGAAAAATTGTGATTTTACTAAATACATTTATAAATATGTTACACCTCCTTATAGTAGCACTTACTTTTACAATTGTTGAGGACAGGCGTTTCGGGATATGTGTCCCATTGTCAACTCACACCGTAACATTATAAAAGTAAGTGCAGCTATAGGCAAGTGTAACATATTTACAAGTATTTTTAGTAAAAGGAACTGGTGGCTCACGTGAAGATGGGATAAATATGAATTGTGACTTTATTGATGGCTTATAAGTAAAGAGTAATTAGTTGGCTGAAACAGTATAATTAGGAAATACAATCCAAAGTAATAAGATTTTATTTATAACACTCAAAGTAAGCAATCAGGCCTATAAATAAAAAAGTTGTAGCTGGTTGACAGTTTTTAAAATTTTTGTTTCCTACTTTCAGAAACATTATATAATAAGGTTTTTATAATGATTTAGGACAAATTTGCATAAAATTGAGTTTATGCAACTCTGTATTGATTACTCTATGACAAAGGGTCACAAAGGGACAAAAGGACTCTAGAGTGAAAACTAAGACAAAGGGGATTTAACTAAATCAATGAACACTTCATTTAGATCCCACTATAGTTTAGATACTACAAAGATTATGCTAGGATATTAGTACCATTCAGTAGGGTAATAAATTAAGTAAAAATACCTTACATTTTTGAAACGACAAATAATGTCACAAATTATTATCTGTAAAATTTTTAATTTGGGTAATTTATTTATAGAAATAAAGATAATTTATAAATTACAATTTTTTTGATGTTTAGGAAATGAGTTTGTGCTATTTGTGACAGAGACTTTATTACATTGATTTTTTTTTCAATTAAAATAATAAATCTATATTATGTTCAACACATCTTTAAACAGATATGTAACATTAAAAATGGTTTTTAATTCTAACTAAATAAAATCACATTATAAATTCAAAAAGACAGATAGGTTGAAGGAATGAGAATGCTCTAGACAATATATTCAAATTTGTTACCATATAAAATATTTATTTTTAAAACATAACATTAATAGTTTGAAAAGTACATTCTAAACTTTTATTGTCAGAAAAAAATCATGTGTAGAAATATTTAAGTTTTAATAATTTCGAAAGTCATTCATTACATCATCGATCTTGAAGCCAGGTGTTTACGAAGAACATGTGCATTTAAATGATTTTTTTGTCGTGCTCTATAGGAACAAAAGTTACATTGATACTGTGGCTCCTTACCACACTCAAGTCTACGGTGGCGATATAAACTTTCTTGGTGGCGATAACTGCGTCCACAGACATTACATTCATATCGTTTGACAAAATCATGAGCTAAAACAAAATGACTGTTTATAAGAAATTGTTTATTTATAAACAGAAATTTTTCCAAATAAATTAATACATTTTTTATTACAAATATTAGAAATTAAATTAATGGAGTTTGTGAAATTTAGAGTTGTAGTTACAGCTTATTTAAAAGTATAAATTTAATTTTAATTGTAAACTTATGAACATTTTAGCTAAACAAGACATAATTTTTGCTGGCTTTTTTTTGTAATATTAAAATCTTAGTAACTTCTCACAAGTAAATGATGCAGATGTAAAATTAATTTTAAATTAACAACGGAATTTCTCTCTCACAATAGTTGGGAGACAATAACAGCCTCATTAGTTTCTCTTGAATAACAAATGTTATTAATTTATAAAGAAAAACAATTAAAAGTAACATTTAAAAAATCAATTTTGCAATAAAAAATTATTTTTTGAAACTTTTTGACCTAAATAAAGAGATATACTACAATTACTACATTATTGAGAATTATTTTATTTTTTTTGTTTATATAGATACATGAAATTACAGTATGTATTACAAATGTTTACTCTCTTAATTGACAATTTTAAACATATGTTCTGTCTCAACTCCAAAGACAAATGATGAAATATAGGCAAAACAAAAATATTTCCAAAGTAAATTTGTATAGTTTGTACTGTCGAATATCTCTAGCAACTGATGAATCAAAAATTACGTCATTTAAGTGGCAAACATGTAACAAAATATTGTTACAATTAATAATATAATTTAAACGAACATTTTGCTACAAAAAATCAGTAAATTATGTGATATTTTTAATACAAATACTTGACCCCGTGTAAATATCAGCCCGTGTATTACAGGATATCACGATAAGTCAGATTTTCGGCAAAATATACAGACTTATTGATATCACTTGGCAAAAACACTACTTACTGATATTTTTCAGCAGATTTATTTTGCACAATTCAGTAAATTGTTTAATGCCGAGTTATGGACTCGAGTCCGTAACTCACAGCTTTGAGTGAGCACAGTTCTGATATCTGTATCCTACTTAAGTTCGGAAAAATCAAATAGAATGCTAGATAATATTGCTATGGTATAAACTGACATCTACACAGCATTTATATGATCACTTGCAATTCATCAGCAATGTTATTATACAATTGGTAACCTATCTGGAGTTTTTATAAATACGTTTGATATGAATTCTCAAATTTTGTTTTAGCAATCTGTCTTCTGTTGAATTTGTATATTTATTGTACTGTTGTTATGATTGTAAAGTTGTATATGTAATACCACGTTACAACTAAAAAAAGCTTCCAAATTTGTCATACCTAGAAAACCTTTTTAATCTTTTTAGCAAAATATACTGTAACATTTTTTTATTACTTTTTTATTCTTACATACATATAAGAATTTAAATTCAAATACAGCTTTAAACAAATGAAAAATATTCTGAGCTAGTGGTAAATAGTCTATTTCATAGGAATTGTGCTAAGCATTAAGTAAATACTATCTCATCTTACATTCAGCCACTCAAGTTTGTGATAGGCAACAAACTATATACAATTTCCGTAAGTAGTAGTTGAAGGTAAATAAATGCAAAGTAAGATATTTAAATGTATTGTTATATGAGTTATATCCACTAAACTACATAAAAACAATTATAACTATATTAGAATTATCAAGGTATGGATCAGAGTTGCAAATAAATATTTATACTGACTTTTTAACTGATATTTATTCAAGACTATGTTATATAATTTACAGTATAAACAAATAACATGTAATAAATATTATAAATAATAACTATAAGCAGGGCTGTGGAATGGTTTTTGGTGCTCTGGGCAAGATTTCATTAGGTATACCCCAAACTTAATCCTACATATACCCATTCAACATTAGACCTAACTGTAAGGATTCAAACATACATAAGCAGGAAGGGACATTATACGACACTATCAAATATATATAGGAAGGGACATTATACGACACTATCAAATATATATATATTCTTGATATTTTACGTTATCCATTGTTTTTCCGTTGCACTGACTTTATGAAGTTAATATATTACTATTGTAAGTAATTTTACCCACCATTAAGTGTAATGATTTTACCTTGTGTGATGAGGCGCCTCTCGGTCACTTGACCATTGTCGAATCAATCATGGCATGAGTGATTCGACAATGGTCAAGTGACCGAAAGGTGCCTCATCACACAAGGTAAAATCATTACACTTAATGGTGGGTAAAATTACTTACAATAGTAATATATTAACTTCATATATATATATAGATTTTTTGGACTAGGAGACTGACAGACTTACCTTGGTAAGAGTCCACTCTGTAGTCTTGAAATAGAAACACATAAAAGCACTTAAACAATGATATATTTCAACCACACAGTGGTCTTTGTCAATCGAAGAGAAAACACAAAAAGAAATATGAGAGAATGAAATAATTGTAATCACAGATTGTGTAGAGTAGATATCAGATGTCACAGATGCACAGATTAAAGATATATATATTGTTTCCATGAACATATGAGTGATTATAGTTTATATAAGTCTGTCAGGGGAAAAGAGATAAGGCTATTTGGGGAAAAAAAATGAATGGATTTATCTGATGTTGAGGTTAGGGGATTCTCTGGATTTGGTATACCACTGGTATGATAGTTCCCACCTTCTCAGTTCCGAGGGATTGCAATCAGGGGGGAGTGATTTAATTATTTTTGTGGTATAGCAGTCATCAAAAGTTGTGATGTTGTGACTCGCAGCATGTTGAGCTGTTGGTCTATCCATATTCATAATTTTAACATCATGTCTGTGGCCATTCATTCTGATATTCAGACCATCCGTGGTCAGGCCTATGTACTGTGCTGAGCAAAGTTTACATTGTAGCTGGTATATGACATTTTTCGATGTACAATTATGATGACCCTGTATTTTGAAGACCATTTTTGTTGTTTGGCTGTTGAAACTATTTGCTGAGGGGTGTATTGGACACGTCTTGCATCTAGGTCTATTACATGGGAAGGAGTCATGAGGAAGTTTGTGTGGTTTCTCTGCATCAGGGTCTGGTAGTTTAGGATGTACTAGGATGTTTTTCAAGTTGGGAGGTTGCTTGTACCAAATTTGCGGTGGATTGGTGAAAAGATTTTTGGTGTGGACGGAAGCTTGAAGAATTTTGAAGCCATCTCTCAATATCTTGTTGAGTTTATGTAGACCAGAATGGTAGTCTGTTATTAAAGACAGTTTATTTTGTTCTGTTTGTGGTTTATGGTGAACCGAGGATTGTGCTGAATGAATTTGGTTTTCAATGAGTTTTTTTTTGGGTATCCTCTTCTCTGGAAGGCTGTTGATATCTTTCTATTAAAATCTTCCAATTCCCTATCATTCGAACAGATTCTCTTACCCCTGATTGCTTGACTGTATGGAATGGATCGTTTTATGTTTATTGGGTGGTTGCTGTCGAAATGGAGATATTGTAGGTGGTTTGTAGGTTTGATGTGAATTCCTGTGTTGATATTTCCATTCTGGAGTGTTACCTCTGCATCCAAAAAGGTGATGGCTGATGTAGATTTCTCCCAGGTAAATTGAAGTGTGGAGAATTGTGTCAGGCTGTCTAAAAATGTCTCAAGTGTTGAAGCACCCTGTGTCCAAATTAGGAAGATGTCATCTATATATCTATACCAACATAATGGCTGGTGTGTTTGTGTCTTTAGAAAACTTTCTTCCAACAATCCCATGTACAGATTTGCGTACGATGGTGCCATTCTGGTACCCATTGCTGTTCCCTTTATTTGAAGGTAGTTCCTTCCCTCAAACTGAAAGTTGTTCTTCTCGAGGATGAACCTGGTCAGGTTCACAGGAAAAGGTGTAGTGGGAGAAGGCTTGCCTGGGTGTTTGTTTAGAAAATTCTCTATTGCAGATAGGCCATGTGCATGAGGGATGTTGGTATAGAGAGAGGTGACATCTATGGTGACCAAAATAGTTACCGGGGGTAGAGGTACAGATATTTGTGAGAGTCGATCTATGAAGTGATTGGTGTCCTGGGTATGTGATGGAAGGTTCTTTACTAAGGGTTGAAGGTGTGAGTCGAGGAAAGCTGAAATTCTTTCCGTTACTGAATTGCAGCCAGCAATTATTGGTCTACCAGGAGGAGGGATTATGTTTTTGTGGATCTTTGGTAATATATAGAATTGAGGAGTAGAGGGGTTTTCATTATATAATAATTTTAAAGATGTTTCCGAAATATTTTGTTCAGGAGCTGTATATTTGAGTAGGTCCGAGAGTAAATTGTTGAATTCTGTAGTAGGGTTATCTGTAAGTTGCTTATTTGCTTCTTTGATGTAGTCTTCTTTGTTCATGATGACAGTGGTTGAACCTTTATCTGCTGGAAGAATCATAATATCTTTATCTCTTTTAGCAGATAAAGGTTCAACCACTGTCATCATGAACAAAGAAGACTACATCAAAGAAGCAAATAAGCAACTGTCAGACATCACAACATACAAAATAATTACAGATAACCCTACTACAGAATTCAACAATTTACTCTCGGACCTACTCAAATATACAGCTCCTGAACAAAATATTTCGAAAACATCTTTAAAATTATTATATAATGAAAACCCCTCTACTCCTCAATTCTATATATTACCAAAGATCCACAAAAACATAATCCCTCCACCTGGTAGACCAATAATTGCTGGCTGCAATTCAGTAACGGAAAGAATTTCAGCTTTCCTCGACTCACACCTTCAACCCTTAGTAATGAACCTTCCATCACATACCCAGGACACCAATCACTTCATAAACAAACGCCCAGGCAAGCCTTCTCCCACTACACCTTTTCTTGTGAACCTGACCAGGTTCATCCTCGAGAAGAACAACTTTCAGTTTAAGGGAAGGAACTACCTTCAAATAAAGGGAACAACAATGGGTACCAGAATGGCACCATCGTACGCAATTCTGTACATGGGATTGTTGGAAGAAAGTTTTCTAAAGACACAAACACACCAGCCATTATGTTGGTATAGATATATAGATGACATCTTCCTAATTTGGACACAGGGTGCTTCAACACTTGAGACATTTTTAGACAGCCTGACACAATTCTCCACACTTCAATTTACCTGGGAGAAATCTACATCAGCCATCACCTTTTTGGATGCAGAGGTAACACTCCAGAATGGAAATATCAACACAGGAATTCACATCAAACCTACAAACCACCTACAATATCTCCATTTCGACAGCAACCACCCAATAAACATAAAACGATCCATTCCATACAGTCAAGCAATCAGGGGTAAGAGAATCTGTTCGAATGATAGGGAATTGGAAGATTTTAATAGAAAGATATCAACAGCCTTCCAGAGAAGAGGATACCCAAAAAAAAACTTATTGAAAACCAAATTCATTCAGCACAATCCTCGGTTCACCATAAACCACAAACAGAACAAAATAAACTGTCTTTAATAACAGACTACCATTCTGGTCTACATAAACTCAACAAGATATTGAGAGATGGCTTCAAAATTCTTCAAGCTTCCGTCCACACCAAAAATCTTTTCACCAATCCACCGCAAATTTGGTACAAGCAACCTCCCAACTTGAAAAACATCCTAGTACATCCTAAACTACCAGACCCTGATGCAGAGAAACCACATAAACTTCCTCATGACTCCTTCCCATGTAATAGACCTAGATGCAAGACGTGTCCAATACACCCCTCAGCAAATAGTTTCAACAGCCAAACAACAAAAATGGTCTTCAAAATACAGGGTCATCATAATTGTACATCGAAAAATGTCATATACCAGCTACAATGTAAACTTTGCTCAGCACAGTACATAGGCCTGACCACGGATGGTCTGAATATCAGAATGAATGGCCACAGACATGATGTTAAAATTATGAATATGGATAGACCAACAGCTCAACATGCTGCGAGTCACAACATCACAACTTTTGATGACTGCTATACCACAAAAATAATTAAATCACTCCCCCCTGATTGCAATCCCTCGGAACTGAGAAGGTGGGAACTATCATACCAGTGGTATACCAAGTCCAGAGAATCCCCTAACCTCAACATCAGATAAATCCATTCATTTTTTTTCCCCAAATAGCCTTATCTCTTTTCCCCTGACAGACTTATATAAACTATAATCACTCATATGTTCATGGAAACAATATATATATCTTTAATCTGTGCATCTGTGACATCTGATATCTACTCTACACAATCTGTGATTACAATTATTTCATTCTCTCATATTTCTTTTTGTGTTTTCTCTTCGATTGACAAAGACCACTGTGTGGTTGAAATATATCATTGTTTAAGTGCTTTTATGTGTTTCTATTTCAAGACTACAGAGTGGACTCTTACCAAGGTAAGTCTGTCAGTCTCCTAGTCCAAAAAATCTAAATAATCTTTACCAACCAAAACTAACCTAAATATATATATATATATATATATATATATATATATATATATATATATATATATATACACACACAAGTTTTAATCGAATTGTGTCCAGTCGCTCGTTAGCAAATTTGCAAAGCGAATTCTATTACTGTCTATGATTTTGTACCCTGTAATGTTAAAAATTTAGTTATATGTAACTTTAAAAATAAGTTATATACATTTAACTTTTATAAACTTTGTTGTTTAATTTCTACCATTTCTGCAGCACCCAGATAGATCAAATGTGCCTAGATAAAGTAATTCATGACCCTAACATAATATCTGTAGCTATTAAAGAGAGGGAATGGAAGTATAACCATCTGGAATTTTAAAAAAAGGATAATATTTTTCTTGTTTTAGATGTTAGTCACCTTAGAAATACTATCCATTAACCTCATTCATTAGTTCAAACGTTTCCACTGCTAGATTTTGTACTCTTCTTTACCAATGATTTTCAATTGGAATATTTTCAAAACCTGTTCCATCTATCCTCCTTTTTGTACCCAGGAAAAAAAAGAAATCAAGTTGTAAATCCTTCGACTTAATTCGCATAATTTTTTTCAGCATTAAATGCATCGTTAGTTTTATAAATGGAAATAAACATTTTACCTACCGACTAAAGAGTTCTACTATAATTAAAAAGTACTTAACTAAGTGAATACGTAATGGCTTACTTGCTGACACGTTTCAAAACATTGTACTTTTTATGAAGCTAACCCTCTATTCAAATAACTAATAAAAAGTTATTGTGTATGAAAAACTGAGTTTCTAGCAACAAATTTCCACAGATTTAATCACGCTTCATAAAAAAATCTACTTGAATTAAAGATACTGAAGATGAAGGTCTTATCACGAACATGTTCTCATGTAATCAGTGACAAGTTTTGAACTATGTTAATTATTCAACTTTTTCTTGTTACTGAAATAGTTTACATTGAATCTCACACACACAAACACAGGGTAATTTTAAAATTAAAATATTATTAATTAATTATATATTTTATCTACAAATTTGTTCTTATTTTTTTAAAGATTTCATATTTTATTGATATTACTAATTTTGTTTTATAAGGCTCCTGATTAGGGTTAAGTTATATCAAAGTCTTGAGATTTGGTATTCTTGACATTCCTGTAATATTTAGGTAAAATAATATAATATTCTCAGCTATTTTCTAAAGGATTATAGAGTAATTTGAACTTCTTAAAAAACGAATGATTTTGAAACTCAAATGATTACTTTCAAATTAATGCTTTTAAATGATATCGTTGCCTATTGCATATAATAATAAATGTTACGTACACTATTTGTGATTATTGTTCAAATAGTTTTCTACCCAAGTTGGATAATCCAAGAGGAAAATTTAGGAATTCTGTGGTATTGAAACCAAAGGCTAAATCCTCTACTCTGCAACAATAGCTCTTGAAGCTCTATATAAATATATGTATAAAAGATTCTAAATAAGTATTACTTTTATCTGTCTATCTTTTCCCAGAATTTATCTAATTAAAATTATAACTTAATTATTGTTAATTTTGTTTCTTTAATCCAAATACTTTAACTATTAATTACCTCATAGTAATTAAAATAAGTTGCTGATTATGGCACCTTTATAAGAAATTTAGCATTTAATCCTTTACTCAACAATAGTTTCTCTATCATATAACCTCAAACAAACCTGCAACAACTTTATTTTAAATTCAACCATCTATGTTTATATTCCCATTAAATTTTTAAAAAAATCTGTTTAGATAATGAGGATCCAAGACTTAAATATTTTTCAAGGAAAAAAGTAACGGAAATGCCATTCCGTCATACCTGACCTTCTGTCTATATTTCATATACATTTTGGAAATAGATACACTCTTAGACATAAATGAATTTCCAATAAAAATAATACAACTTGGTGATGACATATTAAAAACTAAAAAATCCCACTTCACAACACCTTTTAAACTCAAGTTTATTTTGAGTTTATAGTACACAGAATGTCTTAAAAGAGAATTTGTTACTGTGTAACCAATACTATTACAAAATGTAACAAATAACCCAATATTACAATCCAACCACTCATGAACCTTACAATAAAAAAGTCATCACTTACTTCCTCATTAGATATCAAACAAAACCAGCATAGAGAGCACTAAATTTTACTATTGTTAAACCTTTAGAATAAAATTTTTCATTATTACGTTTGTGTTTTGTACATTGTGATTTTTACACCTACTTGAAGATTAAAAGTTTTAAACATATTTTGAACCCAGTACCAAGTTTTATTATTTTTTTCTATGTTCCTGAGTATTGATCACCTAAAATAAGTTTTATTAAAATACCATACACACATACAAATTTTATAACTACCATATATGATTGATTGTACATTAGCCAGTAAAAACAGATTTTTATTATATTAGTATCCTTAAACCACAAAATTTGTAAAATATTCTTAATATCATTTAAAATATTTATTCATTGATGTTACACATAACATATAGGAAGAAATCTTATAAGTAACTATGCATCAGGAGTGGGAAAGACATTATGATGATAATATAGCCTGGCGTTATTAAAAAAAAAAAAAAATAATACTATAATTTTCATTTAGGAATTTAAACCTTGAACTAAGAGATTTTTATTCATTTTGAAAGAAACAAAATTAAATTAGATATTATTAACTCAATGAAAAAATAAATATTATAATAACCATTAAAAATATAAAAAATATAATAATAAAAATATTTACTTTACCTATTCATTTATAATAAATACGAAATACACATAATAATAATAAAAGCACATTTAAATACTTTACTTGACTGAGAAAGAAATACAAATTCTTCGTCAAGTGACTCGAAGCAACTCTTGTTTAAAGCAATTCAAAAGTTTTAACTTTAAAATAAAACTGTAATTTAATTGCAAGGTTTCAAAGGAAGAATTGGAGTTTGTACATTAAGTAGGACTAAATTTGTTGAAGATTCAGGATGTAAGCGCCTTAAATGTTTATCTAAGGTAGATTTTTGTTTGGCTTTGTATGAGCATTTAGGACAGTGATATTTAGGTTCAATTCCACATTCCAGACGCTTGTGTCTATAGAGGTTCTCTTTGTACTTATATATTCGGTGGCATGAGTCACAGCAAAACATAGGAAAGTCTTGTGATCCGTAAATGTATTCTAGGGATAACAAATAATAAATGTTAGTATTTAGCAAATTCTACCTACATTTAACCAAGACTACACCTTTAAATACATATAATAAAATTAGTCATTCTTAGTTTTTATTTTAAAATTAGTCCAAGAAAACAATAATTAATTTCTTTAACAATAGTTTATGACTGTCCGAACTTTAAATTTTATAAATTTGTAAAATTTACAGAATTTAAAGTTCGGATAGTCATAAACTAATATTAAAGTGATTAATTAAGTTTCACCGAACTTAATGGACTACAAAATTCAAGAGGAAAACAATAATAAAATTTACTTTTTATAATTTTTGTTTTGCTCCAACCAAATTACTATTATTTTCTAAAGTGAAATAACATAAGCATTTAACCAGTATTAGAAGTTCTTTCTAGTCAGGATTCTAGAAAGAGAATATAGCTATTATAAGAGAAATATAGCTAGTTATTTGAATTTATTTCTATATTTTAGTCAACGTTTCAGCAATTTAGGACAACATTTTAGGGATTTCACTAATGGAGTAAGTTTTCATCTTGATAATGGCCATTAGGCCATGTAAATAGCTAAAACGTCGCAGAAAATATTCAGTTAAATTAAATTGCTACTTATATTTTGTTTTATCTATTTGTTAGAATCCTGATTATATATTACCAAATACAAGAAGTAAGATTCATTTGATTAATTAGAACTTATATTAAAATCTATATATTAAATAATAAGTTACTTATTAGGAAATTTCTTTTGCAAAATTAAATTTATCTTCTGTGAAGTATCAAGAGGGATCACAACAGGTTATTGATAGATGTAAAAAAATCTCGAATTAATGAGTTACATATATAGGCAAGAATATATCAGGCAAAGACCAAGAAACCAATACTGAATGTTCTTAAAAAATATTTAAAAATTAAATGAAATTATTTAGTAACTAGTCCATCATTCAAAATTTTATAAAAATCCAATATAACAATAGTAGGTGCATATAAAAAAATGCAAAATTTTGTAAAAACTTGCCACCTGATCATCTTTGATCAATGAAAATAAAAAGATTCTGTTACTTATATGTACATTACGTTCAGTGGAACTTAGTTAATCAGTTTTACATTAGTTTATGACTATCTGAACCTTAATTTATTTTGTAAAAACTTACTGAAACAGAACCTTTTCAATCGCTCCGTGGCGATCTTCATGAGTGTCTCAGTCCGTTTTCACAAATTTAAAAAGTAAATTAAAGTTCAGACAGTCATAAACTAATGTAAAACTGATTACAAAATAATACTTCAGTTTTGGTATAAACTC
Source organism: Prosapia bicincta (assembly GCA_036971475.1). NCBI lineage: Eukaryota > Metazoa > Arthropoda > Insecta > Hemiptera > Cercopidae > Prosapia > Prosapia bicincta. Next base: position 6,268,265 of record JBAIZL010000001.1, read on the forward strand.
ATTTCTCTCTGATAAAGACGATATCTATTTGAACAAATAAGTATAACTTTTTATATGAAAATATTGAAGAAACTAAACAAGTCATACCGTAGTTATGATTAGTTAAATATTCCCTATTTATTAGCAATGTCTATAAGAAACGGAAAATTGAATCAGGATAGTTCATTGGAATCTTAAAATAATATTGAAACAGAAATATTTCAAAATAATATTTAATTAATAATTAGTATGGATTATTTTCCTCATAGAAAGTGCTAGTTATTGGATAAAGTATCAGTAAGTGTTCAGGTATTTTGTTCAAGAATAATTAATAAATAGGTATTACTATAAATTTAATTCATATTTATTTCATAACAGTAAATAATTAACACAAATTAATCCGTACAAAGTGACCAACTGTGTTTTCGACCAATGTGACTAATCAGATGAACTTTTTGATGGGCTCCATATTGACAATAAGGACAATGGAATCGAGCTTCAACACCACATTCATACTTTTGATGTCTTTTCAGATTTTTTAAATATCTGTAACTACGACCACATGTTTCACATCTGTGTATGTTTCGAGTATGAGTCAATACTGTCAACAAAATAAAAATTAATAGAAGGCTACATAATCAAAGTGATATAAAATTAGAATAACTAAGTAAATAAATCCCTTAACCTTATATGTAAACATTTTGCTGATTTTCTACAGAAAAAAAATAATTTCAACAAGAAGTCACAAACAAATAAATTTATAGGATGGTTATAAATATCCATGGCACGATATTATTAGTAATTTTGTAGGGAAGGTCTTAAAATATCATTGAAATCTTAATTCTATGTTTTTCACTTTGTCACATTCATAATTTTATTTCATATTATTATTTAATAATATACAAAATAAATAACAAATTACAAATTGGAGAGCCTAAATAAATATATAGTTATGATTATCATTTAGAAACATTTGATATTTCATGAATTACAAGCTAAAAACTCTATTGTTGGTCTGTCAGCACTATGATTTCAAACAAAATAATCATGTTTAATGATATAACTGTCTTGTCCAATATTTATTTTATATTTTTATTTGATTTAAATTAATTAAAAAACTCCTTATTGGGTACATTGTTTTAAAGGGTTAATTGAAAAGGAATAAAAATATTTTTTCCCTGAAAATTTTATTGCCCTACTTGAAACAATTTTGTATTAGTGACAAAATTTTTCCTGTTGAACAGAAGGGGTTCTATCTTGAAGAAAAATTTTCTATACATAATCAATTTGCTCCTGTTTATGACCAATTTAATTTCTGATTTGTTTTGCTTTATATCTTGTAAACTAAGGAAGTGTTTAATTGCTTTCTGGAGTTTAAAAGGAATATTTACAAGAATAGGAATACATACATTTACAGGAATATATAGACAAACCTTATAGGAAGGTATAACACAGTATTTATTTCTTTTGTTATTTTCAGAAATAATCAAGAAGGTCATATCTAATATAGTCACCTCCAAGGTATACAACTCACTGACTAAACATATAAAAACCAATTGTTATTTTATAAGCAAGTGAATAACAATTTTAAAAATTATTGCTAAGGAGCAGTTATTAAAAATTATTTTTTGCTTGTTAATTGTCCTTTGGAATCAAGATGAATCAGATGGTTAGAAAGACATGGAAATAATTTCAAAGTATTGTATTAACTTATAATAAATTTTTAAATATATTTTAATAGTCATATTATAAACTTTGAAATTTTACTTTGTCAGAAGACAATTTACATCTATACCTATATTCACATTTATTCTTTTTTTTTTCAAAGTCAACACTTCAAACCAAACAAAGTGTGGTTTACAGTTGTACAATTAAGAAAGTGTTACTACAGTATCTGCAATCCTGTGTCTAGCACATTGTACCATAGTGTTGTAGTAATAATCCTAAAATTAATTACAGTCCTCTTTTTCAAAAAAGAAGTAATTTTAAGAGCATATAATACCATATACTGATTACTGGCATAGATTTTATAACGTGAATGCTAATTTATAGGGTACATTATTAGATTTGAAAACTTGATCAGTACTGTTTTTGTTTTTATTTCCTAATCAACAAACACCTACTTACTCTTATTTAATAAAATCAATTTTGAATACTGGAAGACAACTGAGATTAACAAATCAGGATTTACAACACAGGATTGCAGAGATACATAGACATTTAACCACAACTCAGGATCAAAGCCACAATAAAGCTGAATAAGATTTGAAGAAACAAAACATTCAATTTTACTCTTACATAACAAAGTAGGATTTTCAAGAGTAATAATATGTCCTGCCAAATTAAAATTAATAATTTCAATATTAAAGTTTGTGAATGTTATTGTGTGGTTTCAGAGAGAGCAGTTGGTTTATCAGAGTACTTATTTGGAGCTTTTTTAAAAAAAAATATATGTATTGTTCTACATACTGTATTCTATTGAATTATTCACAAGAACAATTGTTATTGAATTAATTTTGTCATGTTTGGCAAAATTTACAATAAATAGTTTTAAAGATTAACTTTTCTCTTTCAATCATAAACATTTTTTTCTTAAACATCAGCTATTAAATTATAATATTGCTTTTAACTAACAAGAAATGTTGTGGTTAACAAAATTACAAGAAAATATTGCAATTAAAAATACATTTTCGTAAGAATTAAGTAGAATAAAAAATTTAAATTTTAATCAAAACAAAATGTATCGCTTTTGAAATATTAGAATATGTTGAATTTAATTCAAGATAAAATTCACCTAGAAATAAATAATTTTCAATCATTTTCACAACAAACACAAATATGTTCTTCAATTATGGATACCCATGCATAAAATCATCACACACACATGCACAAAACACGCATTTAGAAATATATTCTACTTCCAAAATATAATATAGGCAAAATACATTTCTCATGTTTATATGCATCCAAATCTCACTCACAACTTTGTTTAATCTCAAGAAAGATGGTTTTGCAACAGAAATAATTTTAAGTATATATATTAAAAGTACAGTAAAACCTCTCATATCCGGAACCTCCAATATCCTGACGTAATATGAAAATAAAGTAAACGTCTTTATTCAGCAAAGTGCCTTGCCGTCAGGGAGGTTCTCTGGTACCAGCAGTCAGCTGTTTGTTCTTTCCCGACTCAGCAAGTTGCGTTCAAGTCTCTGTCTCTTTCATTTCACTAGTGTTATACAGATCGGTGTATTACCCAACTTAATCAGTTGTTTTTGAGTGTCGGTATCGTTCAGCTACTGACCGATATCGAGAAAAACATATACTGAGCTTCTCACTCAAGTTGACATAAGAACTGCTGAAGTGCTCTATTATGTTTAGATGTCTGACAGAAGGTCAATTGGCCATAAATATTTTTACTTATTTATGCTGTAAGTATCGAGTGTCGATAAATATCCCTTAAAAAGCACAGACATCTAGTCTTGTAGGTGACTAATCTGAAAACAAACTCTCTTGAAGCAAACAAATACTACATTCATGATTAGCTGGGCTAGTCCTTATACCCACTACTAATAAATTACCTCCACTAGCAGACCTAGCCCGTAAACCGCAATTGGTTAAGGAATTGTACATAAAGGCATGTAACTAAATTTTACGTAGAGTTCTATATTGCTATTAAAATATAATTAAAATATTCAATAAATGTTAAACTTGAGAGTAATTAAATCTACAATTAATAAGCTATTTACTGGAAACAATCACACATCTGCTTCCAATTGGAATGGTTGTGACTACGAAGTAGATATGTACATAATTACATAACCCGGTCCATATCCGGATTTTTTGTTATTTGGATCCGCTGTCGCCACATTGATCCAGATATAAGAGGTTTTACTGTATATTAAAATAATATGATAATAATAATAGTTGTGTATTTGCTTATGAGACAGAAGCGAGTTGACCTTTCTGGATGCTATGAGTGGTACTTGCGGATATGAACCCTTAAATTTCCGCTCTGTTTTGCTCGATACTGACAATGAGGACACTGGTGTACTGGTTCCTTTCCACCACACTCAAAACTTTCATGCCTTCTTAATGTACTTTTCCACCGATAACATTTTTGACAGTGTTGGCATCTAAACTGGTTCCCGCTTGCTACACGTATATATTTTTGATTTGGATCACATAATTGCCATACCTCTACAAACATAATACAAAAAGCAAGTTATTGGATTATAAAAGAGCATTTGCATGTTACATTTTATAGATTCAATTTTATTTCAATTCAGTGTTTTAAATTAAATTTTCTGACTGAATTTTATTAATTAACTGAACTGAACAGTCTTTGAAATAAATTCATCAATATATTTTTTTATTTTAAATTAAAATTTTATGTTAAATACTCAAACAGAATGATAAATTATAATTTAGATGATCCACAAACACAACAATTAAAACTTTTTACCAAAATCCATTAGATAGTATTGATGTTTAGTATATAATGTTTATTATATAGCATTAAATATTAGCTTTATAAAGTTTTAATTTCATTTAAGTCTAGTTATGGAATAACAATGACATTAAAACTTGAATACACAATACTTAAACGATTTTTTAATTGGTCCAATTGAACAACATTATCTTGATACAATAATTCATCAATTATGGAATATGGTATTGTGTTTAGATTTTACTTAAATTCTTTCATTTATTTATTTATCCTCGATTTATTATATACGTTTTATTTATATACCTCCAGGTTTTCAAACAAATGCCATATTTTACAGGTATGATTATAATAAGACAGATGAAAAAGGATTGGGAGTGACATTCATGAGAATTTGGAAATATTTAGATATAATATCCAAAATAAATTATTAGTCAACAAATTCAGGTAAAATCTAGACTCTTCATTATGTTCCATATAATTAATGAATTAATGACAATATTGTAACAAGGCAACATTGTTAAATCTGACAAATTTATGGAATGGTTAAAAGATTGTGCATTCAAGTATTCTCAGTCATTCTTGTTTTTGATAACACTGACAATACACGTTAGCAAAAAGCTTTCAACATTGGGTTTGTAAAATATTCTTGTTTATAGTAAAATTATTTGTTTTAATACATATGTATAAGAATTACCCAGAAAATCCAAGACAGACATAGATCACCTAATGTAATTAAAAATGTTTTCTCAGTAAGTACTTGAAAAATTTACTTAAACCTGTAGATTCAAGTTTGATGAGTAGATTTTGCACTTTCAGATAAATAACTGCAATAAAGTTACCTATGTTCTGAAGTTATTTCTTTCAAACTAAATAACTGTAATAGATTTAGTTTATTGGATATCTTTGTATGTACATTACTCTGTCAAAAAATTGTTAAACTAAAATAATACATGGCTAACTTATTATATTTTGTAGGGAATGCACTTTCCTCAAACCCCTGATGGTTACGTAAATCGGTCAAATCATTTCACTAACTCCTTATTATATGAGTTTATTAATATATATATACATAAAATAATGATGTAACATATTCCTATCTAACATGCATAATCTTACATAATAATAAACAAATACTCTTAGTTTCGCACAGTAGGATGTGCAGAATTGAAAATCACTCAATCAAGTGCTTAATATTTTTAGTTAGATACTTAGGTACATAAGCAGTACCTGTATAAGTCTATTCATATAAGTCAGCTATTTTAGAAGGTACATTTTTTAGATGGCTAGGGTGTCTATATACCTATGTAATAATATAGATACAAAATGTTTCATTGTTGTCAGAAATGTGATAAATTAAATTTTGTATAGATTATTATTGAATAATAATTGTGTATTTACCAGCAACCGTATAACTTGTGTGGTTTCAAGACCACGCAGCCACATATAAGTATGTTTATAATTTTGTTATTGGTGATTGGAGAGGTGAAGCATCCTTATTTTCAAAAGTTGACCACATAACATGATATTATTAGGGATTATTTTATAAGTATGTTTATAATTTTGTTATTGGTGATTGGAGAGGTGAAGCATCCTTATTTTCAAAAGTTGACCACATAACATGATATTATTAGGGATTATTTTATAAGTATGAACATATTAAGTATTCAACTGTTTGGTTTTAATTTTAATAAATAAAACGTAGTTAATATGACTGACATTTAAAGCATGATTATGTAATTTATAGATAGGAATTGCTTTGCCATCTCTAAAAACCTTCTTTTTACTAACTTCTTAAGAAACCAATAATATTAATCAAGTTATTTCATAAAAGTAATATTACATCTTAACATTATAATAAATATTAAAATGGTGAACAATTGAAAGGTTTCATTGGAGGGAACCGATTGTGATCCCCAAGAAAGACCACAAAGTGTTCCTAGAGAAAACCCCTCAGACTGCTAAAACAATTTACTGAGTACAGTACATTCCAGCTCTCCTACCATTGTTATCCCTTTTCTGTTGACGTGCTTCGGGTACAGGCGCCGGCATGTAACTATTTGTGTGACCTTGTGCACCAGGATGGGGAGGTTGAAACAAACACATTTCTAAAACATGCCTCGACTTGGCCTCTTGTTAGTTTGCCATAAGTATCAGTTAGAATTGGATCAGATCATTTATTATCAAGCATTAATTATGAGTGTCAAGTTAGTTGTTTTTATAGTGTTAACAAATATATATAAATCTTTCAATGTCAGTATAGAAACCAAAATTTTCTATATAAGCTGGTACAGGCCGAGTCAGGGAAGGTCGAGAACAGAGCTAGTCGCAAGCAATTGTACTTCATTTATTTTAAATAAGAACTGGACTAGGTAAAACACTCTTCATACATTTTAATGATGTTTATTCTAAATGAAATTTAACTTATCAAAATGTTTGTTTCAAATGGTGAAGAAGAAATTTTACACGTTGAAACTACAAATTTAGAGAAAAAATACTTGTGTCAGTAAATGTTAATTAAAAACAATTATTTTTCAAATATAAAAATTATTAATTGCCAAATAAAACTAAAAATATCTCAATGTTGCTCAACACTTGAGCATATATTGATAAATTACATTTGCTATAGTAGCACTTACCTTTTTGATTATTTAAGGTGGCAATTTTAGGAGATCTCTTCTATTGACAACTCAGATCAAAACATCTCCTGATGTGTCCTCAATAATCAAAAAAGTGAGTGGTACTACAGGCAAGTGTAACATATCAATATATCTTCAAGAGTTTTAGGATAAAACTACTACTTCATGTAGAGATTGAATCAAATCAGTAATGGTTAATAATTAGTTTAATGTGTTGAAGGTTATTGACAGATCACAGACCATTCATGCTAATAGGAATACCCTCTATGTTTCGATTTTCTATCCGAAAATTCTTTTCAAGAGCTAAAAGTATTACTATGAATTGATCTGTGATCTGTCATTAACCCTAATTAAAGAGATTAAATAGTTATTAACAGACATTAAATAAAGTTTAAGTAATTAATTATATATGGATTTTGTTGTCCAAATAATCAGCAAAACATTTACAACTAAACTTATCAAAAAAATACCAATTGTCAAACCTATAATTAAAATTGTTTATAAAAAAAAAAATTTTAACAATTATCAAGATCGCTTAATGTAATAAAAAATGTAATGTCTCAGTAAGCATTTTATAAATTTAATTTAGTTACAAATTCACCAAGTTTATCAAGTTTAAAAGATTAAAGATTTACTAAATATCAATTGTTAACTATTAATATTTCTTATTTACTGTAGTTTGGTTATAATAATTGGGTTTAGTATGTTTATCGGAGCTCCATACACAACTAATGGAACTAATTGTTTCCTTCCATTAAACATACATTTATAAATGATATTGCGAGCACATAAATTATACACTATGATGACATTTAAGTGCTGTAATAGGTTCAGAGTAATTTAAAGCACAAACAATCATTATATTATCATCATATCAAGTTGTTTAATTTGACAATATAGTGAGAAAAAAGATATTTAGGTGATGATAATTTAGATTTTAAACATTGAGATTATATAAGTAGATACCAGTTTTAAAGAGTCTTGAATTTTCTATGCCTGTATTTAAATGATTAAATTATTAGTGGTAAGGAATTCAACAGTTCTGAATTCGTATGGCAACACTGTAAAAAATGAAAGTAAAAAAACACTGTCAAGAAGTAATGTCAATGCTTAAAAACATGACTCATATTATGCCAAATGTAAAACAGAATTCGAAATATAGAAATTTTTTAAAAATACAACTATATAGTTTTAAAAATACATGTATATAATATACAAAGAAAATAATCAAACAAACCTGTTATAAAATTAATTTATATGCATATACAGATGAACAAAATTCTTTTTTATACAACTATATTAGAACAGGATTATTAAATACAGTAAAAACAATAAAATTATCATTTGTTCTCATTTTAAGTTTAAGTTAAGATTTTGTCATTTAATAAAATCTTCTGTAAATTTGTAACAGATGTAATTTTATTTCCATCAAATTGGCATACAATAATATTATATTTACATTTAAAAAAAATTAAATAACAAAATGTTTACAATAGTATGACTTAAAAATATGTTAATGATTTACTGGAATGCATAATTTTTTCAATAAATATGTATAACAAAATTTGTGTTGAATCTGAAAAGTATTTATAATATTAATGAAAATTTTAAAATGATTGAACAAAAAATATGTTAATTATGATAGGTACAAAAGTACTCAGCTCTTACAATACATTTTATGATTTTCAATATGAATTGGATCACAAACTAGAAAAAAGTAATAGTACAGTACTGAACAAAATGGTTATATTTTTCTATATCTTTTAAACTTTGGGTAAAATCTGATATGTGAACACCTAATAATCAAATTACTGTGCTTAGGAGTTAAGAAGTTACTGACATTTTATTTTTATTATTGACTCTAACAATAAAAGTTTTTAAAATCTCACTTTACTGTTCAAAGAGAAAATTTGTTTCTATTTTTTATTACAAAGTTAAAATTACTTTTCAGCTTATTAAAAATATTTGTTTCAAGTTACTAAACTTAAAACAACTAAACTCACCACAAACATTATTGGTTTTGTATATCTCATTCAATTAAACTAAGGTGAAATTTTCTAATATGTTTGAACAAATATGACTTTTGTTTCATTCTCTGTGAGCAATATGGACAAACAAACTGAGGTTCTTTATCACATTCAAAAGTAAAATGACGTCTCAAGGAAGACATATGATTATAGCCTTTTCCACATTTTACACAAATGTATGGCTCTTGTTCTGAATGATGGCTGTTGGTTGTTCCATTTTTCAAAATAGTTCTACCAGCAACAGTCTTTGAGATGGGCACTGCAACATTTACACAATTATTGTCTGTTTTAGTTTTTAAAGTATAACTTATTATCTAAATAGAGTTTGAAATTCAATATGAAAATCTTACTTATTAATTATAGAGTTTTTAGAAACTATAATTATTTTAAACTCAAGTTACTCAGATGTGGATTTAGTATGCTTTTTAGGACAGTAAATTAATTTTATTGCAGCAACTTCTGTTAATCAAGGAATGCCAAATACTTTAAATCCATCCCCCATCTGGCTATTTGAGTATGTCTAATGATATAACATTTTTAAAGTCCTTAAAAATGTCTAATTACGAGTAAAGATTTACTTTATTAAATGTTTGAGGAAAATGTTCTAAAAAATCTGTTAATAGTTTTCCTCAAGTTAACAACTTCATAGCTACAATCGTATTACATAAAATAACTACTTTGCTTTTTGCTTTCAGCATAAAACACTACATAATACTGAAGTAGAATCATAATTAATATTAAATTTGACACCATGTGTGAGTAAATGCTGTTAAATTTTAATAAATAAATATTTGAAATAAAATCTATCAAGTATAGTAATTGTGCAAAAAAGATTGTATTTATTATTAAATTTGCAAGAAAATAATAGCAGGGTATCAGAACAAGACAAATTTAATTTACCACAATAATAAATATGTCAATATGAAATGTATTCCATTTAAAATTATTAACCTGGGCTCAAAATGTGTAGCTCATGAGAAATTGGATATTTCTGTTAGAAAAATATCGAGTAATTATCCGAATTTGACTGTTGTATTATCTTAGCAATAGTAATATGTGTGAAATATCTGGAGTTAAAGACTTTACCTACAGTGGTCATTCTCTGCAGAAGCTTCACCATCTTACTTATCAAGCTAAGCTCCATATCTAGACTGGCAGAAAGCACCAATGAACTCACAGAACTGACATCTACTATTACACAGAGAGACATCTTGCTACAATTACTTTATTTGCAATGAACTGGATGTCCGTAACAAGCACAAAAACACTAACACATACCAGAAAACAAATATAGGCATTTTACAAATGATAAATATTACTACATGGTTAGGGCAGTACGCTACTGAGAATTTATTCATTTCTAGAACAGACTTTAAATTCTAGAAGGCTGTTTGTCACTTACATATTAGAATGCATAGACTCTTATTATATTATCTGGATACCACTGTAGGAGTGTTGTTTTCAGATATTTTAGAAAATTATAACAGGCATTTTGGAAATGAAATAAGATGCAAAATAGTGAAGCTGAAGGTTTTTATTAATACAAATATGATTCTATTAGGAGATTAGCAAATTTGCTCATGAAGTATGACAAAGTGTTGCAATTGAACACAAATTCCCTCCCTGTCCTTCTCAGGCAAAAACTCGAATTACCTTATAAAAATATGTAACTGATGAAATTTTGCCGTAAGAAGTACAAGATATGAGTAATGTTTGACTGGATTACAAAAACTCTTTGCCATAGACAAACCTCTTCAACATGCAGCGAACATATTGAATATTCAAATATCTTATCGCCGTCTATTAAAATTAATATCTTATGTGAATAGAAGTATGAATGAAGTCTATTTATTTTTCTTTATGATGTTTGGCAAATATTTCAAGTTAAATTTTTATAATTTTATGACTTTTACAAACTTATAGTTATACACTTTTGTAATTTTACATCGTCTGAAAAAATTTGTACTTTGTCCTCTGATAACCACAATATCTCAGTGTATCTAAATTGCCATCTGTGTCTACTAATGGTAAAATTTATTTTACATATTATATAGAAAGTGAACAGCTTCTAAGGTTTGAAACAAATGATAAGGTTTAATTCATATAATAAGGAAGACATTTTATTTGTCTTTAAAAATGGCTAAATTCACATACAACACCCTCTTACTACTATAATTTTTTATTAAACTTACACTTTTGGATGTACAACTCAGAGTTAGTCTTTTGTTTTCTCAAGGGATGGTTGCTTTATAACCCAAAATTACATAAAATTAATAGATAAAATAATATGTAACCAAGAATTACATAATAAACATTATTATGGTGAGAGAGTGTTTTCGTTATTATAAATTCACTAGATTTTCTTCTAAAATAGTGAAATAATACATCACAGAATATAAAGAAAGTGAACACCTTGTAGACTTTAAAACATAAATAAAAGTTTCACAAAATATACAATTACAGATTGTTATTTAGATATTTTGGAATAATACACATCCCTGCAAGGTGTTGTATTAAAATAACAACTATCCTCATATAATCTTTGAACAAGGACACATTTTACATTGGGCAATCCATGAACTCTATATCCATTTCTGTAATCAGTTACTAAAGTGACTTAACCACTGATTCTGGGATTCTTTTGTGGGACTTTTAAACAGTGGCAAAACTTGAAAACATATATATTATGGAAGTATTTCAATTGATACTCAGCCATATCTTACATGATTCATTGCACTAACAGATTTTCTTATCAAGTTTATGCATGAAAAGTTTGGTAAATTTGTTTAGTGAATTAAAAAAAAGTAGATTATAGAATGATTTTTTACAATTTTCAATAATTATAAGTATTAAAACATATAAAAAAGTTATTTACTTTAATAACCTAGTAAAAATAAAATGAGCAAACAAAATTTCTATTAAATATCAGTACTACAGCACATCATACAACATGCTATATGCCTAATAATAAACAAACATCTATATGAAATAAATACATACTTACTACAATGATGATTATATGTGAAGTATAGGATTGTATCAAATACTCTGTTGGTTGAATTTAATACATTTTAGGTGTTTATTAGATAAAAATTAAAAAAAATTAGCATTTTATTATGATAGAAAGATACTTTATTGTGAATGACAATTTTGTAAAGTATTACTAAAATTAAAATGAGTTGATTATTTAATTAAAAAAACAAAAGACATACACAAGAGTCACAAATTAATCATTTATTGATTCATTTGCGTTTCAATGACAAATTCATCATCATCAGTGACTGTTTCTACTACAAACTCTAACTTACAACTAAAACTTACTTAACGAGTTAATAAATGATTAATTTGTGAGTTTTGTGTATGTCTTTTATTTGTTTTAAAGTGACCTCACAAGCTAAGCTCAAAGAATTGTTGTATGATTATTTAATGTTTTTGATGAAACCCGTTGCACTGTCAAAACAGGTAAAATCTCCCTACTAAAAATGTTCTAATAAAAGCAGGTTGAATATTGGGATTAATTATCTGGAAAGCACATTTAAATTTACTTTTCCACATTAGGTTGCAAGCGATAAACCATTATTTACGAATTATGTAGTTATTGTACAATTCATACTATTAATGGTTTTATTTTCATACACAAATATTTATTTTAAAAATCCTTGTTTAATATTTGTCCTCAATTTTCCTTTATAATTTTAAATACAATTAATCACTTAAACAATAGTTTATGACTATCCGAACTTTGATTTTTGAGTGTGATGTTGTTTAGTTGGACTTTTTGCTTTATGTTTTCAGCGATTTTTATTTCATTGCTCATGTTTTTGTATTTGGTTAGGTTTTTTATGTCATGTCGGACTATAAAATTCAAGAATTTAAATACAAAACCTAAAAAAATGATAAGCACAAACATTTTTCACTTAAAATATTTAAGAATGCTATTGAAAACAATATTTAGGTGTATAGAATTTGTGTTTTAGGTGTATAGGTTTGTAAAAATATGACGTCATACATAACAAACTCACTATTTAATACTGGACTTTGAATATACGTTATTATTACTGAAAAGTATCAACAAAAGAATTAATCTCCCTCCACCACGAAATATGAAAGATTTAAAAAAATGTTAGTATAGAGTAACAGTTACCTGCAGTTTTGTTTGTTAACTGTTTATGCAGTTAGTATACATTACCAACATTTTAACTTTATGCACAAAGAATAACTTGTCAAGGTAAATCCTATAAAGTTAAATCCTATCAAATTATTGAAAACATAACACCTGTACTAAAATTTGAAAGATTCAAATTATTAAAAGTATTATAGTATAGTATTTGTTGATTTCCAGTGATAGCAGAATGTGTTTGTACCAGTAATTATGAATAACGTGATTCTTAATAGGAATTCGCCAAAGTATACTTGACAAAGTTAACTTAGGATAAAGAATCTATGTTTCCTGGGTGAGCACATTATAGGATGAAATATGGAAAGAGTGACAGAATAAATTCTTATGTTAACCTATTCAGTATTTTCAAAATTTATTTTTTTTCAAGTAAATTAACAATTTGTTATTATAAAAAAATCTATTTGCCAATAGCACTCATAGTTCTTGTGTGATATTGTTCTATCACACACTAGGAATGGGACATCAAACAAAAACATCAATATTATTGTTAAAACCAACCAATAGAGAGTAATTTAAAAAAATTCTCATTTATTACAAAGGGAAATGTAATGTTAGTAAGAACATTAAAGTTAGTAACCTAATACAAAATATTGATTTATTTTTCTTAATTGTGTGAAAAATACATTTTCAAGGAATTAAAATTAAAACTCAGATAACAAATATATACTTTTTCTCGTTTATAAAATGGCAATTATTTAACCCTAAATTCTCCTCCTAGAAAGCCCAAGAATATTAGCAATTTGCATGGTTGAGTTTCAGCCTGCTTCTTTCTGCCAATAAAACCTCGCCAGCTTTTGAGAAAGGTTTCTCTGCTGGAACGGATGTTCCAAGAACTTACAGGTATTTTCTAGCCAAATAATGTAGGGAAAAGTTGGAGGGTGAAATATCCTTCCAGAATCTTGAATGGATTGTCCTCTAGATGTTCCTAAGGTATGATTGGCTACCGTTGCCCCCATCAACTCGTTCATGCCGACTCATCCAAACAATCTCAAAAACCATTCCTCTACGGGTGACTTCAATCCTACATACTTAGTACAAAAGTATGATACATGGAACTTGTTCTTGCTCTATTTAATTTATTTTATTTTCAACAGATTTTATAAAAATAGCATCTATTATTAACAGACGGGTAACACTTTCTTAAAGAATTTGTTACCAATTTCATTTGCCGTTACGTTTATTATACTTGTAGAAAGCAAGGTTAAACTGATCAAACAAAATTTTTACATGATCAAAGATTTTGAAACTAAACAGCTCCAGAGCTGGGTCTTGTTATTTCTAAGTTGTTTTAACATCAAGATATGGCCAAAAAAATTTTTAGTTTCTTTATATTTCAAATTTACATCTAACACCTTTATATATCAATGTCTCTGATGTATTGGATATGACAATTCAGTAAAAAATATCACCAATCCATCTCTGATATATCGCTTTTTGATGTCCCAACCTTATCACTCACATAGAGGGAATAAACTTTTAAAATGTGGAAAACAGTGATATAATTAGAAAGATATTGTATATACATCTAAAAACTATACTTTATGTGCTCACAGAATTCAATTCGAAATGTCTATAAACTGATAACAAATTGCCTAAATAAAGAATAGTATTGCTCCATTAAAAAAAAGCAGAATTAGCATGTGATTTTACTCATGGGATCTTATGATGTTTTTCTACAAAATATTAACTTTTAGATACAAATTTAAAAGAGAAAACCCAAGAAGTATTTTAGAAGAAAAACAATTATATATATTAAATATTTGAAAAAAACAAAACATTCACCCAATATATACAAACAATAGTTCATGGACTGGTATATCTGTATTAACTAAAAAAAAAATACAAAACAGTACTTGGATTTCACACAAAAGTGAAAATTTATATGAATAATATACTAAACACTTTTAAATGTTTTAAACTTGCCTATAGTAGCACTTACTTTGCTTGTTGAGGACGGGCGTTTCGGGAGATGTGTCCCTTTGTCAACTCAGACCGCAACTCTTAGTAACTTGAGTTACGGCCTGAGTTGACAAAGGGACACATCTCCCGAAACGGCCGTCCTCAACAAGCAAAGTAAGTGCTACTATAGGCAAGTTTAAAACATTTAAAAGTGTTTAGTGATTACTAGTAGCTCACGCGAAGATGGAATCAATAAATGTGAATAATATAGTAAGTACTCCAAGGAAATGGACAAATCAGTAAAAACCGTAGATGTTTGCATTTACATAGACACCTCCAAAAGAAATTGAAAGTAATCATAAACCTAATGAGTCTGCCAGAATGTTTTGGTTAAAGCAATCAGTCAGTTTAATTTTTATTGCAAAAATTTTATACAATAAAAAAAAAATTATAGAAAATTATGCCATAGTCTTAGGCTTCCTGCTCTGGAAAATAAGGAGTATCATTGTTCATCTGTGCAGGGTTGCATACATGACTTTCTTTCTATTTGGGCAAACATGTATGTTTCTATAATCAATTTCAAAATAAATTAAAAGTAATTTGTATTATTGTTTGTTGCTATTTGCAAAATTATCTAATACTAAATTTGTTAGTAGTAAATTGTCTTCAAGTTTTGTAAATACTAAATTTATTAAAAACATCAAGTAAGATTTAAAAAAGCAAGTAAGATACAATGGTGAGAGAATATTTATCTTTTTTTATATACCAATGAAACAATGAAGCAAAATCTCTGAGTGTGCCGAGAAGTTTAGTTTGATGCAGTAAAATGACGGAATTTTAACATACACTGCACCAGCCAACATGACCATGAAGTGATTGCTATTTTATCTTATTTTTAGTATAATTCAGGTTTTTTTATCTAACTTTCTCATCGAATCTTTCTTGGTGAACATTTTTTTTTTTTTCAAGAATACAAAGCAGGCTTGTGCCTGAAGTGATTTAAAACCTAAAATGAGTGAAACAAATAGTCACTGAAAGCATTTGTTTAAAAATGTTCTAAAGCAGATAATGGAAAAATTGTCTTGATAATTGTATTTTGTTAAAGTGAGTATTTTGAAGACAATATGAATGATATTATACAAATTAAGAGCAAAATGTTTTAAAGGAAAATCCCCATTATTTTTCAGTCCTAGTCATGAGATATCACACCAAAAAATTTTAAATATAAGCCCAGATACAATAAATTGTATAAATAGTCATTCAATACAATTTTTCCAGAAAATGAATTCCTTATGTTTTCATGAAACTTTTTGTAAATTAAAAGCAAAGTTAGTATTATGTAATGTAGACAAAATATGGTAGCAAAAAAGTAGTTCTCCTAATACTTAATTTTTTGACACAATTTACGCATGCTGTATTTATCTGTTAGACTACTTTATAGTTTTACTATATGTTTGATAGGTTTTAAAGTTTGTGTACATTTTTTTAATAAAAGTAAAAAATATCGATTTATGAACAAACATTAACACTTCTATGTGAATAAAAATATTAATGCAGCATGAATAAATATATTATTACGCCTATATACCATTCTTGATTGATAAAGAATGTTATCAATCAACATATATGCTTCTTATCTTGAAAGGAGGTAAATATAAATGATTCCAAAATTATGGCAAAATTTTGATACAAATCTAGCATACAATCTGTAATCGTGGAAATAAGTTACTTTCCACTAGAAATTTTACAAATGAATTCGAATAAATATAAGAACTATCAGTGTAACTGAAGAAAAGTACTGTAATATTCTAAAATTGTAAACATTTATCCTAGAATACCATACAATACACTTAATTCTGTATATAATTATATAAAAAGACAACAATTGTTGGATAGGCTATAAAAGTATTCTAGTGAAAAGTAATTTAAACCGTCATTTACTATTTTTAAACTACTTAACTAAGTAAATACGTAATTGCTTATTTGCTGACGCGATTCAAAACGATTGTTCCTTTTACGAAGCTAACCCTCTACTGAGTAATTCAAGTTAGGTAAGTGTAGGTAACTAATTTACTAAGGCACTAATTCACTTAGTTAAGTAGTTTAAAATTAGTTTAATCAGTGAATTCAAGATGATTACATCAAGAAACTTCAGATACTATTTCATAGGAATATACTGTGGTTGAATTTAATAATAAATACATAAAAACCTCTTAACCACAAACCTTCTTTATTTTGCCCTTATGTACATTTCAGTTACCAAGTAACCACCCTCAGAGGTATAACATACAAAGAAAGCATTTTTTGTATGTTATCCCTCTGAGGATGGTTACTTGGTAGCTGAAATGTACATAAGGGTAAAATAAGGAATTTGTGGATAGGAGGTTTTTATGTATTTATTATTAAACCGTCAGGTAAACTATGAAAATGACAAAGGGTACTGTAATAGAAATTATATTTCAATATAAAACACACTATTTATACTTTGGTCACTAACACTTAAATACAATGTATTTCTATAAAATTAAAACTGTATTATTACCAAGAAATTTATATTTGTTCCCGGTTTTTTCTTACAAATTTCTTCTCCCCCTGATTTGCAGTTTTTATTTTTTTTTTGTACTTTATTTGAAAGAAAGGAGTTTATCCCACTCACATACACAAACAAAACAAGGATAAAAAATAACAAACATTCCAAAAAACCGGATATATTACAGAATTTAAAACTAACAACATTGTACTACACAACATACTAAACAAGAGAGACAAAACAAAAATATTGTATGTTGTATATAACACATTTTTAAGCACCAGGTGTATTTGCAATAAACTGTTCAGAATGTAAAATTCTACATTGGGCAAAAAGTTGTCTGCTTTAAAAAAATGATCTAAAGAACACATACATTTCATATGACACCACTCATCTTTTGCTAATCAAATACTAGAAATCCGACATGAATAACCCTTTTATTGTTAATGATCTCCACATTAACAAAAATGACCATATCTCAACACATTAGAACGGTATAAAGTTTACAAATATATCAAAGCAAAATAAAAACATATATAGAAAAAAACATAAATTTTATACATATTTTGATCACATAATAGATTACCTGCCGAACCATAAAACTACTGCTGCCGAACCCAACAATGCCTTCAAGTGCCCAACCTAGACACTGATGAAATTTGCTTAGTATGATTAAAAAAGTTATGCCTCAAAAGGTTTTTTATAAATGTACTTAAACTATAAGTCTATTATGTTCAAACATTAAAGTCGTCAATAATCATGAACAACAAAGTCTATGAGAGAAATTATAAAACAATAAATTGTGATACTGAGTATTTTTTTTTAATCACAAAAGAGTTATGTTTACAAAGTAGAGAAGAATGGTAAAACTCAAGATTTAATTTTATTTAAGAGATTCAGAACACTAAAAAGTGAGGACTCTGTCAAACTATAAGTTATTAATGCCCAAATTACCTTAAAGTTTCCTAAAGAACAATTAATAGTACAAATATTATCTTATAATGAAATAGTAATTATTTCAATTGAAGGTTGCAATACATAAATTATAGAGTAACAGATCTCTGAATTGTAACTAAGATTAACTTTAGTTTATGAGTTACCATAATATTAAGCCATGCTAAGAAAAAAAATAACCACAACTCTTACTTAAGACTTAAAAACACACCTCCAAGGAAGAACAAAACACCAAATTACCTTGTGATTATATTTTCTCATTCTGAAAATACTACACTACTGTTACCAATATGAAGTGTTTCACCAGCTCCTGAGCTTTTGGTTTATTCAGTGATCAGGCTCAGCATTAAAAAAAGCCTGAATATTGGCTCTTAATATTTTTTACAGTTTATATCCTAATAAGAATTTTGTATCTTGGTATTCAAAAACAATTGATTAGTTCTAATTTTATAGGAAATGATAAGTGAAAGTAAAATATGGTCTTCAGTACCTTAAATTTACACAAGGAAGAGTAAGTTCAGGGAAGGATGTATATTTGCCACTGTGTTGTTTGTGTGTGTAGCTTGCTTGTTGGTATCAGTTATTGTGCTCATGTGCACTATCTGAAACATATTACTCTGAACTGTGAGTAGGTTCAGCCAGGCCAAAACCAACCATTTTATATAATCATCAGTGAAGTACTTCAAGACCACCAAACTCCAGATTGGAAGCTATAGATTAAGGAAGGTAGTTTGATATTTAAACTCTTTAGTATTACTATAAGTATCAATTTTTGTTTAGCAACAAATGTAATCATTCCTACCATAAAATTTAAAAAAAATCACTGCAAAAATGTTGACTATTTGGTATGTTCTTTATACTTTCAAAATTATCAGGGAATCTTTAGTATTATTTTTTTATGAACAGTCAAATTATTTTGGTATAATAAAAACTATATAGATTTCATCTGAATATAGTTGGCAATTTTTTCTTAATTAAAAAAAAAAAAAATAAAAAAAAAATACTTACTCCAAGAGATGATAGATAACATACTTTTTATAAGGTCTCTGGGAAATTTATTTATTTATTTTCAATCAAGATAGTTTGATTTTTAGTGTAAAGTAATAATATATGATATTTCTAAAAGTGGTTTTATATAATCAGAAAGAAGGAAAAATACCAGGTTTAATCTAAAATACGAAATTTGTCAGATAAATATGAAACACATGATAAAAAAACAAATTTTTTATGGATTTACCTAAAATTTTAGCAAACTCCAAAGCTATGTTTTCATATTAAGAACAGTAGTTATTATTTAATAATTTTATTTATAAAAGCAGAAATTTTTTAAATTAAAGTAAAAGTGAAAACAAAATTTATGAAATAGCTTTTTGAATACTAAATTGTATTACAAAGGTGTTGATAATATTTACATCCCAAACACATGAATAATCAATATAAATGATTTTATTGTTATTTTTAATATTAAGAAAACAGTTGACGTCTTATAATATTAAAAACTACTAAAATATAAAACCAAGAATTAATTTTATGAAGTTTACAAAGTTTGTGTGTGTGTGTGTGTGCATATGTTGTAGAAAGTTTACAACACATTTTACTTTTTTCTGAGTGTATTTCTGGATATGTTTTTTATGTATCATAAGTTAATTTCTGGATACTGAAATCAAATAAGAAAATTGGTGGAAAATAACAATTCATATCAGTTTTGCTTAGAAGTATCTTGGTAGCAAATACCACTTGGATCTAAATGTTACTCCCTGAAACAGAATTGAAGAAAGTATCTCTTTACATGGCAAAGATATTCTACAAACAGAAACTTAAAATAAAACTAGGAGAAATTAAAAAAAAAAATTAAAGGTATGATAATTTTGTAAAATAATAACAAACATAATAATATGTAATTTAAAAATACTTTAAATAATTCTTTAAAATTTTTCAATAGCGAGTTCTTCTTTATAAATAGTTTCAAAAAATATTTGAATCGGTTTTAAAATCAGCAGTTTTTATTTAGACAGTTTTATTAGAAAACCTAGATTATTAAAGGTTTTAATATTTTTAATGCTTTTTAAATTTGTCCTTTTCTCATTTTTCAAGCACTCCTTAAAGATTATTTTGCACTAAACAATTCTTTTAATGTATACAGCTGCATTTAATCAGTTACAGATGCTTGGATAAAAAAGTAATTGCTCAATCATTTGATTGTTATAGATATGCAAAGAACATTTCGAAATTAAATATTGTGGTATGCATTTTAAGTTTGAACACAATATTCAAAACAACTTCCAGTATTATTTCTCTGAATGAAACTTAAAATTTATTATTTTTTTCAAATACTACTAACAATACACTAAGAACAAAATTATGTTTTAATTAATTTTTTCTAAACATATAGTAATTTGATATGTATATTGTACATAAAACATAAACATTTTCATTGAAAGTTTCCTTATGAGACATAATGACATGGACTAAATATATAAAATTTAAAAAGTATTGTAAGATACAAATGAAAATCTACATTTATAGAAAAAAACAATCAATTTGGATTACTACAAAAATCCCTTTCACAAATTAATTTTAACTGATAGTAAATAATCTTAATGCACTTGAAATTTTTAATATAAAAAAACTGATAGAAAATAATTATTTCTGGACATATATTGAATATCTGATAAAAAAAATTGGCCTCAGAGAAAAACTCTTTATTTTCACTTTGTTTTCAATGCTTGAACCAACATTACGAATTATGCCAAAAGGCATAATGGTGGAAAGGATCAGAGGAAGATGGCAGGAAATTAGGGTGTAGAAAATGTATAAAATCACATCTAAAAACTGAGTGATGGCTAAATATATAGGCATTAGCTAGTAACAACAATCCATCAAAGGTAAATATTAAAAGAGTGTGCTAAAAATTTCAATAAACACTGATTTATTCATACAGACTAGTTTTGATGATGATGTCAGGCTAACACCCATCAGTATTTTCATTAGTGATAGCTAGCCAATCACTGATGAAGGCGACACCATCAGCAAAACTAGTCTGTATGAATAAACTATTGTTTGATTACACTGTTTTAATATTTATTTTTTGAGTAATGTCTATTTTATCATATCACAAATTTCAATACTTCCAAACTAATATAAAATTAATGTTATTGATAATAGGACATTATGCTTATACATTAGGCAATGTATATTTAAGAGTGCCAGCATATGATTTCTGCACAGTAGAATTTAATACGATTAAAAATAAATTGTCATAATCATAAGAAATAAATTTGAAAAGCAAAAGGTTTCTTCACATATCAATTATATCTTTGTGCTTCATCAAACAATGTACTTTATAATCATGTTTATGCCTAAAAGGTTTATTTCCACAGAGTCTGCAATGAAATTGTGGGTCTATACCGCACTCAAACTTTTTATGCCTCTGAAGGGACCGACTATGAATGTAAGATTTTCCACACACACATGTAAATGTCTTGCCTTGTATAGAATCTCCAACGTATTTGGTAAGAATATTTTGCATTCCAGTTTCATCAATGTCTTTGGAAAAGTAAACTGTAAACAGAAATTAATTGAGAATTTTGTTATAAGTAACATTTTCTCTGAACCAGATAATAATACTTTATAGGAATAATAAAAGTTTGAAACTCAGTTAATAGTATTATTTCTAATACTCAAATTATATACACTTTGATTCAATTATGATTTTAAAAAAATCAATATAAAATTATCATAAAATATAAATACAGTAGAGCCTCTCTAATTCGTAACAATAATAACAAACATCGTCTGCAAGTCTGTACTCTCATGCAGTATAGACTCCCGCCATCAGGTAAGGCCGATACCAGACATGAGTAATTCGATTACTGAGAAATTCTCTCAACTCATTCTTTGTTCTCACACATCTCATACGCGTAATAAAATATAGTAGAAGTCTTCAGTAATTGACTAACTACAGCATAGTAGACAGCGTTGCGTTACATTATAAGTTACAGTAGAATCTCAATAAGTCGGATTTCGTTAACTCACATCTCCGGATAATGAAGTTGCTTCTGCAGTTCAGTTTTTGTTTCCTTTCTTCATTTTATAAATTTTTCTAATGGCAGTTTTGTAAGGGGAAATGTCTAAATGTGGTAATTATAAAACTTTAACTTTGGTTGATAAGTATGGCATGCTACAACAGTTACAAAAAGGTGAAAGTGCGGTTATACTATCGTTAGAATTTGGAATTCCTAGAACGACTATGACAACAAGAAAAATTCCAATAAAAGTGAAGAGTTAATGGCAAGAAAAGAAGTTTCTGATTGGAGATGTGATGTTTATCTAGTTGTAATTATAAATTATACTGCACACTACTAGCGTTGTTGAGTTTTTTCGTCAACATAAAAAATCTAATTACAACAATAATTACATTACTCAGCTATTTACAGTATTTATGTGCTATGTTTACCCACAATTACATGTTACTTTCACAACTTCCGTAATTAATCTCTTGAATTTGTCGAGTTTGGAACCGAACATGACGAATTAGAGAGGTTCTAATGTAACTCGTTTGAAAAACATATTGTTTAAATAATAATACCTAATAAAATTGTTCTATAAATTTTACAATCTTCATTAATGTTTATAAAAATATACTGTAAATATTATATTTTAGACGCTACTTTCAAAGCAATTAGATTTATCATATGCAATGATCTTAATTAAATGCTGATATTTATATGTGAGTATTTATTAACACAAACACAAACACTAATAATAATAATAATAATGATAAATTGAATCTTATAAAACTCATACATAATTTTTTTAAATATTGAAAATATTTTTTCCATATTCAGAACACAAAATCTATATATTGTTAACCACTACTACACAAATTATCGTTTAGTAATTTATGTGTAGAATTCTATTATTTAAAAGGGTTTTATCAAAAAGTAAAATTTAGAACTTTATTAGTATACCATCAATAAGATATCAAATTATTTGCTTGAAAATCTTTAAAAATACATAAAATCAAAACCTTAAAAAAAGTCATAACAATCCCCTAATGACAGTAATTTGTTGCAAACTGTTAACAGCTAACTATTAGTCTTGTTATAAAATTAGAAATCGACACCAGTTCAAGAAGTACCTGGGATAAATCCTAAATATCTGTTCTGCAGTCAGGCAAAATAGGGTATTAACACAATGTGTGAGGTTGATAGAAGATGCTTGCCTGAAAAATTCCTGCGGATATGAGAGATCAGACTAATAATTTCCTGAGCTTTAAAACTAGTTGATATCATTATACAAAATTTAAATCCATGATCACACAGTTAGAGAGAGCCATATAGAAGGACTTTAAGTCTTTACATTGT
This sequence comes from Prosapia bicincta, assembly GCA_036971475.1. Classification (NCBI taxonomy): domain Eukaryota; kingdom Metazoa; phylum Arthropoda; class Insecta; order Hemiptera; family Cercopidae; genus Prosapia; species Prosapia bicincta. The sequence goes on from JBAIZL010000001.1 coordinate 6,292,283, forward strand.
TTTAGGTGAATTAGGAAAGTGCATTTTAATATTAAAACTAGTTATATAAACACAAACCCGTTTCCTACATAGGCCAACAGAGAAAAATGTTTTTTGTTATTTTTTTATTAAATAATTGCAATTAATTTAAATAAAGTAACATAACCTATGTATTAAAACAGCTGTTCTACCACATTACTTATGACATAAAATCAGCTGTTTTATGAAATCATATGTTATCACTTATTTTAAGCCAAATGGGATGAAACAATTATATTGCCATACCTAGCCCATTTTGTGAAAAGTTTTTCTCCCATACTACACTAAAATTAATTCATTAGTAATTTTAAATTATGAATTAATATTTTTTTAAACTGTATTAATATCAAGTGTCATCCACTACAAGCTTAAAAAATGTATTTGAACTTGAAGAATGATTGAAAAGTATTTTATTCATGATTGAAAATTTGAATGATATATATATATATATATATATATATATATATATATATATATATATAAATCTTATATTAATATATATATATTTATAACGAATGTAAAATGATTAAAACAAATGAACATATCAGAAAGGTAATGTATATTACAAGGATCAGAGAAACCTTTACACTAAATTTTATGATTTAAAATGTTTCATTTCATTTAATTATTCAAAATCAATTACTCAAGTTAAGCAGTCTTGCAGTCAATGTGTAACACTAGGAATACAAATATAATCTGTGCTGCTTTATTACATGTATAAAGATACGTACACTAGTCTTAGAGACCAAGACATTATAAGCAATATTAAATTTATAAAACATTTTAAAAGTATTATTGCTACAATAACAGAATATAATTCAAAATGTTTTGACAGTTTTAGGCAATTGTTAATTTCAAACAGTAAGAACAAATGTTTATTACAAAATTTGAAGTTGGTTTCAATTTTTCACAAATGTTACAGTATAGTAGATGATACAGTTTTTCTCTCTTAAAATTGGTTAATGATTCCCTAAAAGATTCAAATTGAATTGAGTAACACAGTATACAGATTAATACAGTTTACCAAACTTCTGAAACCTAAATCTCAAAATAGCGTTAAATGGAGGTTCAAGCTATTGATAAAGTACTTAATATCTATTGACATTATATTTATGGCTAGCACCTCATTTTGGCTTCTATGGCAGCATCTTAACTCCGTTCCTTCTTGTCTTCACCTACAAAATCTATTTGCAAAAATTGTGTATCTCCTTAATGATATGATACCAACCTACCATGTAAACCTAGAATTACACTTTAAATATCAAGAAATCATCGTCAACAACATGTATGACAAAGAAGGATGCCATTTGATACACTTACTATTATTTGACAAAGAATTAGGTTGCATATAAAAATGTATGACATCACGGTGCTACATAAGTTTTTATTGCTCCTATAACGTTGGTTGGTTTTTGGAATGTTTTTAGTGAGCTAACATTTGTTAGTAATTAATTTTTATTGTTGGACTTTTTATTGGTTATTTATAATTAAATTTGGGTTATGTTTGATTTATTTTGTATTGAAAATACTAAATAAAATAGTGATACTAAATATAACTATTGTTAAATACCCACAAACAAACAAAACTTAAAGATTATTTGCGAAAATTTATGACACATAAACTTCAACTCGTAACACAAAACTAAAAGTTAGAATCTAAATAAGAAAAATCATTGCAAAAACCAGCTATCTATTTTAGTTCTTTATAATGTGTTTTTTTATAACACTATTGATGAACATAAGAACTTTTTTTGTTGTGTACTATGCAGAATGTAAGACAAAAATTGAAAAAGAGAGGGATCATCACTCACAGCAGAAATTATGTCATCAATACCATTAACCTCTATTACCAATTAACAGTGCACTTTGCATTTTGTACTAAAGATTGATATTTACATAGCCTCATTAATTTACCAAATTTAAAACAGCTGGTTTTAAATCTAGTTCATAAGGTCCTAAGGTATTAACTAATCTATTTAGTGGCTATTTTACAAATATGAAACAGCTGACAATATGCAGCTTTCCTAATGAGTCAATTTAACACAAAATAAAAGTAAGTGATAGGTTTGCGATACTTTACTAATTTTTAAAACAAAAGAGCTTTTCCAAGAGCCTTGAAAAAGTTGTTTGGACTATGATATTAACAGAAAAAAATTGTTGAATATAACAACTGATGGATTATTAAAAGTAATTGGAATAAGTAACAATCTTATAAAAATGATTGCACGAAAAATTCTGAAATTGATCCAAATAATAAAATTAGACAAATAAACTGCATTATTAGTCAACATGCATTGTGCAAAAATATTTTAAAATAGATTATATTAAAAATATAGTTGTGAAATTAGTAAGTCCTTTGATGAAAAGGATTACATTCTTAATGTAACATAGAGAATTTATTAAAATTTAAACAAATAATGTATCCCCTTCAACAAAACAAAAAAAGATTTTAAAGAATTACGAGAACCAAACTGGATTTGAATTTACATTTTTCTTAAGATACTTGCATACATTTTAATTTTTTACAAGCAGGAAACATGTATCCCAATGCTTTATACTATGATGAAAATCCTTTCAAACAACACGTACAGTTTTTTTTCTATATAACTAGCCAAATGTAAATTTGATCATTTTCCTGTTTTATAAACTATATGGTTAAATATTTTAAAAATTTAATAATAACAATACTCTCTCCCCAAGACAGACTTCAAGCAGCAGTTCATTTACTTAAAAAAACTAATTATATTTTATTTATTTTTGAAAATCCATTTTCTGTAAATGTAGATAATGTTCCTCTTGATATGCAATTAGAAATAATTAGTTTACAATGTGATGAATCATTACATGAGAAATATCAAGAATAGCTAGAAGTTTTGTGAAATTTTTACAAGCAATAATGAAAAACATGGAAAATGTTTAGCACTCAACTCAACTTATATTTGAAAACAAACTTTTTCTGTATCTACATAAATGAAAAATAATGTTTCTCTTATACTTTCCTGAACCATTCATCCGATCAACATGAAACTTTGGGAAGTTAATCAATACACTCCTGGGAAGGTTCTGGCACATTTGTAGTCCAATTGAGAGGACGTAAGCTGATATTAAAAAAGACATACACACATTAAAAATGCTATCCCCTACTTTTCTGACCTAGTATTCAGTTCCTTATATTGAATATAAAAATTATAAATACAGATGCAACTATTAATCAATAGATGGTAGTAATCACACTGTCGCATAAATGGTGATACTCAAATTAAGTGAAAATAAGATTTCGTACAAAAATTTGAATGTGTTTAGATGGGTTTGCTTGATAACGGTTTTAACGCATGTTATATTACTTTATTACCTGTTCAATATCTAGTTAAAATGCTATTGAATTGAAAAATTCTTTAATATATAAGTTAATAAATACATCATTTTTAATAAAATAAATTATTTTAATGCAATAGAAATAGACTAGATTGTTTTGTTTTGAAAAATATTCAAATTATGCTATTATTTTTATGCTTAAGCCTAAGAAATACTGATTGAAATTTATTTAGTAACTATAATGCTGAATGATTTAGTATGTAGTAGGCAGTGGCAAAGATGTTTTTCAGTAACCATAAATATATGGTTAGGTATGACCTAAAATAAATTGAATATTAGTGTACATTACTATAAACATTAAACTAATGAAAATTTCTTCATTTGACTTTTTATTTCTGTTCAAATTGAATATTTATAGCTAAGACAGGATGTGTGTGGGGTCAATAATTATGTTCATAAATACTAAATGAGGTTTAGCTAAAGTTATATGACATTCACTGACGGTTGGACAGTATGAAGATTCCTGGTTCAGCTACCTAGATATAAATAAAAGTACAGCAACATCAAGCTTGAATGGTTTACATTTTGAAGTTGTATTTAGAATAGTCACTACAAGTACTGTATAGAGCCAAATATTAAAAAAAAAATAATAGCAATACAAAGAGCCTCAACACAGCTATTTATCAATTTGTTGTAGTAATCACCTACATTAAAAAAATCCATTATAAATTTTGGAACCAAATGTTTTTTGTATTTAAAACTGATTCATTATACTGAATGTTTCTTCTGGTTTGAAAAAAGGTCTTTCTGACTGAAGGCAAAACTGTTGGCACAACTGCCTTAAACTATAAGACCCAAGGTAAAAATTATTAAAATAACTATTAAAATATTAACAACTTATTTATTTTCTATATCTTTGTGTTTACATAAATAATGGCTTTTAAGAGTTCCTTTTTGTTTGAATCTTCTTCCACATAGAATACAATGAAATTGTCTCACATTATTACATTCAAACTTCCGATGCCTCCAGAGTGAACTAGCATGAACGTAAGATTTCCCACAGGATTTACAAACAAAAACATCTTCTGTATTTAAACAGCGGTTATCAAGAGCATACAATAAATCTGTAAAGGACAAGTTGTTAATTAAAACAGAATCATAATCTTTTCATTCTTAGTTTAAAATATGCAATAGATATTTGGTTTTATTTCTTGCATGCCAGTTAACAAGGGTTTTATTATTAGTATATTCTAGCAGTAGAAGAGTGGGAAATTTGCCTAGCATATATTAAGGGTTGCTAATAGCATATTAAAAAGGAAATATATCTTTAAAATACTGAGAGAAATAAGTAGCTTTATCACACTCACCCTAAACAAATAAATTGTTAGAGTATTTATTAAATATATCAATTATTGAAGTTCTATTTTTTTTTTAAACAATGCAAACCGTTTATGTTTTAAATTATTACAACTATTAATAGTGATCTTGTTGTTTATGTTAGAATTATATACAATTTAAAACTCAATTATAGAATTTCTGTATAATTAAAGCAGAATAACATAATCAGGTTTACAATTAAAATAAGAATCATAAATATCAAACCACACCAGGAAAAACAAATACAACTTATAAAATATAAGAAATATTGAAAAAAATTTTTCCTAAAAACTATATAATGTTTCTTGAAGCATAAATTCACACCAAGAATGTAAAAACAGGAAAATTTGCAAAGAAAATTAAAACTCCTTCTGGATTATTCCCGAAGGTACTAAGCCTGCTAGATTAATCTTGATACTACCAAAGATCTGCCTTTAAAATCATCACCACTGAACCTTACAACTCCAAGAAGAAAACACTGATGAGGATCGCCACGGAACGATCAAAAACATTCTGTCTCAGTAAGTTTTAACAAATTTAAAGTTCGACAGTCATACACTAATGTCAAAGTGACTAATTAAGTTTCGCCAAACGTAATGGACTACAAAATTTAAGACTCCTTCTGCATGTAACTCATGAACTATTATACTGTTTTCTGAATGTGGGACGTTGAACCAGTTGAAGTAGTTTAAAACAGTAAGTGAAATATTTTAAGAAAAAATTTATAAAAATGATAAAATGTCATGTATTTGCTGTGTGCTACGTCTCAACATGCGCTAGTAAAAGATTTGTGTGTTGCACCGTAAAACGTGGCTTGCGTGCTCTGCGCCGCATGCGTCTCAGCTTATGCCCTGCCTAAAACTCATAATTTTCAACTGTGTTATGTTTTTTGCTTTTTTTTTAATGTAGTGTACGATTTATAGATTGATGTCAATGTCTGTCTGAGAGTTTAGTGTGTTTTGTACGTGTATGGCAAAATTAGATTTGGGTTGTGTTTTTCTTATCTGTTTTAAGTGTTTGTTGTATCTTGTGGTAAATGTTCTCCCTGTTTGTTTTATGTAAAAGATGGGACAGTTGTTGCATGTAATCTTTTATACGCCTGCTCTGTCATGTTTACTCTGGTGTGTTTTTTAACAGTGTAGGTTATTTAAATTGTGTTGGATGTTGTGAATGCTACTTTGTACTTAAGTTTGAAGAACGAGGAAGCAGTTTTTTTTGTGATGTGTTGTGATATGTAAGTGTGATGGATTTTTGTGTTTGTGTGTTATTGGTTTTTTTAAACAAAACAAATAAAATTTAAATATCATTCTGTATGTAATATTTAATTAATATTTACCATAATGTTTCAAAAAGTTATGTAGAAGTATGATGATAATATTTACTTTAATATGTTATGTCAAACTCTAGATATAGCAAAGTGGGTTTAAATATATCAATGATTACACTCATTTCTTGAAAGAACAATTCAAGAAACTGGTGATGATGGTAAAACAGTGGTTAGAGTGAGATTCAGAACCATGTTAAATGCCGTTTCACTACTATCTACTGAAAATTATCTAGACCTCATAATTCCATGTTTCCTCCAGTTTTAATCCCATTAAACTGTTTGTATAACATTTGAGGATTACATTTTAGAGTGACTTTCGTAGTTAAATACAGCATTACAGACATTGAATGCATGATTAAATTCACAATGACTTCTCGAGAGTCATTGGGCATAACGTTAAAAGAGCCTAAACTTAAATTAATAAAAACTATCACATACAAAGAATTTTGGAAAATTGTTTCAACAAATCCATTAAATTTATTTTTCCAAAAATTAAACATATACTTGATTTGAAATAAGTATCCTATATTTGTATTTTTTAAATATTATGCACCTAAATTTATTAAACAACAGTCCATTATATATAATTTATACTATTTATGGTGTGCAAAATAATATATCATTTCATAACCTCAAAAATAAACATATACACAAGTAATGAATCTCAAATGTAAATACTGTTTCACTTTGCTAAAATAAGCACTTTGCTAAAATCAAATTTTGTAAATAAAAAAATTTTACTAGGCTTAAATGACATATTAATTATAAACTAGACAGTTTAACAAAATAAAATACTTATTGAAAGGTTTGCATGGATGCAATTTTACACACTTTACAAAATCAAATATTTATAATGCTATTCTATTCCACTGCTTAATTCATAATTTTAAGTATGCATAGTTTTAACTTTCAAATGCATGCCTACTTAAAAATTTATTTTTTTCTCGCAAACTTATTTTTCATTACTATGAGAATTTACTTACTTCATGTTTATAGCAAACTCAGGGTTTTAGGTCTCCTGCAAATTATTTTTCGAATTTCTTTTGAAATAATATATAAAATTAAATTACATATACAAAAATAGTTGTGTGTTAGTTACAGTTAAGTAATTTAGTAACAAAAATATTAACTTGCACCAAAGTTGTGCTATCTGATAGCTAATGGATTACTAGAAAAAAAGAATTCTGCGTTTGTTGAATTTTTTGTTGTTTATGATAGTGAACACTGTTTTGTAATACTATTTAAAAATACTATATACTTGTATAAGCACTTGCAGCTGTTTGAATCACTGATTTGTAAATAATTATATTAAATATATATTTACTTAAACACTGAATGATATGAGCTATCAAACAGCAACTAGTTTTAAAGTTTATCAAATTTTCACTGTTTGTATCACTAATAATAATATGAGCTTCTTATTAAAATAGGTTCAACAAATAATCATTTGAATTAATTCATTGCTAAACAGAAAATATAATTTTTTAATATCATTTTCAAAAATTATTAAACTGATTTATTATTAAGTGTGCATCATTGAAAAATATCATAAAGTATTAGTACTCTTAACTTATGATGGGTTGATCCGTTAAGAAATCCCTAACAAAACTATATAGTGTAAAGGAAATTTTTTAATCTTTTGCACTACAGTTTTGATGAGTTAGCTATGTGTTAGCTATCTGACAATTTTTTTGGAGATGATTCAATGACCAAGCATTCTGCAGGAGTGTGGGGGTGGAGATCAGTGATGGGAGGTGATTTGAAAACCTGTTCTTTAGTCACTGATATTCGTAAATCACAGTTCGACCTATTCCGTAGCAAGATAAAAGAGCAGGTTTACATCGACCTGTTCCATAACGAGATGAAGTATCAGGTTCTTGAATAACTAAACTGTGAAGGAGTGCCATATCACGCCTACACGTACAGTGGGACCCGAGCTGTTTACAAACTGTTCAGCCAGATAAGCGAACCAAGGTCCATCGAACGCAAACTATTTTGTGAGTATGTGGGGGGAGGAGACTGGAGTCAGAGTGGGACATGTGGGACGTGTGTACGTCACTGATTTGACAAACTCTTTGGAATGAAATGAGCAGGAAATTAGAACATGTTTTTTTTACTGGTAATGTGATTTGTGTCAGCAACCTGTGGCGTTATGATTGCTAAAGATAGTTCTGAAACAGTTTTGTTTAAAAGTAGCTCCTTATTCATTTATAAATAATTTGTTTCAATAAATTCGATTACTTTTAGGTGTTATTTTTAGTATATATTACAATAAATACAGTCCGTGCCTGAAAGTGAAATATCTAGAGTGAACAAGAAGAACAAACGGTATGTAACTGTTATAGTTATTACTGTTAATACAACCATAGTTAATATGAAAAAAATATAATAAAAATAATATCACTAAAAATACTATATTTCTTTGTTGTAACAGTTATGATATTCATAAATTTTATTGAGATACTTGATATTATATCAAATAATAAATAAAACTATAAATTGTAAATAAAATTTATATTTACCAAAAACAGTTTTTGCTAATTTTTTTAGTCTTATTACTTTAAAAATCGTTAATAAAATACGTTTTTATACATTCAATCTAGTTCAAATACCTTTTTTTAAAAACTTTGTTTCAAATGATTGAATATCAGGAAGCCTATCTATGATCGGGTCATACTCCAATTGAATGCAAAATTTTGTATATTATATTACAAAATATTTGTTCAGTGAATAAATGAAAATAACACTTTTTTAACATTTATAATAAATTAATTAGGTATTTAGTCTCTTAAATTTAAAAAATCTAATATCCTTAACCACTTAACTAACAGATTATTTTCACAAATCCTTCTAAAAAAAATCATAATTTTTATATTCCATTAGAACTGTCTTCATTGAAAATATTTGATATTTAAAATATGTTGATATATTTAATTTTATTACTGTCGCAAATAGCTTTTTTTAAGATCAACACATTATGTATTTGTATATTGTCAGTGAATCTTCTTGTAGTAAATGTTGAATTCCCTTGTCTACACTGTTTTGTTTTACCTAACAATATTATTGAATTTTACCCATGTGTGCGTATACCCCCCCCCCCCACACACAACTACAGTAGAACGTCGATAATTCGGACGTCAAAAATCCGGATTTGTATATACATATTACTGCACACCGATTGTGTTTCCGGTTTTAATCCGTTCAAACATTTAGCTTTTTAAAATTAATATTCCCTGTTTTGTTCTTGTAGCAAAAATTAAAACATCGTACCATCTACCCTAGCTCTATGTTCCTTATCGTCAAGTGGACGCTGATGAAAAGGCGCATAGCAAGGAGACGGGGAGTGGCCGCAGTACTGTACGTGGCAACATATCCTGTCCCACCACCCGCCAGTCGCTTCAGTTCACTGTCCCTGAGCGGTACTATTGTGTGTGCGTTAGTTGACAGTTACGTTTCAGTTACATTAGGTTTTAGGTTAGTTAGTGTAGTTAGGTTTATTTACAGTATAGTTTTTGAGTGTTCTGTTTGTGATATATACAGGATACACAGACAGAACCTGTACTTTTCCCAGGGGAAAACTAACAACTACTGCAGTTCAAAAACCTATTACACATTTTTTTAAAAGCTCAAATAGTGTTTGATGTTTTTACTGTACACATGTTACTACTAACAAATTACAATACAGTGTTTGAACATAAAAGATGTTTTTGATTAATTTCACCTCTAAACCCTTTACTGTATAAGAGAAAATATAAAATTTTAAAATGTTTGTGTATTTTAATAGTGTATACTGGCCTATTTTAAGGTAATTTCGATAATCAGGATGGGGTCTGGTCCCAATTAATATGGATTATTGACGTCCTACTGTATTAACTAATAAAAAGCAATCATACTTCATACTGACATGGTCAACTCACATATCATTACATAACCTCAATAAATAATAACAACTGGCAATCACAGTTAAAATTCACAATCACAGTTATTTAAAGTAGCAATCCCAGTTTGACCTATTATTGTGAAATCACTGTTAGTCACATCACTAGTGTGGATAAGGTGACTTTTATCACGCCATTTTCCATTAGCCCTGTCTCAGCCTTACAACCATTTGTCATAGATTTTTGCAATATATTTGGTTTTAGGGCTACTCATAATCAAACACTATTGGATTCATATTTTTAAAAAAATGTCATAATATTATCAATATTACATTCAGACGATGAAGCCCATCAGAAAAAATGAGATTCATTCTCACTAGAGGCGATTTGGTTCTACAACTTATCAAAGGGAGGAATTGATGTAGTTGATCAAATGAAAAAGGAATACTCAGTAAAAAAGGTAACAGATAGCCAATGACTATATTCAATGAGTTATTGAACTTAGCAACAATCAATGCTAAGAGACAATATATGCAGATCTCATATAAGGAAAACACTGGGATGAAAAATGCTAGAAGAATATTCATTGCTGAGTTAGCAAAGGCAATTTTAAAGCCTCATCTTTTAAAAAGAGCTTCAATTAAAAATTCCGTTAGATATTAAAAATATAGGTAGTCAAGAATGTCCTATCAGGGGACAAACTCCAGGTATGTTTGTTACTAAATTATGAAACGTTTTTTTTAACATTAATTGATTCCATCTTCATGTGAGCTACTAGTTTTTAACTATAAACACTTGTAAATAAGTTACACTTTCCTATAGCAGCACTTAATTTTATAATTGTTGAGGAATTTGTTATTATCTGATGACACATCTCCCAAAATGGCCGTCCTCAACAATTATAAAAGTAAGTACTACTCAGGCAAGTGTAACATATTTATAGGTGTTTTTAGTTTAAATGTTTTAATAAGAAAATTATTTTTTCTAATATAAAATATTATTTCAAAATTTATTGATAAAAACACTTTATGGAAATTAAAAAACTACACTACTTATATAAAATCTAATTGTTTGAAATGGAACTTACACAGAATTTGGTTTCTTTTTAGAAAATCTTGGTGGTAAGACCCCACGATGTATGTACTGTCCAATAAGGAAGAACCGTTTTACAAAACAAAGGTGTCATGAATGAAACAGATCAATCTGTCGTGAGCATACTAGATTGTAGGTCTCAATTTACACGATGAAGGAAATTAAAATAACACCTAGTTTACTTGGCATCGTTTCAATTTCTTTCATTCAAACATTTCCTGTGAATTAATTTTAAATATTTTCTTACTGATAATTGTTCTAAAATTTGTAATTTACATATTTCTCAACAATTTTTTACCAAAGAAATTAGTTTTAAAAGAAAATATTTGCTTTAATTAATGAGTTTGTAAATGTTAGGTGTTCCCCGTACATGCAACTATTTACGTTACAATCCGGGGTGGGACCTACCGCGAGTTAAGGAGAGGGAATCTTAAGAAAGTTCACGCCATAAATATAATAATTGTTTTATATATAATTCAGCTACAAATAATTATTTCAATTTTATTGAAAAATACAGAAACTTAAGTTTATAGTGTAATATTGTAGTAATAAATTACTTCAGCATCTTAAAAGCTATCCATATTTGTTTTTTGAAAGCTTATTGTTGAAACCAGTTAAATTTTACTCAACAGATATGTCTACAAAGACAAGAATTCAAAATTATAGATTTAAAAAATCTTTGTATTCTGATCATTATGTAAATTGTGTTAATAACACAGCATGGCACAAAATTAAAAATGGTATTCAAGATTTAAATGACGAATACAAATAAATAAACCACAAGTTTATTTCCTAGGTAATTAAAATAACATTACATTCAGTTCTAGGGAATCTATCAAAATAAGTTGTATGAACAGAGAAAAGGTACAAGTAGAAAGAAATTAATTACTTTTACTAATCAAGGCAATCCGTTGTTTGGTAGAAAAATTATCCTTTTAAGTTATGACGATAATTATATTTCAATACTCTCATAAGATTTATTTTACGTTTGAACTTAATAAAATGATGACTTGCAGAACATTTAATACAAGGAAACTTATTGCTCTCTTCATCAGTGTTTATGTAACATGATGAAGTTGAAGGACAGTGACACTGATCACTTAATATGGTTGAATATGTTATTTGCCAGTAAGTTTTTCATAACCTATAGGGCCTAATCACTATTAAAATTTTGGAAAATTATTATTTAATCAAATTAAATGTAAAAGTTTTGTCAATCATCATGGACAACAAAATCCATAAATTTATGTTACTTTCAAATTCAATAGAAAAATATTTAAATGAACAACATTATCTAGTAGAATAAATGTATTTGTGAATCAAAATGTAGATAGTGTTTTTTTTTTTAATGAAACTAAACAGTGTTTATTTGTTAATTTAGAAATCCCTAGATAAATAAAAATGGTAACAGCTACATTTAATGTATAAAATTTGACTAATAACATGTATTACTTCAATTTAAATAATTTTTGTTTGCCGTTGATGTAGTTTAAAAATAACTACAAATTTATAAAAGTATGAAAGCTACAAATAGAACTAAACAGTCGAGATTTACTTTTAAAAAATTATTTAGGTAACCTTAATTTAAAATTAGGATGTATATTGTGAATATAAATCTGCGATCAATTGCCAGCAACAGAAGAATCCTAATATAGATTTTCAACAATTCTAACAAATTATAAAATTATCTGTATGAAATTATTAATAGTATAAATGGTACTTACACACTGGTTTCAAGACATAGAAATCTTATTACCAAACTACAATACAAGCTCTAGCATGATTGCTTTTAAATATTGCAAAATTTGATTAATAACAATTTTTTAAATTTATTTCATATGAGACATTTAGAAAAATTAAACATATTCTTACTGAAATAATTTACATAACTTTGAGAAGAAAAATAAGAAATCAAACACAGAAAATGGTTGTGTGATTGTTTTACTTGTGAAACACATTGCCACAATTATACAGCAAATTTTCATTAAACATTTAACATAATTATTTAAATAAACCAAATATATTAAAATTTTATTAAAAAATCAATAAATTTATGTGTGTTAAAGATGATATGTGAAGACTTCAAAAGAAGAGACTAGATATTTTGTCATGTAGTTAGTATATTGATCCAATGTCTTTTTTTTTAATCAATATTGTGTTTAACTTTGTAGTGCTTCCTCAAATTGTCTTTTCGTTTATAGTTTGCACCACACGACTCACATGCAAACATTTTCAATGATGTTCCACATTCAAAATTTTTGTGCCTCATTAATGTGCGCCGATGTAAGTAACTTTTGCCACAAGTACAAATAAATCTAGCTTGAACAAATAGTTCATCTTGAATTAAGGATCCAGTACCACATTCTTCAAACTTACATTTGTAACCTAAAACAAAAATATGTAATTATAAAACAGCTGTAGTAGCTTACAAATTTGTGAAAACTGTCACAACAAATATGAAATAACCCTCATCAGATAATATGTTACTAATGAAAAATTTTAAATTAATACTTTAATAGTTCAGAATAGATCATTAACATCTGAATCACAAATATAAACTAATAAGTCATAATAGTTAGAAACTTACGTTCCATTTTGTTTCCTTTTTGAAATTTTAGTCTGTACACTGTTCAAAGTTGCATAATTTTGAGATATTTAGCTGAAATTATCAGTTTTTTGTTTCCTTCTTTGGTGTTACATTTTAAACTAGAAATAGCTAAATTTTAAATTAAGATATCTTTACATCACTTGTCTGCCTTGAAAAGATTAATGAGAATGTTTTTAAATCTAATACCTCAGAAATTCTATTTGTATAAGAATTATTTTGAATATCCAAGGTACTTATATTAATCATAAAAACCTCAAAAACAAGTTTTCAATTTTCAAATATTTAGTGAAACTATTTTTTATAACATCACACTTTACTTATTAACATATAAAACAATATTTACTGTACATTCATTAAAAATATTAATAGCAACATACACAGCGACTAATTAAAAAACTGAATTTATTTACAACAATTCTATATTTATATAATATTAAAGAAAATGCAAATATAAGATATCTTTCACATACGACTCAAGAAATAGTGTAAGATAATTTTTTTTCAAAGACTTCAAAGGATTTTGATAATTAAAAAATTTGTATTTTAAATGGAAGCTGATGTCTGTCTAGTACAATATGTATGCATTTTGGGGAAACATATATGTTCCAAGTTTTATATTCCTCCCTGCTTTATGAGTTTCAAAACCTTCGCTTTACCTATTTGCTTTAAATTTGTTTGAACTATGTAGACCTTTTCAAAATTTTTTGAAACTAAAATATTAGATAAATTGAATATAAATATTATACTTTTGGCCATAGAGGTTATTTCAGTAACTAAGTAAAACTATGGCTACTGACTTTTATTAAACAAACGTATTAATAATAAATAACACATGGGTTAGTGAATTAATAACAACCTGTGATAACATAATATTTTTGTGAATGTATTCATTTGTAATTCTGAACTGTCAAAGTAAATAATGCTTTTCAAAGTGAAGATAATTGAACTATCTGGCAATAAAAGTTAAGGAGCTATGTATATATGTGAGATTGTTTCTGAAAATCGTCAAAACCATACTGAAATTTGTCTTTATTTCAGGCTTTAAAAAGGATGTATTATTTCATTAGTGGCAAAATAGCCGTTGAACAGAACATTAATTCAATACAAACTTTGATTAAAACATTTCAAAACATCAATGCTAATCAATGTAATAAGTAAATTTTCATTTGTATGCAACAGATTTCCAAGGTTGGCCGTTAAAGTATGACATTATATCTGAGTAAAAAATTCTGTCCAAAATGGGAGCTAACCATGGTCTCAGTACCAAATCCTTGTCACACTATTAATTGGCAATCAAAGAACCAAACTTGTTAACATTTAAGACTTAATTAATTACTTTAAATTATTTTATTACTATCCAAACTTTAAATTTTGTAAATTTGTAACCACTTACTGAGACAGAATGTATTTGATCGCTATGTGGCGATCTTCATCAGTGTCTTCTGCTTGGAGATCTTGGTTTAAGCAGTGACGGTTTTAAAGGCAGGTTTTTGATAGTGTCAAAGAGTATGTATGATTTGAATTGGGTTTGTTTATTTAATATGTTTGAACTTTGTGTTTTTGTGTGTCTGTAAATTTCACACTGTTCTAGTGTGGTCCTTTTTTTGGTTTACCACACAGCGATTAAAAACATTGTCTCAGTAAGTTTTTACAAATTTACAAAATTTAAAGTTTGGATAGTCATAAACTAATGTTATAAGTAATTAATTAAGATTCACCAAACGCAATGGACTACAAAATTCAAAAATTTAAGACATTTCACCATACTATAATTACAAAAAAAACACTGTGAAAAATTTTAACACAGCACCTTCATAAAAACTTGAGGTTATCATGGTATGAAAACCAAACAATAACAAGGAATGCATATGACTAAAAACCAACAAACTATACTGATATTAAAGATTTATTTAAAAAACTTATTATTCTGTTATTAATCTTAAGTCACTTTATTTACTACTATTTTTAATAATTGAAAACTTTATTAAAACCTTTGGTCTGTTTAGTACCTACTAATAAAATATCTAAATTTAAAAAATAGTGATATAAATCTTTTATATCTCAGTAAACAATATGAATACATTGGAGATGAACAGCCTAAGAAAAAAAGTTCAATATAATATAATACTTATAGAGTTTGATAAAAGATGAGATCTTGAAAGTAAGAGCTTAGTGTTACATTACAAAAACATACAAAGATAAATTCTACTTTTCAATAAGTGTTTAGTGGCCAAGGAAGTATTTACTTCATACCATCCAAATTCTTTAGATTTTTTCCTGTTACTCTACTTGAATACCTAAATAACCATTTAAAGAATAATGGTTAAACCTAAAAAATCACCCTGAAAAACAATGTTTTTAGGTGAAGAAAAATTTGAAAATATGTAAATATAATTTTAATTACTTGATTTTGTAATATCTTTATCAAAAATCGGGCCAGAACTTTTCAACTTTTTTATGACCACGAGCCGATATATCACTCTCTGCATAGTAACTGAAAAACTTCACTATTGAAGTTCTAACGATTGTAGTTCTCCTCAAACCCAAAAAATCGCTTTACTATTATTATAATAAAGCTTATTTCATGTAGAACAAAGTAGTTCTTATTTCACACATATACATGAATGAATGAGGACGATTTAGATGGCTGCAAGCATCCTAACTACAGTTTGCACTTGTTTTCATTGTTCCACGGTGATCATGTAGAAATTTTCTTAATGCATTTCATGATTAATTATTATAATAATATTTCAAATTTATTTAGTATTATTTCCACCAAATTCAAATTTGTTTTATAATTTCGCTTTTCAATGCAAATTATTTATTTGGATACTAGAAAACCACAACTCTTGTCTCTTGTCTTTTGTTGCTTACGATGTGACAAGAGACGTCATGGGTAATAGATATCAAAACCAGATTGTTGATATTTCATTTCATATACAATATGTGATACTTATAGATTTTAGGAAATAATATTGTTAGATAGATAGACTGTAAATAGGATTTTAGTGAAAGAAGTGAATTAGAGCAGGCAGAGCGAAATTCAGACTCATATCGGTAAGGAATATGGGCTAAAATTTAAAAGTGTAGTCAATTTAAATTCACAACATATGTAGAGAGCCTTATAGTGATGAATGTGTCAAAATTTCAAGGAGACAGGATATTTTTCAAGAATTCAAGTGCTTGGAAACCTGGAAAATCAAAAATACGATAGTTGTAATAGGAAATACTGACTCTGTAGATAAAAATTTAGAAAACTGAATGATTTATAACATAAATATTTATTAACCTACGTAATTATGGAACAAATAACACAAACATCAGATTTATGTCTGTATTTATAAGGAATCTACTCATTTAAAGATATATATTAGGAATTTGACAAAATGAATGGTCTTTAAAGAATTAAAAAGTATAAAAAGATAGTGTTGCTAATGGGGTGGAAATTTTTTTAAAAAAGTTACATTTAAGAGTTGTCTGTTATTCTATTAACAAAACTTAAATTTTTTAATGATTACCTCCAATTTAATAGATAAATACTTTTTGTAGCTTTCTCATTGTTTAGTTCAATACCCAAAAATATATCGTTTTCATTAAATTTTATGCTGTTAAAATTAAATTTACTATTTTTTTAAAAATAAAATAAATTCATACCTATGTTACATTAATTAATTTTAATGAATATTACTTAGGTCTGTCACATTTTTTGTTTGACAAGTATATTTATAACATACATCTACATGAAGAACTTTAACCAATAAATCTTGATAAATCAATAAAAAGGTTTACAAAAAACAACTTTACTTTCTAGAATAATAAGCTAAAATAAAATTATGATTATAAAAATCTTACAATTTATATTCTTTTAGATGTATTAAGTTATGTTTGTATTTATAATGGCGTTTGAGGTTGTCAGTTCTTTTAAATTTACTTCCACAAATATCACACTGCAACTGTTGTTGTTTCCCACATTCGTACTTTTTGTGACGCAAAAGTGACTGAACATGTACATAGCTTTTTCCACATAAGCAGCTAATATTATTATAATTTTTTAAATATAGATTATCTAAAAATAAAAGAACAAATTAAAAACTATGTATAACTCGTAATTACTAATTACTCTAAAGAATATTCTATATAGCTTTGACTCCAACCATTACTTTCTTTTACTTTAGATGTTTAGTGCAAGTTGCAATCATTGTAAAAAATAAAACTTAACAATAACAGCATACTCAATTTAAACAGAACTTGAGCACCCTATTTGCAAAATTTTTTAATGTACTTTCAATGAAATGAAAACAATATGTTATCAAAATATCTACTCTATAATTATTACTTTTTTGGTTTAAAAAAGGCAACAAATAAATCACAATTAATAATAATAATGACGCCTTTTTATACCATGTGACATGGTGTAGGAGAGGCAGGGTATAGCTGTCTTATTTTGCCAATATGTCAATGTGGCAGGTATTTCCCTTAAACTATTCATTATCCTCCTAGATATTCATTTTCACAGACTTAGTTCACTAAGGGTGAAAATATACACAGATATTTTTTTAACACTATTAGGATTTGAACACAGAACCTTTAGGTTCTTAATCAAGACCTCTACCATCAATAAATCATTCCATTTATTTTATACAGAAAAAATAGTGAGGAGCTGAAAATATTTTGTAACTGTTAGGGGGAAGCTTCCTATAAACCATATTTATTATCAGTAAACCAATAATCCCAATTATGCCACTTTACATGTACTGAAAGTTTAAAGTTAGCCTTATCTGGCATCGATCAACTTCATACATCAATTCATAAAATTGTAGTTACTTACATGCATAAAATTCATTTAACAAATTTGGAAAATAAACTGGAACTTTTTCAAGTTAGAAATTATATACAATATTATATTACAATATTATTATTATATTATAAAAGATTCTGAGATAATCAGCAGTTTGTAGATATTTTCAACTCAATGTTACAGAGAATAAAAAACAGTTTATGTTCCAGAATAACTGTTTTAAGAAATTTAAGTTCGTGTAAATTTAAGGCATGGTTAAGCTGTATATTTGCAGTCCATTAATATTATTGAATGTGGTATGTGCTTAAAACAATATAAAAACACCACAGTAAATACACAGGTGTGATTTATAGCCTCTTCTTGTTTTTAGGTTAAAATTTTTGCATAGACTTCTTATTTGTTTATAACTGCAATAGATGTGATCAAAAAAATACAGTGAATCATTTTTTATATCAAAAAATAATAAACTTACATCAAATTTGATTTAATCACCTTCAAAGTACTGTACTTGCCTGGGAATGCACTTATCCGAACGGAAAGGTGTTTAGCTCTCGGTCGTGGCCCTCTCAATATCAGGAATGTTGTCAAAAGATTTTACTTTAAGCACCGTCTTAATTTTTGGGAGGAGCCAGAAGTCACATGGTGTTAAATTAGGTGAGTATGGTGGATGTGGACAGAAAGGAACACATTTTTTGGCCAAAAAATCGCAAATGAGAAGCGAGGTGTGACACGGCACATTGTCATGATGAAAAAGGGAGCCATCTATTTTTCTGCTCTCTTTCTTCGTATGTCATTTTGCAAACGTTGCAGTATGACTTTATACAATTCAGAGTTAACAGTTCCCCATGGAACAAACTCTAATCTCAGTATGCCCACAGTATCGAAAAAAAACAATGAGCATGACCTTGATGTTCGATTTTGACTGACATGACTTTTCAGGGCGAGGAGATTCACTGGTTTTCCATTGAGAACTTAGCATTTTGGTCTCAGGATAATATCCATAGACCCAACTTTCATCCCCAGTTACAATTTTATTGAAGACTGGATCTACTTGAAGACAATCCTTCAACTTTCTGCAGACTGACCAATGATTTTCCTTCTGTTCATCGCTCAACAGTCTAGAAACAAATGTACTCACTAATCTCATTTGCAAATTATTGGTTAAAATGTTTTGAACGGAACTATACTATCAGAAGATGTTAAGATCTTCTGATAGCTCTCGAATAAACTTTCGCCTGTTTGATCAAACCATTGTGTCTACTTTTAACACATTTTTGTATGTTTTTGAGTTTAATGGATATCCTGAATGCTGCTCGTCTTCAATCGACTCATTTCCGCATTTAAATCGGTCATACCACTTGTACACAGTCTTCAGAGTTACCACACTATCATCATACACAGATTATAACATTTCATGGGCTTCTTTGACATTCTTTTACAACTTAAAATATAACCTAATGTTAATGGGTTGTTCGAAATCCATGATGCGGGACAGACACGATAAACACGACAACTCTAGCGGTTCTGGCAGTCAACTCACAAGTTTCAGTGTGTTGAAACTTGTCTCTACCTGTTTAAACAGATAACATTACTAGACAAATTACATCATGTGGATGTAGTATCAGCAGTTGCTGCTATAAAAATTCATTCACCATATTTTTTCGTCACATCTTGTATAATTATCTAAAGTGAAATATTAATTTGCATCATATTGACTACCCATTAAAATATTTTAATATACTTTGATATACTAAAAATAAATTTTTATTTTAATAATATAAACAAGCTGAAAGATACATTCAACTTATGTATTTTCCAAATTTTATACAGCCCTAGCATTCAACATTGTTTTGGAATTTACAACATTATTAGGATAGCGAGTTTTAAACTTTCAGTTCTTAAATTGAGACTGAATGAAGTTCAAACACAAATGTTTAATAACAAGGGTAATATTTGAAAAGGATTTTTTTTCCAGGCAAAAAACCTATCAAGGTTATCATCGCCTAACTACAGTTATTTTAAATAATTATTTCAAAATAAAACTAACCAACTAAACAAAATAAAATAAAATAAATGTTTAATACTAATTGTAACTAAACGAAAGAAACTAAAATTATACATAATAAATTTGAAAAGGAATATGCATAACCTTGTCTACTTGTTGGAATATTATTGCGGCTAAATCTTACAAGGTCTATTTATATTTTTTTTTTTTTTTAAAAAAAGGTATACATGTGTTTGTTTTTTCCTTATATCAGGTATTCTTAAAAAAATATATATGCCTATCATAGAATTAGAAAAAAAAGTCTTGTCTTTCCTAGGCTCCAATACATACTGCATGAAATAAAATAGTTGAACACAGTAAAAATTATCACCAGAATGGGATATGAAGTCCAAATATATTGCATTTTGCAACCTTGATAAGTAATTTAAAATGAGGTCTCTCAAGTGTCCCTGATGTTTATTAATGATACTATTGTTTCCAGTTGCCTTTCTAAAATAACATTTTGGTCAGGTTTGAAAGTTCTAAATCCAAAGCATAGTTTTTAAAACTGTTCATATTTTAGGAATTATTCATCATACTGTTTACTCTTGAGAATAACATGAATTCTTCTTGAAGTTAGAGATTCTGACTGAGTAAATAGCCTTATAATAACTATTTTACATGATTCCTTACTAATAAAGCATGTAATGCACCAATTTTGCAACACAGTTTTTAAAAAATTACCCCCGGGTTACAAAGACTAAAACTTAAATAAAATCCATATTTTTACAAGGAACCGATTTACAAACTAGTAAACTTTTTACCGAAGCTCTTGCAACATAACTCACTGTGCTATTATGATGGCTGGATTTTCATTGAAAACTCTTGCTTATATTTTAGAAACATTGATGGTGATGGTGTACTTTTTAGACACCAACAGTTCTTTCATGAAAAGCTGTTGTTTTAAAGTTAGGAGGTAGCCAAAATAAAAATGTCATACCTAACGCAATAACACCACCAGGTTAGAAGAGTAGTTTGGTTATTTGGAGTAATTATCAGTCCGGTTTGAACATAAGTCAGGCATCTAGGTCAAAGTTAAAAGCTGATATATTTGGTTTATCTGTAGGACTGTTTAGTTAATTAGTTGTTAACACTAAAACCTCTCCAAGCGGATATTTCCATTTTATGAACACATTTTCAATCCCCAGTTCTGTAACACAGGGATCTTTAATAATACTCTCTCAACAACAGACACTAAATTTGGTATTCTAAGTCATAACATTATATAAATTGTTGTCTGTGTACTCAAAACTTATCTTGAGAATATAAAGAATTCACTACTGTATCTGTAAACAGAAACATAGATTCCAATAACTGTCAGGAGCCAAAATTTCAAGAGCCAGAACTTCCTGTTCTGTTTTCATATCAAGTTCATTTAGTCTAATTCTAGATCAATGGCACACAGTATGTATTACATGTTTTAACAGTTAACTGTATGTGGTAAAGTCATAATTACATAAAAATGAAGTGTTTTTGAATAATAATTCTTCATGTATTTAGTTTTTATACAAGATGAATGGCAAAAGTAAACCTCTTACAACAAAAAACTCAACAAGACTAAATGAAACACTAGAAGCCTCCAATATAGTTTATAATTACAAATACTGAACAATACTCTATTTTCATAATAGACAAAAAAAAAAAAAAATGCAGTACCTTGTAAGATTAATAACAGTATCTAGCAAGAGAAAATACAGTATTTTAAATATATTTATGTTTTAAAAAAGACTCATTTTCTTTTGTACTAATGAATTCATTTCTGATGGCACCTATACTTCCGATGTTTGTTATTACAGTAACAATTATGGTGACGAATTACAGAAAGCATCGAATTAAAGAGAGTTGAATTACAGAGATTTTACTGTATCATTTTCACTAACAAACACTATTTCTCATTATTAACGGTTGGATCAGGGTGTAATCCATAATTTTAAATGCCAGTATAGGAAAATTATACTTTGCTACATTTTATCTAGTATTTGAAATTGTCAAAATACCGGGGTCCTTATTAAATCTATAAGTGTGTTGGACGTTGTTGGATTGTAACTTCTGTAAAAAGACCACAGTAATCAATTGCTTCTAGAAAGGAAATTCTTTAAAATGAAATGTGTAATCACAGTTACAGACAAAAATACAGAGGAAGAAATAATGGGACATAAATGATATCTGGTAAACTATCTGTTGAAGGTTTTATAAACGTATTTGAAAATCCAAGTAAGGACAAAAACCACGATGATATTACTACATTTATACTAACTGATGAAAATGGTGACTTCAGCCATAGTGAGATGCGTATCGGTTAGGAAACTTCAAACGACCAAATAAATTTTAGTGACAATGTGATTCACAATAGCAGGTAATTTACTTAAAACGTTTGCCGAAAAAAGCTTGCAATTCTAAAAGAAATATCAAAGGCAAATAAAAGACTATTTCAAAACTCAAAATTTACATAAATAGTTGAGCTTATAAATTTCAAATTGGTAAATTTTCCATGTTTTTTTACTTTATTATAAATGTATTTTAATTTCAATAAATTATTATATATATATGTATATATATATATGTGTGTGTGTGTGTGTTTGTAGCTGAGATATTTAATCAAGGGAAACAGCTTTTGAAAAAAGTAAAATCAAATGAAATATTATTATTATATTTAATAATGTAAAGTAAATATTTACATGTAAAACTTGAATAGGTGAAATTCTTAAAAGGGATTGGAAGAAACGTGACACTGAGAAAATCCACCAGTTGATGCACTAAATTAAACACATGGTTGGAATCTTTTGAGATGTAAACTATACCAAAGAAAGACAAGATATTCCTTATGTCTTGCATTTTTAGAATGTTCAGTTAATATTATTATTATCAACTACAAATATAAGAAAGGATTGTGGACATAGGTAGAGGTATAAAACCCACTGGTATACAATACAGTAGGGGATCATTTGAGGTGGGTTGACTGGAGAAACACTTTTGGTATTAACTTGGGATAAAAAACCACTACATATTGATATTTTTGCCAGACACGCTGACCTAGTGGGAAACACATCTGCTGAAAAATATCAATAAGTAGTGGTTTTCTAACCAAGTTACTATCAAAAGTGTAATATAGAAAAACCTCAAAATGTATAACACAAAAACTGCAAGTTTTGACTGAAGTAAACTTACTCTCTATTGTAGTCAAAAAAAGAAAGGTACTTGTTACATATCCTTGTAAGAAGAATTATAGGGAAAGGTAAGTGGAATAAAGAAAATACCATAACAATCCCCTGGAACGGGGAATAGGGAAAACTTAAAGTGTCGTGTAGATTTGGTTGCTTTCCTGAAGTGGACTCCTAGCTGGAGTGACATAGTAAATAATGTAAAGGATATTTATTGCAGAAATCCAGTTTATCACTAACTAGATCTAAGGAACATTGTGTGCTTGAGAGTAATCAACTACTTAAGATACACCAATAAGTATCTTTAGTTATTTACGAATAGGTACACCAATACGTTTACTTTAGAGTGAACACTAATAAATAAACACTAAGTAAACATAAGAAAAGCAAAACTAATTAACAAACTTAACTAAATCAAAATTGCAAGCATAACATGCTAATAATACCAACAAATTTTACAAAGCTAAGGAAGGCTATACAACAAGAATACTAAATAAGAAATAAAGAAACAACGACCTACAGATTATAATTTAGAATTGGTAGGAAAAAAACAGTTCCCGACTAATTCTTGATCAGAATATATTCAATTTACTTGTAAAAGTGTTTAGCAATATCATCCAATTCTTTTCTATTTCAGAATATTTATTGTTTTCTGATAATATGGTAATAGTTACTACAAAAGTAATTAAATCAATACTATGTATCAAATTATAAAAAGTAAATTAAAAGTTATCACAATACGTTTGAAAAAATTTAATCATTTGAATAACATTTAATGGAAACTTGATTAATAGATGACATATTTCTTCTTGAATATGATCAAAGCTTTTAATCAATGTAACTTTCAATTTAAAACAATACTCTAACTATTGTTCTTAACAGTATCTTTCAGACGTTGATAGTGTATGACGCTCTTGAGAATATCAGTGTATAATATTGATGAGAAGTTTCAAGAATATAGTTTTATACAAATTAAATGTTTGTATATTAATACACACACCCATATACATGCAAGTGTGTGTGTATATATATGTAATACATATATCGTGATATTTCACGTTGTTTATTATTTTTCCGTTGCACTGACTTTATGAAGTTATTATTATTATCTGTAAACTATTTGCACTTAGTGGTAGAAAAAATAGTTTAGAAGTATTAATAATAACTTTATATATATATATATATATATACTCTCTCTCTAATTTCAAAACATTTCAACTAAACCTAATTCTATAATATTAAAAAAAAAATGAAATCAAACAAAATCTGATCTAAATGTAGAAAGTTAAATAATTTGAAAATTATTGTATAAAATTATGAAAAAGAAAACGTTTATTGAATGCATGTATTTTTATTGCTTATATATATATATATATATATATATTTTTAAGACCAAATAAGTGGGTTTTAATTGTTTGTGTATAAGTGGTGATATTCTATATATATATATATATATATATATATATATATATATATATATATATATATATATATTAACTCATTTGCCTTGGCTGGTTGTATATGGATAGTATCCCTAAGAGAAGAAAAATTATTATTGAATTTTTAGTCATTTTAAATGTTTTGATTGTTTGAAGTTTGTCCCATTTGTTCAGAATAGCTTTTAACAAAATTTAATATAAGTTTATACTACCCGTTTGTGGATGATCAGCTTCGTTCGCTCTGCCACATATAAAACATGATACTAAAATTTGTAAACAAAGACTGTAATTCCATAAAAACAGTTTCAATTATTATGTAAAACCAGTCAATAGATTTAAAACCAGATACAGAAACAAAATGTTATTATTGTAAAATAAATAGCTTTTTAACACAATGCATATATTTAATCAAGATGGAGGATATTCAAGATAAGTGTCATCAATTTCTGAGTCAAATTCAGAACACACAGTAATTTATTAATCTAATATTATGGTCACATCTTTTTTTACTGCTGTTTTTTTGATTAAAGATTATATTATAAATTAACAATAAACATTATATGCAATAAAAATACAATTTCACTGAAACCCTACTTACAAATCTTACTAGGTCACAAATAAAAAAAAAAAACATCCAAACAATTATGCCTAACTTTCCCTAAAACGGACTGTGAACAAATATTTTTTTAAGCTGAGGAGTAATTAAAATGGTAAACAAAGTTGAGCTATTTCGCTTGGTTCCAAGTGACCCACTAGATGTAGTAGCGGCCAGCATCCCGGATTCGTGTGACTCACAGCAAATGCGTTAAAAATTACTGTTATTATCATGTTTTATTATAACATTGGTACCAGTTCAAAATAATATTATACTGAGAGTGCCAGTTCTGTTAACAAACCTTGAAAATTCATATATTTGCACAGAATGCGATTAAATTTCATCCGCAGAACAATTGTGTACTTTAAAAATAAGTAATTATAAAATGAAATACTTGTCTACTATTAAGTGTAATTATTTCCAATTTTATAAAAAAATTCCTTCTATTAGCTCACACTCTCCTGAAATATGTCTTGTACACATTTTCAATTGTTAATAAAATAGGTTTTTATTCCTCCAAACAAGTTTAAATACATTTTTTTAAACCTATAGTGGATGACAATAGATGTTAATAGAATTTTTTCAAATATTTATTCCAAAATTAAGTTATAAAATTTGTGGGGTCCAGCCGGATTCGAACTGAGAATCTTCAAGACTAGCGCGCCTGGACATGCTCTACAGTAACTCAAAAAAAAAATTTTCTTTGTTACCTTCAGTAGGAATTTACTTAAACATTTTTTTTTATATAACTTGTTATGATAAAGAGTAAAAGAAGGCAATGTGTCTGCTATTAAGTGTAACTATTTCCAATATCTCTTTTAATGGTAAGTGAATCTGAAAGGATGGTGAATTTAGAAAAAATTATGGCAAGGAAATAAAATTACTTTGACTAAAAGAGAATAATGCCTTCATTCTGCAGAAATTATATTATTCAGATGATTAAATTATAAATGCAAAAATATTACTTTATGTCCGTGTTAATGGGTGTTGTCTAACTTTTACACTTCATAATGGAATAAAGGATAGAGGAACAAAGATAAGATTTCAGAAGGGACACTAAACTAACTTAAAACTGAAAATAGAATGATGTATACCCTTATTCATTGTTAATTATTGGTAGATATAAACAATGTCAGGGTTAAAAGTAAGCTTAGTTACTAACCGGATGTCAACAGGCAAATATGAACAACTCATAACATTTGTTGTAAAACGAAGTTTATTAAGTAACTGAAACTAATTAAGTAATTTAAAAGATATTTTAATGTCAAGACATTCTTAATTTTTAAACCATACTGCTGCTTTAATTTGTAATTTTACTACTGATACTGAGTTTAGAGAATGAAAATTTGTTTTAAATATCACACTAGAATATCAATTTGTGACATGATGAATATGAATCATATGAGATTTCATAGAATGTTTGCGTGTAAATTTCATTTTACAAATAGAACACTGGAATAGCTGCTTTTTTCCACATTCAAGTTTTGTGTGCCTGTGAAGAGAGCTTTTTTGCTGGTATGATTTCCCACATGCGCAGAAGAACAAACTTTCTGCATGTGTTTGACTCAGTTGCAGATTGTCTCTTACATATCCTATAACAAATTTTGTAAGAAAATAACAGCATTCAGTACATTAGATGTTATGAATTTTGCAAAAGTAATTTACCAATAAACTAATTCAAAATAAATGTACTAATTTTGTTAGGCAACTATGCACTGAATTGGGTGATGTGGTTACTACTTTTTTATAATTTATTTTTTCTTATACATTAGAAATTACATAAAATTTTGCTTTATTTGTGTTGAGAAAATATTTTTTATATTAATTTGAAAATAAGAATTCCTTCCCGAAAATTTGTCTTACAATGTAGGTTATTATAATTTCAGGATTACTTTATCAAAAAATACTATTTTATTGTTATGTATAATTAATACAGTATACTGGTCTCAAAAACAATTTATAATCTATATTTTGGTAATTTTTCAGCTTTATGAAGCTACTATTTTCAAAACTATTACCTGTTATTATTATTGGTTGTTATTATTATTGTAAAATTAAGGTAACTTAACTTTTACAGTCCACCTAGAAAACAAAATAAAATTCTGAGCGACTTTATGGAACGTAAGAGTTATATTTAGAGAATCTTTGAGCCTAGTTAATTAGTAAAACCAAAATAATTTTTAAATACCTTAAGGCTGAATATGTGATTGAAAAAATTATATTTATCTTAATATAAGTATTTAAGATTGTTAAAAGAAAAATTAAATCACTAATCTGGAAATAAATTGCAAATATATTTCATGGGTATGATTATTAAATGCAGTCTTTAAAATACAGTAAAATTTTTGTAATTATAATTTATTTTTTTTATTAAACCGATTCAAATAATATTTTTCAAGTAATATTAGAGTATGATGTTCATTTGAAATGGAAAAATATTT
Source organism: Prosapia bicincta (assembly GCA_036971475.1). NCBI lineage: Eukaryota > Metazoa > Arthropoda > Insecta > Hemiptera > Cercopidae > Prosapia > Prosapia bicincta. The sequence continues at coordinate 6,320,376 of JBAIZL010000001.1, forward strand.
TGTGTAACACATGCTGTCAAACTCTAACCTTTTCGTGCCTCACATTATTCATTTCCCTCCAAATACTTTGACTATTTCAATGTAACTGTTATTCTTTGTGGGGCTCAACCCCTGTTATTTTCTATTGCAAAGATGCACACTTGTTTTGCCCTACTGCTATAAACCCAATTAACTAGATCAGTCTAAACTAGTAGGAGCAGCAAATAAAGAAAATTACAAACAATTATGAGTTTTTACACGCAAAAGTGTTAAAACCTTTCAATTCACATAGTAACTTTGTAGAGTTATATTGTTTGAAATAAAATTGAAAAGTATCACAGTTAAAGTAAGTTAAGGGGTTATATTGTAGCTCCCATTTATTATAATATACCATCAAAGATAAAACTAATGAAATTATTATATTGTTACACTTTTCCAACTCCCTCTATATTTCATATACTCAATTTTTAATTTTATAAATATAATAATTTTGGACAGAAAATACTTTTCTGCTCATCTAGTTTGACTTAAATAAATAAGTTATCTAAATTTCAGAATTCAAATCACAATTATTTTTATTACACTGATTAAATATCTTTGTGTCAATTCTTTAATGTTGTTAATGGTGATGAAGACGACATTGTCATTAAAACACTATGAAAAATGAACTCTGATTTTTAGTTGGTGTTCTTATTATAAAATTATAAGTTTAAATGTAGTACTGAAGCTTGCTAGGAAATTCCCTCAAATGAGGATCGCATTTTGTTTAATTTTGAAATCGTTCTTTTAGAGGTTTCTAAAAGAAAAAAATAATACACAAATAAAATAATCAAATTTTATGTAGGCATAAAATGGTACTTCTAACTTTGACAGTAACCGCTGATTACTTTAAACAATGTATTAAGAAAAAAAATGCATCCCTATAATACTAAATGCATTCCATTACAATGGTTTTTTTTTAATGATACAAGGTATATGACAAATATGTATATGTCATATATTTTATTTAATGACTTATGTTTAAGTAAGGTTATGATTGACACTTATTAAAATATAATATTAATTACAATGGTAAAAATTGAAACAGTTTACTCTAAATCTCACTACACGCTAGTTTATTAAAAATAATAGACTAGTTTCGGTGACGATGTTGGCTTCATCAGTGCTTGACTACTATAGCTGTGAATTGTTCTCACTAGCTAAACTCTAATTAAGTAAATAATATTAATTATTTATTTTTAATGTTAACATTTATTAAAAATGTAATTTGTAAATAATTAAAATTTTTAATAAAACATTAGTTTGCTTCTGTAATTTTATCTCTAAGCATTTATGTACCACAGAGTGTTGCCACAGTCCTTTTTTGATCTTAGTGCATAAAAAATAAAATAAATACAAAATTTATAAAATTTCTGACACTAAATTCTGTTTCAACATTAAAAGGCAAATTATATGTAGAGAAAAGCATTAAAATTACTACAATTTTACAAAAAAACCCCGATACACAACCAAACAATATGATATACAAACCTTTCAAACTACACCCTACACACATATTCAACACTAAATTACATTATAAATAACATACAATTTTTGAGATCATAACCCATAATACACTCTAAAATACAACTGCATACCTACTCTAATATCCCACCTGTACCCTAAACTACAATAACCAAAAAGTCAGTTAAGGTCTGAGTTGACAATGGGACACATCTCCCGAAATGGCAATCGTCAACAATTATAAAAGTAAGTGCTCCTACTATAGGTAAGAGTAACATATTTACAAGTGTTTTTAGTTAAAAAAAATAGAAGATGACGTGAAGATGGAATCAATTAATATGTTATTTATTTATTGAAAAAACTCATTTTTACATTTAAAATATTTGTTTATTAGTTTTAATTTTGCATTTTACACGAGATTCAAAAAATATAAAGGGTAGAACAATAATACATTGATAAGTAAATAGAACACATACTCAAAGATCAATAAAAAACCAATATACAATTAAAAACTATTTCACTTATCTACATACATACAATTGAATGGTTTGTTTAGTTTTTCGCACCAAACATTCTTCCGTTTTCCATCTTTAAAAAAAATGAAAAAAAATATCACTTTCTTTGAAATTTATCAATCATTACCAATGTAAAACATAACTGGAAATAACATATTATTTTATACAAGAAAATATTAGATTCTTTCAAATAAAAAAATCTATTATAGCACCATTATTAAACAAAATAAATAATGAAAAATAAATCATAAAACACTTGAGTTTTCAGATGGAAAATCACGATCTTCAAGACAAGAACATTTAAAAAAAATACAACAAATACTTGAATTTTTAATTTAAACATAAGACAATCAGAAGTACTAACTGTATGTACAATAGTCTGATCATACTAATCAACATACACAACTCTATGACTCTTGTATACACATTTTTAAATTCAGACATTAAATTCAACACATTAACTAACGAATAAAATTAATTACAATTTTTGTACAAATTCTTCAAAATCCTAATTAACATTAATCATCAAGTTATTAATAAAATCTTGCATAAGTAGTGCCACCTCCATATTGCTCAAAATAAATTTAACAGGTTTTGAGGTTTATACAACAAATATTACAAACATGAAACACTTTTATGATGTCAAATAAACACTAAATTAAAGGAATGATTTACAAGATCAGTGCTTGAAAGAACAGGAAAGATAATATATAGTAACATTTGACCAAATTATTTAAAAATGCAGCTAAATTTAGAAATATTGGACTAAAATGACAAACACAAGATAAACCAATACTTTAAATTTTTATTTACAGGTACACTTTTGTAGTCCTTCATATATTTAAGAAAAATACTGGTTTTTAATTTCATGGAAAATAAATTGGATTTGAATCATTTAAACACGTAGCGAGGAAAAGAAATGTTGTCCATAAAGAATATTACTTCTGGTGTTGGAGGTTATATTATTTTGTTGGGGGTAGAATGGAATAATAGACCTACATTACGAAATTATACTATTAACACAATTAATTAATAAAATATTATTTTCTGCTGTTTGTCACACACAGAACTGAATATATATTTTAAAGGATAAAAATAAACAACTAATTACTGTATTTAATATTCACAGGGAATAAAGCATTCTTCAAAGCAGGGGTGTTTAAAGTAATCATTTTTGTTTAAAAAATAAAACTGCACATTTTATAAATCATTTAGTTTATCTTTTATTTTTAAAAGTGTTAGTTTATCTTTGATTTTTAAAAGTGTAAAATATAAGATTTTTATTCTAAAGTTATTTTCTCCAATAAGTAACAGAAAAAATTGATAAATAACTTATCTCAAAATGACTCTTTGAATATTCCACATTTATTTTATCAAATAATGTCGGACTAGATAAAATTACAGTGATGTGTTGTGGGATAAAATTTTTTTTTAATGTCACTTAGTTATTAAAATTATGTTTATTTGTATGAATATATGGTTTAAAAACAACCACATATTTGAAACTACACACATAAATTATTAGTTTTAACCTAAATTTAATCAAAAGCAGACTCAGAAGACTGTGTTTGGAAACTGGCTTTAGTTCACATTTTTATCTGATCCATCGTATAAAATGTTATAGTTATTTCAGTTTGTGGGACAGTTACTTAATTTGTTTTCAATGATACACTGCTGATGTTATGATCAATTTTTAAGCTGTCACTACTATGTCGTAAGATCATATGTCTTTTTAAAGGCGCCTTCTGTTTTGACTTGTACGGACAAATTGGACAGTGATGTCCTGGTGATTTGCCACATTCCAGATTTATGTGACGATATAAGGTTGTTTTGTATGCATAAAATCGGAAGCACTGTGGACACATGAAGCCTTTACCTATAATAAATACAATTTACAAAATAGTTTCAGATATTCTATTGTTAAAGCAGTTATTTCTATAAATTAATCAAGATATATTTATAATGCCAAACCATTCCATGCAAAACACAATTTAAGATCATTAAAAATAAAATTACACTTTTAAGACAATAATAAAAATGAAAAACATTTAAAAAGATAAAATAACATATTACCTATTATATAAAGGTTTACTGTTTATTTTAAATGTTTTTACTGTCTCTCATATTTTATATATTCAGTATTTAGAATGTACTAAAATACTATTATGACTTGCAATAATGTAAATTGTTTAAAAATGTACTGAGACAATATTAAGTCTAGATATAACTAATTTTCAGCATAAAACATTCATCAGATATTGATACAAAATGCACAAATATTTTAATATTTCAACTGTAATATAAACGACTACACTTTTATAAGTGTATGAAATATGACAGATTGACTTACACATCACTAAGTTGAAAAATATACAATAAAAAATAAAACTGAAAATGGAAACTAAACATTTGTAGTTATGCAACAACTACAACCTTACTGTTAGTAGTAGATGTCTGCATAATTTTCCTGCAAAGAAAGTTAATTTTTTAAGAAATTTAAAGATAACCTGTTCTTTTTTTATGAAGCCCAATTTTTTACTAGTAGACCCATGAACTTTTATTTAGTATTACATTTTCCAACTTTCTGAGATTTTTTTTCATTTAAATGATCAAATATTGAGATTTTCTCTCCTATTTCTGAGTTGAATGGATCTTAAACATTGTATCTGTTTTCCTTTATCACAGTTACAAGAAATTGTTGGTATTTTTTCTTTATTTCAATTTGCCACTTTATTTATAAACAATTTCCTTCTCTAAACTAAATTGCTACTGAGGATGTATGTTCCATTCCTTATTTATAACAGTCAGAGTTTTTATATATTGTTTTACTCTGTTTCTTTTAACATTATATTTGGTTTCTTGAATTGTGTTTATTCTGAATATGTCTTCATATAAGTTTTTTTATTTGTAAAAAGTCAATATTTTTATGAGTTTCATGTAGAAACACACCTTCTAAGGTGCTTCCTTTTAAATAAGGGAGATCTTGTCTAAAAATTAATTTAAAAAATGGAGAAGTTGCTAGAGGGGGAAAACAGAGGTCAAAGAAAAAAAGGAGAAAAACTATCATTATTATATAAAAAACTGTTATCGTGAGAACATTAAAAAAAACGTTCATGTTTCAGAAAAAAACAAAGATTTTTTTCTTGTTTAAGTTAGGTTGAGTAAAGAAGAAAGTTTAGGTTTAGCATCTCCATCATTGTGTGTTGTTTCAACATTAATCAGAAATTAGTTTGATTTACATAATCGAATAATGATCAACAGAAATAGGCATCCTGAAGAGGCCTTTTATAAAGACAGATGTAAAGTGGATAAAGAAGAAAGAATGTATACATATTCACCTAGAATGGAAATAATTAGCTAAACATAAGGGAAAATGTGGTTTTTAATAAGGCAATCTATCCTTCCTACAAAATATGTTGTGTGTTTAACTAAAAAAATAATCATAATACGTTTTACAATGGTAAAACAAAAATTCAAAGCCAAATTGCTAAAACTCATTCTTAGGTGTACTAGATCCTTAATGCTAGAGAGATTGATGAAATTATGTGTTATTTTTGGCTAAGGTCCAATATATTATTATTACTAACAATAATTGGTTACATCTAGTTGAACTATTATGTTTTCTGTAGTAAATAATAAAATTGTTCAGGTTTCTACAGTACATACTGAAAGACACATTCAATTTGTAATACAGTAAACTTCCTGTAATTCGGCACGTTCGGGACTTGAGGGATGCCGGATTACAAAACATTCTGGATTACAGAATTGAGATCAGAAAAATTGGAAACAACACAATACAAATAAAAAATCTTTATTCTGGAAACAGCTCAAATATGTACATTGTATGTACATATGTATTGTACATGAATAGTAAAGGCTAAACAAAACTTAGTGCACTGTTGTCTAACTCTAATCTGTGGGATTGTTCTTGTTGGCAATCTTAAACAAATCAAGAATATCGGATTGCTTTTTAGTTTTCTCCCGTCATTATTTTATGAAATCATTTTTAATATAGAGGAGTTTCATTATTATCGTTAAACGAACTGCAACGTTCAGGAGATTTTAGGAAAGTGTTCAAGGCATCACCTGCTCGATGTTTTGGCTTTTTCAACAACCATAGGGCCAGTAATAGGTTTACCCTCGAATCGTTTTGCTGAAAACCAACTGTATAGAGCCGAATCAAATTGTTCTAGTTTGGGTTTTTATAACGTTTGTCTTCCAAAAATATTTTTTAAAGTTTTTGATTCATTCATAAATTGTTTCAGCTTTTCTTAATTTTTTTAATTGTCATAAATGGTAGACAATCCTATGTTTTAATATTTGATTATGACATGCTTACTTACGCCATTTAAGTTTTTTCATAGTTTCCAGGTTTTGAGCCAAAGTGAGTTAAATTTTTTCTTTTTGAAAAAAGTTTTGATGCCAGACAATAAGATGCCAGATTGGAGGAAGTTTACTGTACTATGATTATTAAAATTTTCATTATTTGAACACTTTCAGTTAGAGGAAATAGGAAGCAAAAGTGGTTTCAACTCAAAAATGTTTTTACTTGAGTAGAAAAATTTCAATGCATTAAAAAGTATATTCAAAACATTGCTTACACGAGTTCTTAGTTAGTAGTCTATACCATCCTTACAAAAAATCTGTGAATAGGAGATTAAAAATCTATTTTGGAAACTTAATTTGCAGAACTCTAGTCTAGACGGGAAATTTTTACAACTGTTTCTCCTAGTCATCTATTAATCAATGTGTGCTGAAAATAAAGTTACGCAAACACACAGTGTGATATTGAAGATTGAAGTATCATATGTGAAAAAATTAAATCAGTATGTACTAACAATGTTATCCTACTCTACTTTGTAATGCATTACAACTGAATTCCTTACCATCTACAGAAACACAAATAAAGTATAAACAATTAACAATGAAACCAAAAGAATTAAAAACCTTTACTTTAGGTCTATACAATGTTTATTTTGGTTCTTTATAGAAAACAAAATTGTTAAAATACATAAACACTTGTCTGTTTTGAGTAAGTAAAATGTGAAAAGCACTATTTGGATACAATAAATCCAATAACACAATGAAAGTAATATACTTACCTAGATATATAATATTTACAATCCTTTTTAAACAATAATAAAGAACCCATAAAAATTACAAGTGGGTAGTTTTAAATGTTTCCAGGAAGACATTGCAATTTAGTAAGGACGCTAGATTCCAACATTTCTTACCAAAAAGTCTTAGATATATTAGACTAAAATAGTATAGTATGGTGTGTCATTTATAAGATAAGAAATATAAAAGATAGAATAAAAGCTATTATTTATACAAAATATTTTAAAGTACATAACAACCAATGTACAAATTTCAATATATATTTCAATCAATTATAATTTTAAAAGAAGAGTTTTTAAATAGACTGCTATAATTTAATAACATGATTAGGTTTTGAAAAATTTGATGTTTATTTTGTTAAGTAAACTATGCTTTTTTCATAGCTACAATTTTACACCTTATGTTAGCAAAAGTTAAATGATTTTTAACTGTTCTAAAATAATTTAATTTAATTGGATAAGTAAATAAGGATTAGAAAATCAAACATTCAAGTTGAATTTTATTTGTTTAAAAAAATGGAATAAACTTTGTAAAAAATAGCCAGTCTGATATATTACAGAAAAAAACAAATACTACATAAAAAATAAGTCACATTATTGGACAACTAATTTTTATAATTCCAGAAAATATACAATTAAAAATTATCCAGTATAAAAATTAAAGCAAAACCCAGTTTTCATATTTTTTAAAATATCCAATTTACAATTAATCAATACAATTTATTTTAACTTAATTGTGTTCAAATTATAATCATGGTTTTTATTGCACAGATATTTCAAAAATAAAATGTATATACATATAATAAAATATCCTCTATATTCAGTATTCAAAAGTAGCAACAAGATACATAAAGTCTCATAATTACATAAACTTTTTCAATAGTGATTTTAGATAACATCTACCTAATGTTAAAAGTTTTGGGGGGAAACAGTAAGTGTAAATAGATTTACACGATTTAAAACATTAATGAATACATAAACTCAACATATAAGTACATTAAATTAAAAAACAGTTGGCCCCAAAACCAATTAGAGCCTCCACATACGGATCTACGCTCAAAGTGGTCGACTCGAGAAAAATCGCGTTTGTCTCTTCCATTCACTCAACTTCCTACATCGGGGCATTGGGGTCCGCAGACGGGGCGTTTTGTGCTTGTCAAAAACCGAGCATTTCCTCGTCTCATGAGATCGGTAGAGCACGGAATTTATCGAGAGGATCGAGCGATTCTACGTCATGGAGGTATTTATAATTTCATTTTCTTTTTTCTTGTGCTTTATAAACTTTTACAGATTTGTTTAAATGATTAATGAATGTTATATTCGTTGATTGTAGTACTCGTAGTTTAAATTATAGTAGTGTAATTTTTAATTCGTTGTAATAATTATTTATAACATGATATTCTAAAAACATTGAACTTCTGGTTCTAGTTTTTTAATGTAAAACGTTGCGGAAATCGAAAAACACCCTGAACTTTATAATTATACGCTTCAAGGTGTATTAAAATTACATTCAATATATAGATGCATCCATAATATATGTTTATTTCTTTTCAAGCGCAAGAACATCACAAAGTCTTCTTCATCACTACTTGAACTGCTCATTTTTATTACTTTCTGGGTTTAAAAATGCGGAGGTCAGTTCTGGTCGTGAGATGCAAACGAACTAAAGTCGACCAATGTGTGGATAGCAGACACCCGTGCCGTAGATATCACACAAGATGAGAGTGACGTGCGAACCTCTCAACAAGTCACCAATCGACCCGTGTGCGGAGAGCCTAAGAATTATATTATATTTGTAAAGAATTTTGTAACCATCAATTATATCCAAAAAGTGAGTTCCATATGCCTAATTCATTGTTTACCTGATTCATTGTAATTAAAATATTAGGTAATACTTGACCAAATGGTGGTCAACTTTTGAAAAATCAATCAATTTCAGTTGAGGTAAAACAAATATGGTTTAAAACCGACATGAATTATAATTTTGTAAACATAACCTCTCTATATAAACATAATATTGTAACAAATAATTCTCTGCCTATAACCACATTCTGCTTACACTACATTACTACATCCCTATTTTAATATATATGTACAAAGTATATAGTCAAGATGGAATTGGTATTTTAAAAAGATAAAGGGTAAACCTTCGGAAGAAAACCGTAGCAATTCACTGCTGCATTTGTTTAATAAATGTAAATAAAACATAAACATTTTATAAACATAATATTGTAACAAATCATTCTGTTTATGTAATTGCACTACACTATACTACACTTCTATATACCTGTATTAAAATATACGTTTATAGTAACCGTTTGACATTTTGAACATAAAATGTAACATATTTAAAGTCAATAACGGAGTATATTGCCTCATGTAGAATGAATAACCATTGAATGTATGGAGTGACGAGTTAGCATTGAAGAAGGTATCTTCAATCTTTCTACAATAATTTACACATTTCATAAAAGCCTAGAATTTGTCAAACCTAAATTTTTATGTCGGAAAATATGTGATTTTTAACTGATTCCTTATATCATTGCTAGCTGAGTTATTATTTTATGGTAACCAAATTTATCCTAATTGGATAACTTATTCAAATATTGTAATTCGGTATACATATGTATTAATATAAAAGAAACTTTTACTTTCAACTGTTTAGTGTAGAGTGCAATTAATTGTTTTGTGTTCTTGTAAAAAAGAATTTCTACAACAGATTGTTTTTCTACTATGGTTTGGCATATAATACATACATAAGCTATTACAAAAGCAAATATTTAGTGTCACAACCCGCCTTTTGTTTCATATCACTGCATTTTCCTTAAAATGAGTTGTGTTTGTATTGTATCCAAATTTGTACAACAAAATAAAAAGTATAATACAAATAACTAGCTTCATTTTGCTCAAAGTTGTAAATTTTGACTGCATACAGTTTTGTAAATTTATCTCCAATTAAACAGGGACAATGTTTGATAATTTAATAATAATGGAACAATATTAATAATAATGACTCATGATAACAATGGAAGAAAGCTAAGCAATTTTTATTATTTTAAAAGATGCTTTGCAGACTTGGAAAATATAAAACAATTTCTTCTAATCCTCAAGAAGAGGACAATAATTATCTGGTATTCTTCATTGCCACAGAGTTACCTTTATTGGTCCTTATTGATAATTTTCAACATTCTATCTCAATTTCAAACCAAAATGTAAAGATTTTAATCACATTAGAAGTTGAGAAAAAAAAATTGGGCAACTGATGGTATTGAAAAACATTTTCCTCTATTTGAAATAAGTCTAAGATAATACTGAAGCTGTTGATACTAGGAAAGTTTATAAAATATTCATTTCCCTCTCTCAGATCTATAACAACTATAGATTGCTGATTCAGATTTGCTAAACTTGATGAGATAGGAGTTGGTATGAGAGATTCAAGTAGTAACTGCAACTTTTTACAATCAACTGGACAATGAACAAGAGGCTGCAGATACATTTAGCAACAATGTTTTACGTTATGAGGATGTTGATTATTATGAGGGGTTTTGACTGAAAGAAAAGATTTAAAAGTACTTGCAAGACCCTAAATATAAACAATTCTGAAAAACATGTCTAGTTATAAATATCAAGAACTGAATTGGGTGTGGTATGTTTGGTCGCAGCTGATTTAGCCTGTTCATGTTTTAATGTATTTCTAATGAATTTTAAAAGCATCTCCATTTCAGCCATATTGTCAGTTATCTAGTAAATAATCTCATAGCAATAAATTTCACAAATTATAGATAAATTATAGTTAAAGACTGATGTAGTTATACATCAATTTAGTTATGATAATGAAATATTTACTACAAATAGCTTGGTAGCATTCAAATTTATTATTAACTAGTTCAAAAGCTTTTATTACTTTTATTTTCATATTTAATCAATGAAAAGTGCTTTAACATAAATACCTTGCTCAATCAACTAATTTATAAATTTTCAAATGGAAACTAGATAAATTTTAGTTTTAATTTTAACATTTTATAGGCAATTAAATGTTTATAGTTTTTTAAAACTTAAGTTATGTACACACAAAATAAAATTTAAATTTAATTGAAAATAAACTGTCTGTTACGTGTTGTATTTTATTTTAAAATCAATAAGCTTTCAATTATATAAAAATATGTTCATTTTTTTCAATAGCTAGGCAACAATTTGTGAAATTGCTTAACAAATATGTACTTTTTCCAAACAAAAATTACCATTTCTTATAAGTTTGTAATGTTAATATCAGATGGGGTGTTACATTCAAGTTGCAAGGTGTAATATTGACTACAATTAAACAAATTTTCATTCACCAAAGGAAAAAGAAATTTTATAAAATGAACCTTTCGGTAATAATATATGTCCACTGTTATTTTGTAACACAATTATTATTATACGACATGATTTACTCCAACATGATTAACCTCAACCAGATTTTAAAGTAGGAATAAGGTTGGAATATTAATGACTACTAGTATTAATGACTTTTATATTTAGTAAAATCAAAATCTTAGTTAATTTCAGTACAACAAAAAGTTTCACAATAATACTAATGATTCTATTTGATGTTAATAATTAGGAAAAAACATGTCTACAACAAAAAATTACTGTCAACATTTTATAGATTATTGTCAAAGTGTACAAAAAATGAAATAGTCTTGTATTTAAATGTGTACCACCAAACTTTAAAAATAATCACTATTATTAAAACAACCTATATTAATCTAACTATTGTAAACAAATTTTGATGTTGTGGATCTATGTTTTCTAATTGAATGACGTTGTAGGTGTGATTTTCTAAAAAACCTAGATTCACAAAATGAACACTGAAACTGTGGATCTTTTCCACACTCAAACTTTCGATGTGAGGATAGAGATGCTGAATGGCGGTATACTTTTCCACAAATACAAGGAAAAATGAATTTTTTATTACTTTTCTTGTCATACTGATGATTCATTTCAAAGTTGATAGGGTAGCAAAAATCTGTAAACCAAATATATTATTGAATTAATTCACAAATTTCTTCATAGAAATTATGTTCTAAAACAATATATTAAGATCAATTTAATTTAACTTTTTATGGATTCTAAATAGGTGTCCCTTTAGATGAGCTTTCCTATAAAATCTTGATGAGCAAAACATGCAGATGAATGAAGGCTCTTTCCCACATTCAAACTTTTTGTGCGAAGACAGAGATGTTGAATGTCGATAAACCTTCCCACAGGTGCAAAGGTAAACACCACTGTTTTTCATTTTTCTTTGTAAATTCATATCAGTCACAGCAAAATCTGAAAATAAATTATTGTAAATGTTTGCTCCGCTCTAAGTCAATAATAAATTAGTAATTCTATATTATGTATCTATCAAATTTTAATGACTAAATAACACAGGTAAGCACATTATCTTCTGCAAATTTGTGACTTATAGTAGATAATGCTATGCTGATTGTACATCCGTATATCTGATATACATTGTAGTCTTAAGTAGTATAGAAATATGTAAACATATAGATGAAACTCCACTTTTTCAAACTTGCAGGCTAAATTTAATTTCACAATTGAAATATTTCACCTGCTAACTTATCTGATCAAAGACAATCAGCAGATCACAATTAACAAAGCTCCAGCTCACTGCAATGAAAAATTCAACCAGGTGATAAAAATAGGATCAGGAAGATTATATAACTCACAAAATATGCCTTGTTGAGGTTCTATTCACCAATTTACTTTAACCTTGTTGAATTAAATAGATTCCAAGTATTGATTCAAAAATACCTAACACTAGCAGTAATCTAACTGAAAATTTTAATGGAAAAGAATGGATAATAATATGTGAAATAAAGGGGGGGAAATAACCCCCTTATTCTGGGATTCAGAGGCTTACCTGGATTAGACTCTAACCAATGGTAAAGAGTTGTATCTACTACTCTCTTTAAGTGTGAAAGTAGCTCCTCAGTCTCTTTAGGAATCAATGTGAGAGAGATAGATGTTGAACATGTTGATGGGTTTGTTGAATTTATAATTTTGTTGAGATAATTGTTTTGCTGGGCCACCAAAGCGATGTCTGGCCCTGTTAGTCTCCAGCTCTATATTTTAATTGAAATAGGTTTTGCAAGTTGCAATAACAAGGACAGCAAAGATTACAAATAAATTACTTGAATAAAAAAAGAAATTTGTCTTATAGCAAAACAGGTTTTCCATTTTCATTTTTGGATGGGTAAACATTTGTATTGTAACTTTACATAATGTAATACCTTTTTCAATGTCAAGAAAATATTAAAACATTTTTTAAACTAAAATTACGAAAAGGTAACTGTAGTATTTCATTTTTGAACAGTAGGTTCAAGTGTTTTTGATAAATTAAAATGCTGTTAAATGTCAAAGAGAATATTAGTTAATTTTATATTTAGGGTTTGGTGCTTATCAAAATTTTACTTGAAAAAAAAGAGTGATGCTTTTCAACAGAATTTTAATTTAAAAACTATAATACAGTAAGACCATTAAACAAAACAGAATAAATCTTTAAAACAATTTCGCCATATTTTACATCAGCTTGATATAACCTCAATTCGTGTTAGAAGAATTTTGTAACAAGATTTGTATGTAGCATGAATTACTTGTATTGTTGATGTTAATGCAAAATAAAATGTTTTTTATTAAATTAATATTTATTATAAATGTCAATGTTCGATTATAAATGTGATAAATTCAGGTTCTCATGTAGAGTCCAACCAAATTCAGTTTCCCCCTCTTGATTACTGGATGTGTTCATCAGAGTAGCATTATTGTAGCATTGGTGGAATAACTATCATACAGGATTTAAATATATCTCAATGTAGTAGCAATGAACACCTGTAGGAGTGGGGTGGTTTTAACCTCCTCATGAAACTGTTTTCCCAAGAGATGAAACATCTATTATCCATAAAATGTTTGGACCTTGTCAGTTATTTGAAAGGATACCAGACATCTGATGAAGTTGGAAAATTTCACACATCTGATTTGTTAAACTACTTTGAACCAATGACACAATATTTGTATTATATGAATTATATTTTTGTACTTGTATTATATTTATGTTTATTTTGATACAATTTAAAATAGTCAACAATCAGTAATTGTATTTCTTATCATTTTATAATTTTAACAATTCAAAGAACAATGAAAAATAAACTTGAAAAATTAACAATAATATATAAAAAAAAGAACTTATAAAGTTTGAAGGTGGAGTTATAAAGAATATTCAGTTAAAACCAATGATGAGGAACTACAACGAGAAAGAACTAAGTTCTTTGTTAATATACAAAACAAGTCTTTATACATGAGAGAATAATTTAACTAAATTTGTATAAGGACTTATGACTTTCTAAGTTTCGTTACTTGAAAACAATACTAAATAGTATGTATGGTAATATCAGAGTGCATACCATGGGATAACTTTTGAATGGTTGTCATTCTGATAAACAGTAGTTTCTCACACTTACAAGCCAATTTTCAAACTTGTGTATTTTATTTGCATAGACTCTCTCTAACATTACAAGATAACTATCTCATCAAATTATGGTATACTATTTTGTCATGCTTTTCAGATTTCAAGTCTAAGATGAGACTATAGCATTATTTTTTAATAAATATTTAATAATTATTGTTTTAGGAAAGTAATAATCAGAAAAGTTTTTAATCATAAATGTATTAAAAAACTCCAATAACTTATGTTTACCAATATTATAATTTTGATAAAAAAAATTTTTCACAATAAACCTTATTTTGAATTTTTTTATTTTAAAATAAGGAAGCCTCAATATTTTAAATGTCAAATTTTTTTATAAATAATTATCAATAAGATTACCAACTATTTCTTGATAAAATATGAGAAATAAAACTGTGTTTGTTTATTTTATATATTTACTGTGGCACTCCTTACAATTAATATACAATCTAATCAATTGTCACAAAACTGAAGAAACACAAATGCCATTTTATAGACAATTTCACTTTTTAGTTTTACTTGATAAAACTTATCAACTTTTTAAACACACATTATAAGTTATAAATTTTTTATTTAGTCTGCTTGTAATTTTGCTTACTCAGTTATTCATAAATAATTCACACCTGTTATAGATTCAAATATATGTTAAAACATATTCTATTGACATTCTCACATATCCTGAACAATAGCCAAATTAAAATAATCCATTAGTTTCCAAACCTCCAACACTATAATTGGAACTAAACTTAATCCATATCCATTCAAATTTTTAAACCAAGAAACTAAACTTAATCCATATCCATTCAAGTTTTTAAACCAAGAATATCAGTAGTTTAACAATAGTTTCCAATTGATCATATATTTGTAAAATAATTGTAGCAAAAGGTAAGAAAGTTTCCAGAAGTCAATTATTCAAATAAAATGCAGGCATAATATTAGGTATTTATTACTTCAAACAAAAAACCTATAAAACTAGAAATAAAGCAGGTTTCATAATTAGTAAATGCTTGTTTCAAACATATTTAAAAAAATTTTTAAATTCTTATGGAAGACAATGAAAAAAATTAAAATCTGTGAAAAATATCCCTTTTGAAGAACACAAACATGTCAGACGGATATTCCAAAATATTACTTCATATTAATAATAAAATAAAGTGAAGTTGTTGACTGTTAACTTATGCATAAACATATACGTACTAGTATATATCTAGTAGGATAAATCTTGTATACAAAAATCTTACATCTACTATACAAAAACTTGCACAATACATTTATACTGAAAATAAATTGAATAAAACTGTTTTCTGCAAGAATGAAGCGATTTCTTGCCTGAGAATGTAATTAGTACTAATTATTTAACACAGTGGTTCATAAACATTTTTAATTCATGGCTACCTTAAAGTAGAAATATTTTTTGATGGTGCGCCTGCAGAAAATTGCCTACTAGTTTATTTGCAGTAAATTTTTATAAAGTTCATGAGAGGAACTATTTAAGAACCCATGATAGCCAGTATGGAACATATTCCTTTCAAAAAACTGAAGCTATATTTATTACCTCCACAACAATGTCTGAAACCAATATATTTCTTTTTGATCTTGCTGGATGTCATAACATTAGAAGTAATAATAAATAATTAAGTATAGATTTGACTTTTTTTGTGAACTTAACCTAACTCCAGGATCTAAAATTTCTAGATGGAAGGAATGATTGTAGATGAATTAAAAATATTTGTCTACTTTTGGTAAAAAAAAAACACTACTTCATGATATTTTTCAGCACATGTTTCACACTAGGTAAGGGCATTGTTCGATATAAAGCACTAGGTAAGTGCAATATTAAAAATATTTATTGGCTTGATCCTGCACATGTAATGCTCCATAAACGACCTTTAATATTATTGTAAATGAAATAATGTTTACAAAAGTGATTTTCAGACTTTATGAGTCGGGAGAGATTCTTATTGATTTTTGGATGTATTTACTTTGAAAAATGCTTAATCCAAACAATAAGTTCTCTAAAGTTTCACTGTTGTAAGATTGTTTCAATGTTGAACAATGGTTCTTTGGCAAGGCCTATTATGAATGCAGTAATATAAAAAAGAATATAATATTAAATTGTCAATAAATAAAGCCTGATAAGATTGTTTCACTATAGCAAGTATTTGGTACCCTCAAAAGAATTTAACAATGATGAACAATGGTTCTTTGGCTGCGTACCTTCAAAAGAATGTAAAAAATGATGAACAATTGTTTTTTGGCAAGCCCAGTTATGAGCGTAGTAATATAAAAAATTATAAAACGGTCAATTCTTATTGATAATTGGATGTATTTACTTTGCAAAATGCTTAATTCAAACAATAGGCTCTCCGAAGTTTCACTGTTGTAAAATTGTTACACCAAGGCCAGTATTTGCTAACCGCAAAAGAATTTAAACAATGATGAATCAATGGTTCTCTGGGAAGGCCAATTATAAACGAAGTAATGTAAAAAAAGGAAGAAATATTAAATTGTCAATAAATAAAGCCTGATAAGATTGTTTCACTCTGGCATATATTTGGTACCCTCAAAAGAATTTAAACAATGATGAACAATGGTTATTTGGCAAGGCCAATAACTATAAATGGAGTAATATAAAAAAGAAAGAAATATTAAATTATCAATAAATAAAGCCTGATAAGATTGTTTCACTCTGGCATATATTTGGTACCCTCAAAAGAATTTAAACAATGATGAACAATGGTTATTTGGCAAGGCCAATAACTATAAATGGAGTAATATAAAAAAGAAAGAAATATTAAATTATCAATAAATAAAGCCTGATACTACTATTCGTAATCTATTGTAGAGCTCTAGACGATTTGAGTGGGGAAAGAGCAAGCAGGTAATATTGTGTTTAACCTTGTGCAGGGGAAACTGGTTGTCACATACAGCTACTTATTAAAACAATTTCCCTCTAGGTTGAAAAAAGGAACACATATCGCCCTAGTTTATTTTAGAAATAACATAAATTCCTACCTGAGGAAGTGAAAACAATGGATTTGCATCGAGGTAAAAACTGTGGCAGGTATGCATAGGCGTAATGTGGGAAATATTTTGTAAATTTCAACTGAACTTGAGAGTGATCTTGTAAATGCCATAAATCATAGTGGAGAAGAAAAGGTCAATATAATTTTTTCGTGAAAGGGATTGATCATAGAGATCAATGATGGCCTACTATGCATGAGAAAGTCAATGTTCTACATGGTACAAGATTTGTTGTCATTTCTTACAAATGATCATTTAAATTCCCTGTATTTTTTTAATGAAATAAGGACAAGTAGAAAATAAAGTATGACGACTTTGTGATTTCAAGGCTGTGAAAGAAAGATGATTAATCAAAGGTTTAAAGGGCAGTGGTTTATTTATGTGCTTTCAGTAAGAGTTCACCTCATTTTTAAGTATAAAACAGATGATTAGAAATTATTTTTTGAGTTATAGTAAAAAAAAAAAACACCAATATATACGGGAAAAAAATATTTTTACTTTAAGTGAAACTTTTATGAGTTGATACTTCATTTGCATCAATGAAAGTAAAAATATAATTATTAAAATAATTTGTGAAATTCAATTGTTAATACTAAAAAGAAACTAAATTCTAAAACACACATCTTAATTTAAATAATGGTATTCCTGGTATCAAACTGGTTACACAAGAATTTAATGATATCATGTTTCTATGCACATGTAAATATACTTGCAAGCAATGGATTATTTGATTTTCACATATTAAAATTGCAACTGTTAGTTTGCAAAACAGAAAGAAACGGTTTGCTTTTTTAGAAAGAAGTCAATAAATAATTTTAAGTAAACAATTCTTATTTACCATATCACAAAAACAAGAAAAAAACAAACAAAGAAAAATTTAATAATAACAAGGCTTGTAATTTTTATAACTTTAAAAATGTATAATATGTACATTTGCTAATCCACCATTGAGTCCAATTTGATTGTGTGAGATGACTCATTTCATCATACAAACCCACACCACTAAAAGTAGTACTGTCATTTTCCATAATAAAGATATTATGGTCTTGTTTTGAAGTTTATAAAAAGGATTATGATAGACATATTTTTGCTACCTCTCATGGCCTGGGTTGTGTAAGTGTCTTGGAACCAAGTACCTAAACTGACAAAAATTAAATCAAAACTTAAAAAATATACTTCACTATACACTAAATAAAATCCTATACTATTAAACTAAACTACACTGTTAATATCCATGGCTTACTGTTTAAAAATAAAAACGAAAACAGTTAAACAGCAAGCATTATGGCGCACAAAAGTAATCAATTTTATTTAATACAAAACTAATGATTTCATTGGTTTTTCTAGTATAATAATTGCAATTTTTATTTTTGAAAAACCAAGTGAGTGATTTGAAAGTAATGTAAAATAAACAACAAATAACAGGTGTTGCGAGTGCGCCCGCACACACATACATACACACTTCAAATTATATACAGTTTTATTTTGCTGCAAGTTTTCTCAATTCCAAATATATAATTTCTTTAAAAAAATCTATCACACTGCAAGCCTACAATACAGAGCAAACTATTTTGTTTTATAAATAAAAATAGTAGATAACAAACTTATAAATGAAGATGTACAGAACATTCTCAGCTCCCTACGTTTTGAAATACATTTTTTTTAAACTGTTGTTTAGACGTCACATAATAATCAATGACATATAACCCCTTGCATGTTTTTAAATCCTTTGTTAGATGGTAAAATATGAGGAGTATCTGTTACACAACACAAAGTTCAGAAAATTATTTTACAAAAATTTTAATCATAAATAAATAAAATAGCCTAGCAAAAATAAAATATTAACTTATTACACTTTTGCTATTACTTGCGACCAAACTTTATGTTAACTAAATTTGTTAAATTGTTAATTTACACTTAGAGGAAACGTTTTTGTCTTACCACTTCTTTGAGGCTGAAGAAGTTGTAAGACAAAAACGTTTCCTCCAAGTGTAAGTTAACAATTTAACAACTTTAGTTAACAAAAGGTCTGGTCGCAAGTAATAGCAAAAGTGTATAATAAGTAATTTACAACCAGCTCGTCATGAACAGCAACAAGATTTTGATAAAATATTAAAATAATAATAGTAAATGATGAGTAAAATTGATGTAAAGTAAGTTAATATAACTTACTATAGACGGAAAGTAAGTTACTTAGAATATCAAATTACATTTAAATTGTTGAAACTAAAGTCCATAATGAAAGTACAGTAATCAACTTAACAAAATTATTTGAAATATTAGTGTTACTAAATTTAAATTGATACTTTTATAAAAATACATACTATTAAAAGAGACTAAGGTCTGATAATAATAAAATACTGTATTTCAAGATTTAATGTCCAACTCAAAGAATATTACGGCAAGATGAATAAATAACTTTTTTAAAAAAGTATAAATATATAAACACATTTGAGTACAATTTACAACATATTCATAGCAACTTGTGTATGAATTCGGTAAACATGTATTGCTAAGTTTTCTTTCCTTTTTGAAACATGTGGACAAAACTGACATCTAAATGTTGGTGCTTTGCCACATTCAAACTTCTTATGTCTATAGAGCGATGCTGCCTGTATATAACTCCTGAAACAATTATCACAGCGATGTGGCCGTATCCTCAAATTGTTATTGATTCTCCAAACTGCAAGCAAACAGACAATGCATTAACTTTCTGAATTTTGGAAGCAGGGTGAGACTTTTGTTATTATGAAAAAAATAGTTATGAGATCAGCATTTAAACGTTAAACAGTAAACTTTAGTAAGAAAAACAAATATTAGATTTTACTTCTTTTTGACAAAATTTAACACAACAGAAAAAAATCTTTTCTATTTTTCATTTCTTAACATAATCATAAATAAAATTGTACCTGCATGTTATAACTATTTAAGAATAGTCCTTTCAATAAGGTTAATACACTGTCTTATTTGCTTGCATTTCTTCATTTTGGATATTTAAAAATAGAACTGATTTATTTAATATCTGTTAATAACTATTTAATGTGATTAAGGTTAATGACAGATCACAGACAAATTCATGCTTTTACAAATACACTCTACATTTTGATTTTCTATCCGAAAATCCTTTTCAAGAGCTAAGAGTTTATTAATCTAATAATTAACCATAATTTACAGTTTATAACATTCATAAACAATACGTTAACACAATTAAAATCAAATATTTAATTATTCTTAATAAATATTAACATTTACTAGTCAAATTACACTACTAGGCAAGTCAAATTTTGATCACAAGTAATGTAAACAAATCACAAATACATTCTCAAACTCTTCCATTCTTATTAATAACAGAGGCATATTTAAATATTAAACAACTACAATTAGTAGTTATATTTTCCCTACTAAAGATTCATATGCTAGTGGAAAATCCTTTAATTCTGTCATTTTATTCAAAGAATTTCTTCCTTGTTTTTTTATATATCACACATTTCAGCAAAATTTCTTTTCCTGAATATATATATATATATATATATATATATATATATATATATATATATATATCTTTTTCCGATATATATAGTATGTAAATATCTATATTACACCAGTCAATTTCATGTCAATTTGTAAATTTTTTAATGTGTTCAGATATAACGTTATTATTTTTTTAATCATATTTTAATTGATTTTTATGCTCATTCGTTCTCGCTTCTAAAGGTTTACCAGTTTGTTCTACATAACACACATCACACTGTTTGAAATGTGGTGTATAAAAAATCAAGGAAGAAATTTATTGAATAAAATAACAAAATTAATGGATTTTCTATCTGAATTTGAATCTTTAGTAGGGAAATATAAGTGAAATTTAACATTTTTGTATATATTTTTAGATCTACCTAGGTATTGTATGTATTATAATGATTGGAGTTGTTTAATATTTAAATGTGCCTATGTTAGTAATAAGTATGGAAGAGTTTGAATGTGTATCTGATTTGTTTTAATTAATTGATCAAAATTTAACTTGTCTAGTACTGCAATTTGACTTGTATATGTTAAAAGTACTTTTTATGAATGTTATAAACTGTAAATTATGGTTCAATATTAGAATAATAACAAATCGAAACATAGAGTGTATTTGTTAAAAGCACGAATTGGTCTGTAATCTTTCATTAATCTTAAACACATTAAAAGATATTAATTATTATCATCATTTGTCGTAATCAATATTTGCAAATTTGATTTAAGTAAAAAGTATAACTAACACTGTCAAGTAACAGTTAAACATTTTAGAACCTTATGGTTCTTAATATAACTTTTTGTTTTAAATTTTTACCATATTGAGGTGTTCCATACTTATAAAACATTATATAACAAGATTCTATTTGAATTAATAATAGGAATGGTTAAATTATATGTAGATATATCAAAAAATGACTATTTTAAGAAAAATAATACTTAATAACACATGAAGAAATACAAATAAGTACATTAATATTTTTAAGGTCAAGAAAAGTTTCTAAATGGAAAAAGTTCAGTAGATAGAATGGTTTAAATGGTTTAAATCTTAGGCCAACATAAATATTTAAGTGAGATTTAATTTTTGTCAGTAACATATATTGAAGTTGTTGTTTTGATATATTATTCTTCTGGTTTGGCTTAAAAGCAGAAGATTTTTTTTTTAATTCTGAAAAAGCGGATAAAAACAAAAATATTGGCAAAGGAAGTCTAACACGTTTAGAACATAATACTTGACTGAATGTCTTCTTTGATTTTTTCATTAACTTCCATTTTCTTCATTAACATTTTTGAAATTATATTGAAAAAAGTCAACTCCAAATTTTGCCAGAAGTTTACTAAGATCTTACACTTATAATATAATTACAGTCAGTGATAAATGTAGTCAATATTATAAATGTATAAGTAAAACCCATTCTGGAAAAAATCAAGACATTTAAAATATGTCCTAATTGTAATATTTTGCAACATGATTTTAAAAGCTATATCATACAGTATTTTCAAATACTGTATTTAAAACAAATTCCCATGAACCAAAATTTATTACCTTCTGTTCAAGCTATTTCATAACCGTTTCAACTGTGACTTCCAACAAAATTGAGAATAAGTAAATCTGTAGTGAATGCTTGGAAAGAGGACTAAATGTTTTAAAAACTTAATGTTAATTAACTGAAGAATAATAACTTATAGTCTTTTTTCAAAACCATATTTTTTGTCCCATTATTGATAGTTTTGCACTAAGTACCTGATGTGGTTAGAAAAATCCTATCTTAGCTGTACAAAGAAGAGATTTTCTTATAAGATGTTCTATATATATATATATATATATATATATATATATATGAAAAGACTAAGTGTGAAGAGTGACTTAATGGTAGAAGATAAATGTTTCAGAAAAATTATTTACCCTCTTGAAAAAAAATCAATTTCTATTTAATCACTTTCTCTTATCTTTTTATTGATAATATATGTTGTTGGTATTTCGTGAGCAATTTATTTTGCTAGTTTCAACTGTTATTTGAATAAAAACCTTCCTTTTAATTATATAATAATAATTCTGCAGGTATAGTTTCAAAGGATTTCAATTTTCCTATAATATTTTATGATTTATCTTATCTGGTTAGTTGCAACATTTTTTGAAAGTGACAAATACAAAGAAAAGGTTGTACAGTACCAAGTGGATACAAACTTTTGATTTAATAATTTGCTTTTTTTATTACATACACTGTGAGCCTACAAACACACACCACTCTTTATTTTAACTTAATATTGTTGTAATAATATAACTTAAAATAAATATTAATTTAAATGATGCAAAAGTATTATTTAAAAGAAAGAATTATAAAACAGACACAACTGAAACAGATACTGAATTGTGAAATTCAATGCGTTAATTTTAGGCTATTTATAATACAAAATTTTCTTTAAAAAATTAAAAATCAACTGATCTTATAACATAATAATTGGCAGTTTTCAAAAATCATTAAACAAATGAGACACTAACAAACTAATAAACAAACAGGATTTTTCATATTTAGCTGGCTGTATTAGTATTATAGTAGGCATATGTTTTTTAGTTACGTTAATACACGATACTGACAAACACATTGGTATTTCCAACACAATATTTCCACATTGGTAAGCAAATCAGATGATTATTTCCTTGTCAGCTATTGTGTGTTCATTTCATCTGCTTTTTTAATAAAACAATACAAACAAGTTGAGGGCCTAAATTTAATTTAGTTTTTAAGAATAAAATTATATGTCACAAAATGTAGGAAACGTTGTAAACCTCATTCAATCTTTTGTGAGAAATGTCCACTTATTGCTGTTATTATTTGAATTTTCCAGTACTGAAACAAACGTTTCTACCCCAATGTTCCTGACTAAAACATCAAAGCAAACCTCTTTACGACAACTTTACGACAAATCAAACAACAACTTTAAGAATGTATATTTTCAAGGTAATAATTTTCTTAATGTTTATTTGTAATCATGGTTTTCGCCCATTTTTTATTTTTAATTTTTGGAGTGTCTTGGACTTTCATCATTGTCAATGTCTTAATTGCTATTTTAGAAACAATCTTGCCAATAATATACCTATTCCAGTAGTAAATCTTAGTTTTCACCATAACAAACTAGTTAAAAGCAACATTTAACATTTCCAAAACTTGATTGCACATAATTTCATTGTTAATAAAAAATATAAATATTATTAAAAGAAGACTGTGCTTTCTTGAAACATTATAAAATATCAAAACTTAAGCACAACAAACATTTTCAACTGCTGACAATGTTGTATAAACATCTGAAACAACTACCAGTGTATAGCTAGTTCACAAATATTTTTTTATCATCTCATAAAACTCAAATACTACTGTAATTTTTAACACACTACTGGGTGATGTGTGAGCATAACATATATCTAATACATTTTAAAAAAGTACAGCAAATAATAAATCTAAAAACTGTTTTCTTTAGTTCTATTGTAAAATAATATTACATTATTTTTTGAGTAAAATACTAAAAGAAAGAGTATTTCAAACCACTATAACAAAAAAAAAAGCATTAACCATGCACAACTACAAAATTAGTAATAGCAATAAATATGGATGAGAAAACAACACTTTTAATCAAATTTAGTAGACAAAACTAGCTACAGCATCAACACAACATTCCATACTGCTTAAATTCATATAATTATTAGATTTTGATTAAAATGCCAAAGTGAAGTTAAAAAATATTATACTGAATACCTAACAAAAGGTTTTAATTTTTTTAATAAATATAATTCAAATTTAAGCAAAAATTGAACTTCTGTCTTAGAAACACTAACATTAAATGGTATTTGATTTTCTCCAATCTAAAAAAAAAGTTATTGTAATTCCATTAATACTGATATTTTGTTTAACAACAAATTTGAACAAATTGATAATGATATTCAAGGTTTTTATACAAACATTTTTTGTATGTACTATAATTAATAGGTTTATATTTTTATTATCAGGTAAACAAAAATTTAATAACCAATAAGTTTGTAATAGTTCATAAAAGTGTAAATGTTTACTTTTAAAGAAAGTTATCTGTTCTTCATTAAAACGAAGGACATACAAAATGCGAGATCTTATGACATCTTGTTTACAATAACAATGACATTTGATCTGCTCCTATTGTTAAACAGTTATAAATCAGGTCACTATTTTCAAAGTTTTCGCAAATAATATTGCTGAAGCAAAACAATGTTATTCAGATTTCAAAATTTTCATTCAGAACTGAATCAATAAAATCTGTAAATTTTCCAATTATATAGTGCAATAATTAGATTATTGTGAATCACAATAGCCTCCTGCCATGAAAGACTATGTTTAATGATATAGAAGGTAAATGACATGAAATTGTTTATCATATATGTCTTCTGATCAAGGTATATGGCTGAAGCTATGAACATGCTTTCAAATTGAAACTGTTACATAAGGTTGCCACAAGAAATTATCCAATATTGTTTTGGTATTAACCATATATGTAATAATCATTACTAAGTTTTATGTTGGAAGAAGTGACACCAGGAGATGGAAATGTCTTCTGTGCAGGAGCTAGTTGTGTACATAATGGGATGGAAACTAAAAATAAAACTGTTGTTTCATAGAGAAACAAAAATGGGTATGATTACAGACAATTCCACACAAAGTTTAAAACTCTGTGGTTACTCTCATTTAAAACAATGTATAAACTTTAAACAATTACTAGTATTGGTTCAGTAACTGACAGTATAATATGAATGGTCACTTTCTATTAGTAGTCAATAGAATGTTAAAGTAGTCAGGGCACTGATGTGCACCAAAGAACACATTTAGGAAATATCATTGCTTTTCTTGCAAACATCGCAAAACGGGTAGGGTTATTGGGTTCCTGCTTGAATAAACATCTGTTTGTCAAACCATATCTTTTTATTTTTGTTTAGTTTTAATGTCTGTTGATAGCTTATTTGAGAGCATTATGTTTACAATAAAACATTCAACCAATTCATGTACACTTTCCATATTAGGGTTCTGCTTATGTCTGTGGAAATGCAACAAAACAACAAACTATAATTAAATGACATTTAACTAAGTAAATACCTAAGATTATTTGCTGACGCATTTTTTTAGGAAAACAATCGTTTTTTTCAGGAAGCAAAGCCTCTACTGGCGGCATTGCGCTAGGTACAAAGGTTGTCGGGTGTAAAGAGGGTGGGTGAAGTTAGTTCTGTGCTATGTAATGGAACAGGGTGTTGGCTTCAAAATGTGTGTGGCCATTTAATATATTTTCTTTATCTGTTGCTTAATCTTGTTCAAGTTGATTACAACAAGCAACTTCAAAACAATAAAGCTCTGAAACTGTAGAATGGCATATTAGTGCAGAAATTGTAAAAGGGAATCAACTATTTTAATCACCAGCCAAGCATTAGAATTATTGAATTTTGTAGTCCATTACGTTCGGTGAATCTTATTAATCACTTAAACAATAGTCTAAAACTATTGTTTAAGTGATTCATTAGAATTAGTTCTACTAAACATTTTTTATTTTCTTACAACAAATCTCTTAGCCTCCTCATTGCCCTAAAAATCTAGCCATGGCACATTGGCTGGGTACCACTGTGCATAAGAGATATACTTGAAAAAACAACATAGTAACAGAATATATGATTCTCTTTTCATAGAACCAAAAGTGCCTATACAATCCTACCTATTTAATTCTACAAAGTCTTCTTAAACACCCCTAGTAGAGATATGGCCTAATTTAAGTGACCATGTGACAATTTATATTTTGTTTCTCCTTTCACTTGACCAGATTGAAATAACCAGCTGAAAACTGCATAAAATTAATTATGTTTTAACTACATCAAAACGTTTAGTTGCACATGCAGTTTTAAAATACCACCCTCACTTACCCTTTAGTAATTTCAGAAATCGTTGTTGATATTTTTTTTTAATATAGGTGTTTTATATCTAAATTAGTTTTATTTTCAATTCATGTTGTATTTAAAATAAATATATAATCATATTACCTTATATCTTTCGCAAATTAAATATTAGGCCAGCGATTCAATGATTCTTTTGTTTCCAAAATCATAATAAGTTAAAATTAATAATCAAAAGTTGAAATGGCAAAATGTCATGAAATAAAGAGCTGTAGCTAAATTACATAGCTGCCCCTGATGTAATTCATAGTATACTATAACATAAATTACCAAAAACGGGTCTCAGTAAACATTAAAAAACCGTTCCACTATCAAAGAAACTGAATAATAGTAAAAATATATGCATTTCACAAAATGAAACACCAAAGTAACAATAACATAAACAATAAAATTTCATCATTTATTCAATTCGGTATATATGAATGTATAAACGAATCACCCAACTTTTCCTTTTCCCATAATTCCTTACATTCTATCAATTAAAAGTTGTATCTTCTTAGTTACATTGTTTCTCTAGACTTCTCGATTTCACTTGTGTCGCTTTCTCTCCATCAATATGTCATTACTCAATCAATTTTTACTCCCAATCTCCTAATTTTCTCAATCCATTTTGCCTTAAAAGCAATTTTGTTGTAAATCCACTACCCTCTTGCTAGAGGCCATAGATTTACCCCAATCTTAAATATTACTTTCCTATAAAGCTACCATGATGGAGCTACAATGCTACGTCTTTAGGACTTGTTTGTGGCTTGCTTTGATTATTCACGACCCATGACGTTTAATTTTATTTTCATGTACATTATATTCCTATACCATTACATAAATTTGCAGCTAGATACATATTCTGCCAAACTATTTTTTGTTACAGTATAGCAGAATTAACCATTGCTGTCACCAAGTA
Organism: Prosapia bicincta; assembly: GCA_036971475.1. Taxonomy (NCBI): domain Eukaryota; kingdom Metazoa; phylum Arthropoda; class Insecta; order Hemiptera; family Cercopidae; genus Prosapia; species Prosapia bicincta. Next base: position 6,348,397 of record JBAIZL010000001.1, read on the forward strand.
AATTCCAATGTTCCAAAAACCCATTCCAAAAAAATGGCTTGAAATATTATCTATTCTAATTTTCAACAAAACCAAATTGTTTAAGAGAAATAATTAATGTCTGGTTGAAATATTATCCTTGCAAATCATCTTTTAATGGCTAAATCAATAAACTATGCCAAAAAAATATTACATTTAAGCCCATTATGACTTATACTTAACATAGAGTCTGAAATATCTCAAGTTAGAAGAAGCTTTTAGAAACACAATTCCAGAGCTCGTTAGTCGCTCTGAAGTTGATAATATAATTTTTGCTAATCATGTAAAATCACAGAAATTTCTATATTGTCAGTGTTTATATTTTATGTAGTTGATGTATATCTTTTTAAAATAAGTCTTAAAGTAGTTAATAAATTATAGAATTATTAACTACAGAAAAGTCTTCCTTTTCTTATAGTTCCTTTATATGCAATCATTTTGTTCTATTGAACAATTTTATAATTAAGTTTATATGATAAAATTAGTATAATCCTCTCTTACTTATATATGTATTGAAAAAATATCTAAGATTTGGATGCATCCAATGATGTAATTTTATTTATGTGATGAATATAAATATATCTAGCAATTAGGGATGAAAGTGTTATAACAATAACAAGTGCAATAAGTAAACTTAATAAATACAATTTCTATGAGAAGAAAGTTTTAAAAATATTTTTCACTTGTTAAGAGTTGCTGATTCAGCACTGATGAAGATGGCTTAATGGGATCAAAAACATTATGTTTCAATAACGTTTTTATAAATTTACTTTATATATAGGTTCGGGAGAGCTTAGTTCAAAGATTTCCTATAAATTATTATAAACAACAAAATCCTCCTATTTGATTGTGTTAATTTAAATTTAATATAAAATCTATGTTACCTGTGCTGTTACATTTCCTATTTAAATAACTGTATCATTGTTTCCAGGTAACATGATGAAAGGCTTTTCTACAAAATATACTATGTATAAAAGTATTGGCAACTAAAATAAATATATTATTAAATGTGAGAAGAAATTTGTTTTAAAACTTAGTTTCCCTGTTTTATTTGACTTCTAAGATTTAATTTTTGTAAAGAAAATTTAACTTTAAAAACAATAATAAAATAAGCTAATTCATTTAAATAAGCAATGATCAAATAAGTAAGTTAGAAAATTGAAAATTTTCAGTGCTTATTACTTTTATAATATCAATCAAATCTAAAAATGACTACTGTTTTTTATAAATGTTTCAAATTTAAAATAATCTTAGAATGTTCTGTGTTTGATAACAATAACACAAGAAATCCAACAATAGTAATTTTTAATATGAAAACATTCAGTTACAAAACAATATTTACAAAAATATTTCATAATGTTAAAATGAAAAAGTAAAATATTATATAATAATACTGTATAGCCAACAAATACTGACACAAATATGTAACACATTTCTTTAAAATTTGTGAAATAATAAGTACAAACTTACATAGTAATTTTATTATGAATTTTGAGAACCAATCACTCAGTTGATTCTCTATTAAAGCAAAATAACAAACGTTGTTATAAATAATTGTATTGTACTAAACCAGGTTAATGAAGCAGATTTATGGCCAGAGGTAAATGATAGTTTAGTTATCATATACTCTGTTCATGTATGTTTAATATAATCCCATTATCTATCTCTTTATATGTAATTAGCTAATTATAAAGTTACAATGAAAATATTGGAAAGAACCCCAATACTACAAAAATAACTAGAAATAACAAGAACCCCAAAAATAACAAATAAAACAAGTTACTTAGATTAACCACATATGTACATTTTAATGACCATGTCATCATCATCAGAGGGTCTTATTACAAAATTACAATCTAGCAAACAAGAAGTTACAAACTAGAATGACGATCATTCTAGTATTATTTCCAATATTTTCATTGTAATATATTGCACCACTGTGCTCTTGTATATTATTTATAATTTTTTGTACTGTATTGCCTAGCTATGGGCCTACATTAATTCATGTTTTGCTGTTTTGGCCTGTATACATTTTATTTAGTACTGAATCTAAAAGACTTATCAAGCTCAAGACATAAACACACATATCTGCTTATACAACACCCATACTATTGAAAAATTATTTAAAAGTGTTGAGAGTAGTTTCACAATGGAAAATATTTTTACTTCATAAAAGTAAAATAGTATAGATAAAAATATATGACATCAATATTAACACTGATATCGAAATACATGTATTTAAATCTATTTATATATTTTAACATTTAAAAATAATTTATTTTGTTACACACAATGTTGTGAAACATCTTTTAATATAAAACCAGGTACTAACTGAATTTGTACCATAATTTGAACATTGCATTTATAAAAGAGCCATGACTGATTTCTGTACTATTATTACAATTAAAAAACAGAACTTTATAATCTTTTGTTTTGATTTTTATCTAACTCTAACAGCTACCATTAATTATACACATAGGAAAAATATTTGGTAAAGATGCCACAGACTACATCATATTATAGATGTTTTTAATTGTTATTACATGTAAGGACTAATCAATAATGCAATATCTCCTTTTTTCAAGTAGTTGAATAATATATTTATTCTGACACCTAAAAATCATACAGATAAAAATTATCTGTAAATAACAGACAAAATAATTTTATCACCTACTGCAAATTAGCACCAAAGTTATTATCTACAACAAAATGAATTCCATTTTGATTTACTTTAGTCTTATGTTTGCAATAGACTTGTTTTTATTGGGTGTCCAAACAGCCATTTTACACAAAGGGTTGTCATTTTTAAAGATTAATTTTAATTTGTTCATAGCTTTTGTGCACATTCTGTGGGAAATTATTTTATTAGGCAAAGGACCAACAATTCTAAAACAAAATAATTCATTTCTTTTGGGGAATGCAGTGAACTTAGAAACTAATTGTTTTGACTAATGGTTCCTCGTTGAGGTTTAGAATGTGATGCAACTAAAAAAACATGTATTCAAAAGGGTCATAGTTTCTTATCTATATACTGCAATTTACTAGTATTAAAAAAATGAATGGACTGGTTAAACTAAAAGCATGTGTTGTATAAAGTTTCAGTCATTTAATCATAGAGTAGGTAAACTGTCAAAATGCTAAAAAAATTTGGTAAAACTGAAAATTCACTCTCAAAACGAAAACACATATCAATGTAACAAAATTGGGAACAATGAGTGATGAACATATCGATTGAGATAATATTAAAATGCAAATTCTCCAAGTGGATACAAATATAAAGTTAATGTATGTGCTACTTCACAATTTGACATTTGAAGAATAACCCTTTAAAATAAACTTATTGTAATAAGCTGCTTTGAGACATTTACATTATATTAAAAAGTTGCACTAATTAATAATTTTATATCTGATTATTTTAATGCACATGACCTTGGAATCGTTCCATCATGATATTTTTATCTAGTTATTTTTTTGGCCTTTCCTAGAGATTTATAAATCTTGTAAAAAATTAAAAATTACAAAATTAACCAATGCAGCTTGTTGTTATTTAAAAACTAAATTTGTTTACCTCAACAAACTAGAAGTTAAAAAAAATCAGTTATAAAAAGATTTAGTAAACAAAATAAATTTGTAATAGTTTAAATCATTAAACTTTTTGCTATTATCCCTGATCTGGAGATACTTTTGCTACTTCTTGGCTAAAATGAAAAACCAATATATAATAAGAACAATGTTAAATTGAGTATTATTTAACTTATAACAATCTGTTTCAACATTTAAGTAACAGCTCTATTATGTAATATAATATAATTTTATAAAGTTAGGTTAAGGGCAGACAATTGTGAGGACCATAAAAAGTTATTTTCCACTCAAATTTGATGCAGGAATACAAAAGTTGCAGAATGTTTTATTCATTAAAATGAAACAAAAATTAAGATATTTTGCTATTAACAAAAAATTAATACTTAATGTATAACATTTCAATTACTAAAAGAACACATAATTTTTATGGGTTATTACACCAATATATATATATATATATATATATATATATATATATATATATATATATAGTTTTTTTGTATTATTCTTAACTTTTAGAGTATTTTTCATTCAAATTAAAAATAAAAAATGAAAAAAAAACAGTTTTTTTTCTATACTTAATGCAGTTGTTTTGTATTCTTTCACTTTAACAGCCAATTACACTAATTTTTCTTCATTTCTCACGTCGGTTATCTTTGCACTATTTCAATCATTTTAAAAAACTAATTATTCTAAAAATTTATGCTTTTATTCTTTTCAGTCTTTATAATTGACTTTTACATGTTTTGTCTGAATTTACAAATATTTGCTCACACTGTTAAAAATTATCTGCACAAAGATGTATTATTATTTTGTTAGTTAATTAATTTTGAATATAAAACTCTAAATAATATGAAGAAAAATAAGAAAACTTAAATTACACATATTCACAATTTCTCTTCTTTTTTAAGGAATATTTTACCCAATATATATTTGTCTAAAGTATCTATAACAAAAATGTAATATATATAAAAACTTAATGAGTAATTGTGCAACAATGATTTTGCTTTAATTTTAAAAATAACAACCTAAACAGTTGTGATTTTAAAATCTGTGTTGAGCTAACAGACTGAGTCAGAGATAGAATGGGCCGATCCTAATGTTTAAGAAATTGAGTTAGGAGTTTATTAAATAGGTGTGGTGGCAACATGTACTTTTTTACTGCTAAAGTGGTCTGATTGCATTTAAGCTACTTTTTGCTAGATAACCGTATCGAAACTTATTGGACCATATGTATTAATCTAATGAACTTTTATCTAACATTAAACCATTGCAGGGATATATGGCCCATTCTGACTGTAACTAGCTCATTTCTTAAATGATATTACAAAGAATTTTAAATAATGGACAATATACACTAATCCATCATTAAAAATTGATTATATTAAAATACATTATCGTCAATACTTATATTTACAGAATATTTTATATAAAGGGTAAAAAGAAACAATGATTCACAAAATATTTTAAACATTTTACAAATATTAAAGTTATAAAACATTTTGTACAGTTCATCTGAGGTAGAAACTACAAACCTGAATTAGTTACACCTAAGTAGATATAAACACTTATGTTTATTCAACATATGAACCTAATAAAATGTTTTGTCTTCACAAAGGTTTTCATTTATTTACAATTAAAAATTTTATTTGTAAAATTACTCCAAATAAAGAATTATCTTTTCCAGTAATTTACAATAATGTACTTTTTTTTATCACTTTCAAAAATAAAAATTGAATTTATTACAATCATGTAATTTTTTTAACTTCCTGATTTTAAAGATTTACTTTACAAATAAAATACTTGATCATTTAATACATATAAAATTATTTGCATAACAAAAATTAATACATACGTAATATTTCAATTTCATTGAATTTGTAAAAAAATTATTTAATTGTGTTATAGAATTTAAAATTATCGTATTTTTAACAAAATTTACAATAATTAAATTTCAAAAAATATTAATTCTTTATTTTTAATAATAAATCTTAGTGTGTAGCAATAAGCTTAAAAACATACTTAAATAATTCAGATCTAGTGAAACAATATATATATATATATATATAAATTTCACTTGCTATTTGCTGTGTATATCATTTTTTTTTTGTTTTAAATCTTTTGATACAGATTATAAGAATTAAACATTTGTACCAATACTTTTACAATTATAATGTGTTTAGGTATAATTGATGAAAAAAACAATTATTATACAATGATAATATATATTTTACAATTGTTTAAGGATGGTATTTTTAATGTTATTGCAAAAAAGCCTTTAAATACAGCACAATATATTCCATATTTGTGTGTGTGTGTGTGGTTTTTAACATTCTCCATTATTGTTCTGTGGCACTGACTTTATAGAGTTATTATATGTTATTGTAAACATTTATTCTACCATTAAGTGCAATTAATTTTTCCGTTTAGTGATTTGACAATGCTGCTACTTTATTTCACAACACACAGGTTTGATTTCACCGTGTTTTCTAGGAGGAATTACTCGTATTAGTCAGAGAAGAATTATGTTTGGTGGCCCTCAAGTTTTTGCAGCATCTGTCACTTGATATGACATAACGAAACGAAACATTTAAAATTACTCAAAATATACTGAAAGCATGCGGACAAAAATATTTGAAGCTTTAAAGCGCTGATTGAAATTACGGCACTTTATGTTTACGAACTAAATACTAAACAAGATGCTGCAATTCGTGCCAACTTTGTGTGGCACATCACAAAAATGGAAAACCATTCACCGATGGAGAAATGATTAAAGAATGCATAATTATTGCAGAAAAATAAATGTACCCCAAAAAAATTAATTAATTTAAATCTTAATTTATCAGTTTGTTCACAAACACTGTGGCTCAAAGAGTAGAAGCAATCACAGAAAATATATCAACTTTAACTACCTGACAAAAATGGAGATCTTGAGTGATTTCCTCTAGCCTTGGATGAGTCAATGGATGTGTCAGATACTGTTCAGGTCTTGATAATAATTTGAGCTATGAAGAACTTCTAGTATTCATGGCACGACTATTGGTGAAGATATTTTCAAGGGAGTAGAAAATTCCGTTAATAAAGAGAACCTATGATGAAAAAATTTGAAATCTATTACAACTGGTAGAGGAAAAACATTTGTGGTAAAAATAAAGGAGTGGTCAATCTTGTGCCAAATCCTGTAGAAGAAGATAGTGGTTCAAAAGACACTTTTACATTCTATTTGTTTTCAACAGTCTCTATGTGGAAAATGTTTGGATATATTAGATGTTCTAAAACCAGTCACATCATTTGTTAATTTCATCAGATCCACTGGACCGAATGACTGAGAATTCAATGAGTTTACTTGAGACATCGGAAAAATTGATTTACCATATCATACTGCTGTACGCCTGCTTAATTGCGGAAAAGTGCTTCAGTGTTTCTTTGATATTTGAGCAATGATCAAAATTTTTTTTGAATGAAAAGCATCGTAATTCATCCGAGTTACAATATGGCTAATGCATGTTGAAGTTAGCATTCTTTGACGATTTGACAAAACATATGAATAAACTGAATTTGAGGTTGCTAGGAGGAAATCAGTTTCTCCTTGATTTATACACTAATATCAAATCGTTCTGACAGAAAATAACACTGTTTCAATCACATTTGCTTTAGAAATATTTCAAAAATTTATAAAGATGTGAAAAATTCAACCCCACTACTGAAACTGAAATTCTAGTCTCTCTTAAATTCTATTTAAGAACAACACTCACTTTTATTTTATTTTAATTTTTTAAGTCATTCACTGGCACAATTTGATAATTTGCACAACTTTACTTGAGGGTTGTTTTCAGTTTTTGGTACTACTTATGTGAGAAAACATTCTCCAAAATTCATTTTAATTATTTGTTAGTTATTGTGTTTAAGTTAAATTTTCTGCCTATTATGCTTGTGAATAAGCTTTAGCTAGAAAGTAAATAAAACTGGGTTATTAACATTATATGTTTTTTAATTAACTTATCACAACAATAAGCTGTCACGGGCCATAGGTTGGAGACCCCTAATGTAGAAAGCAGTATAAAATAATATTTTCTATTGTAACTAACAGAGGCTGAGAATTTTATTACATGTTTAGGTTGTAAAACTTGAAATGTTTTAAATAAAAATGGGTAGTTTCACATTAAACAAGGCCATCATCTATCTTGAAAGCAACTGTGATGTAATTTTCAATTATAAATAAATAAAACGTCTTAAACCACAAAAACATTTTATTTGTGTCCTGATGTTCATTTCGATTCCAAAGAAATTATTTACACAGTAAATTACTACAAGACAGGCCTCGTTGTTTAGTAAATTTTGTTGCTTATTTCCTTTTTTCAATTACTAAAAAAATATCCACTTTTACTGTTTAGACTAACAGGATACTTGATAACTATATCTTAACCATGGAAGGGGGGCATCTGTTTAATGCGAAAGTACCTACAAATTTGTTAATATAAAACAGTTTGATTATGTATGTGTAAATACACACACTAAACCACATAAGTAAAACCTCAACCATTTGCTAAACTTCTAATATTTTAATTGGATCTGCAGTTTTTTGTTCTAAATATAGACGTTTGACAAATATGAGGTTCAATATTGTCAATAAAGATATGTTACTGAAAATAAAATAAGTAAATTTATTATTTTAATACTTTAAGTAAAATGGAAGAAAATGTTGTAAAGCAGAAGTAAACACAGATTTAAAAAAAATTTCTAGCAATAAAAAAAATATTAAAAAAAAGAATACTGTATTAACACTCTGAGCGCAAGTATATGAAATAGACTACTTACTGCTAATGCAAAATTAGCAAGTAAAAATAATATTCCAATATTTTTCAAGCTACATTTAAATTTATATTCTTACATAAATGTTACCATGAAAAATTAAAACTATTCTTCAAAACCATTAATATATTCAATATTTCCACTCATCTAATTTATAGGTAAAACAACACACTAAAAATAAACATAACAATAGTATGTTTCTAAAAACAAAACTATAAACCAAAATAAATGAACTATGACAATGCCACCAATGAATGAATTAAACAGATAATGAAACAGACATAATATGGCTCTCGCTGACTGCATTTGGGTTTCGGAGAATCCACACATAATGCAATTTCATTATTTATAGAGCAGTGAACGCGGTAGAATGGAGCAGTGGTAGAACATGAGTGTTTGCTTACAATGCGTACATGTAAAGTAGTGAGTCTATCACAGCTATGCAGTAGCTTTTTCGCGTTCACTTTCAAATTAGACGCCATGATATCGTTTCCAGCTGGAATATGATTCTCAAGGTAACAACTTGAGAACAACGGGAAATATTCTTAAAAAAGACTCTTGATCAAAATAAATCTGGTAGGACACCGCGAAACATTCAATTTGTTCGACAAGCTTTGATTAATAGCCCAAGCCAATCAGCAGAAGATGTGTGTCTAAATTAGACCTAACTCGTGAATCAGAGCGAAAAATTTTGCAGAAATATTATTAGATCCATACGAGATGTCCTTGTTGGCTCAGATGTTAGAAGAGTGCAATAATCAATGGAACTAATCATGATGAGGTTCTTTTTCATTTAAATGATTGTTAACCCTACAAAAACAATGTTTATTTCCATCAATATGGTGCCACTGCACACACTTCTTGAGCTGCAATAAACGTGCTGTGTCACATGTTTCCAGGAAGGCTCATTTCGTGTTTCGGTAACATCCCATGGTCTCCAAAGTTGCCAGATATGAGCTGTTAGAGATTTTTTCTTTGGGGCATAAATGGCAAGTGCAGATAAATATTTTAATGTGATATTCTAATTAACAAGATAAAAATGAGTAATGTTAATTTAAAAAACATCTGTTTTTTTTCAGTCACTCAGTAAATAACAGACTCCATTATGCCTACCACATGCCAAGAAAAGAAATTACCGATGAATAAATGTGGACAAATAAAATACCATATTGCAGCTGTTATTATATACAAAATCAACATTATCCTTTAGTATAAATTTTTGTCAACTGCAGTATGATACAGATGTAAAACATGAGATATTGTGTCATACAGGTTTTCCAGTATTATAGGCAGCTGAGATATCCTGTAATATATGTTATGAGCATTAAAATTAAAACAACTAAAATACTTAATGGGAAGGTGGTATGGTGATTCTATTTTTACTTTTGTCCCAATAAATTGCTTTAATTTATTTTATATATTTATGTACTTCAATTTAATAACTAAAGGATTTTGTCATGATAAATATATAACATAAAAATACATCAACATATACAATAATACATAAATGCTCATTATGAGAATACAGTATCTATGTAATTTTTGAACAGTTTTGGTCTTAGACACAAGAATAATTAAGATATATTCTCTGAATCAGATTGGTTAGCATCAGTGAGGTTTTAACACACACACACACACACACTCATCAATTTCGATAGGAACAAAATTATAAAATAAGCAAGATTTAAAACTCTTCTTTTACCAAAACAAGAAAATAATTAATAAACAAACTATCTTGTAACAAATTTTTTTCAAATACAAAATCATTATTGTATATCAAACCAGAAACAAAATAACAAATTAATAAATATAGGAACTGAATAAAGATTTGAAATTTAAAATATGTACTTCAAGTTACTAGGAACATAATTACCAAACAACTTAATATAAACATTGGGTATCACATATAAAATCTCAAGATATATATCTATATATGAACTTTACACAAGTTCAAAATTAAATTAAAGACCTTTACTATAGTAAATCACCAACTTGATACTTTGAAATATAAAATCACAATTACAGTTACAATAATTGAACAGTATGGTTTAATTTATAAAGTCATAACAAGTTACTATAGTTAAAAAATAGATCTTAATAAATAATAGAAGGTAAAATATTTAATAACAAGCACCAATTAAGAGTAAATTATAACAAGAAATGTAAATAGCTTCTTCTTTAGTGCAACCTCAATAACAAATGCACAGAGTGTTTTATATTTAGTAAATTATGGAAAAGTGAAGGTTGATACATGGCTGATTATTACAAATTCAGTAATGAGTGTTTCATTTTCAGGATAATTTTAATAAATAATAAAACATAGTAGAATTACATTTAGGTCTAAAAATAGTCATCATTGTTTATAGTAAGTTCATTCTTCAATATCAGAGATGTCATCAGAAAATAGACTATTTTGAGATGAGGTGATTCTAAATCTTTTGTCTGTGTATATTATTAGAACATAGCCAAAGATGTCTTGATTTAAATTAAAAAGATTTCTGTTTGGCAAGTATAGCCTGCTTATAACAACGGGGGACAGAGAATGACTAAATATGTATAATACATTTTACAATAGGTACTTGTTTAAAAAGTAATGATAATAGGGATCCTGAAACAAAATTTAAAGGTTCTAGTACTGGGTTTAAAAAAACTCTGTGAATAAACCCTATTTGCTGATGCCAGATCAAAAGTTAAAAAGGGTTGAATGTGTTGACATCTGAAAAAAATTAGTTGAAAACAATGATGAATTCGTAAATAGAGTGATGACTGGAGATTATAGTTGTACAATTATGATCATGAACAAAATGCAAACCAGGTATTGGATCCTTCCCTATGACAACTCCTATAGATTAAACTTTGGTTGATCTCAAGTTACTGGTAATGTTAGTTGGCATACTTGATCTCTTTTATACGTCAGATCTTGTCCCCAACTTTTCTTAATTTCCAAAATGTAAAATGGTCATACAAATTGGTAAGTTGTGCTAACAATACAATTGTAGAAAAAACAATTAAATTAGGAAAGCTAACTTTCAAGGACTTCCAGGGATCCTTTTTTCAAATAATGGAAGAGAAATGCATAGCAATGAATAGAGATTTAAAACAGGATCAAACTGATTAAGCCAAAATGACTACAACCCTCACATTCACATGCACACTATATATTTCAGTTAGTTTTAGTAGTGATCATATTATCATTGTATTTACAAATCAAAAAATGTCATTATTCAGCTTCTATTTAATTTTTCTCAAGACACTACATAGGCCTAAAAATGGATAGTCTAAATGAATGACCATATTAACAGAATGAATGACCACAGACATAATGTTAGAACCACGAATGTAGATAGGCCAACAGTTTAACACAATTGTGGACACAACATAACTTTAATAACTTATCTCACTTAAACAATTAAAGTCCTACCTCTCCCAATGCTACTAATTATTACTTGAGAAGATTCCAATTATCATACCAATAGTACAACAAACCTAGAAAACCCCTTAACCTCAACGTCAGACAACTTCATTCACCTTTTTTCTAACAAATTTTAAATAAATATCTTAGTTATAATGATCAATATATATTTTAAAAAATATTTTAAATATAATTTTGTTTTGGAGAAAACATTAACTTGTATCTAAATTAGAATAAATTAAAGATACAATCTGTTTACTTTATTATCAACAAAATATTAGATGTGATTATTAAAAATTAAATTTAAAGACTTAATAATTTGAGTTTTTATTTACAGGGCCAAAACAATTTTCAACTTTTCAGAGTAAATAATATTAACTGAAGACTAATAAATTCAGCTTATTTATTAAACAAATCATATATCATCGTATTTAATTATTATTAGTATGGCTGTCCAACATAACTAGATAATAGATACATAATGAGTTTATTCAATACTTGGAATAATTTACTTTGTCCTGTGTGCTACTTATTTTAAGTTTACAATTCTTTAAATCAGGCATAATTTACATCTACCTCTACATATTAATTACTTGTCCTCATTTTCGAGCTTATTCTGATACTATATCAGATTAAGCTCCAAATGAGAACACGTAATTAATAGTTCTCAAAAGAGTATACACACACATATATATATATATATATATATATATATAATTATTGAAATTTTTTTGTAATTATTACATAATTCTTGTATTTTAATATCCTGTGGTTTGGTGTGTGTGTGTGTGTGTGTGTGAATATGTATATATATATATATGTATATATAATTATTGAAATTTTTTTTGTAATTATTACATAATTCTTGTATTAATATCCTGTGGTTTGGTGTGTGTGTGTGTGTGTATATGTATATATATATATATATGAAAATTGTTAAATGGGAAAAAATAAATAAAACTAACAGTGAACAACAATAATGAAACTATAAAGTGGGTCTTTTCTAAAAGACAGTTTTTAAAGCCGTATTTTTTAGTTTTGTATTTTTTTATTTATATGTTTATAATTTTATATTACTGAACAAATAAACACGATAAAATTAAAATACGTTATATCAAAAAATTCCTGAGTTTCAAAAATGAAATGTTCCAACAGGTATCAAAATGTTACTTATTAATACCAGTCTGTTTTAAAGGACCTCTTCAAAATGGTCGCTTTTTCGACCGAAAAAAAAATCAAAATGGTCGAACCATATATTTTCTATTTCAGAAAGTTTATTTACAGTATCTAATTAGACGTTTATAAAAATCGGTTTAAATATATAATGAAACCTCATTACTGAAACCTAATTATGGTAAAAGGTAACAATTGTTAAAAGTAAACGAATTGTAAGATTTAAACAAATTTAAACAGAATACAAAATACATACATGACTAGATAAGGGATCGATGTTTGTATCATCTTAAAAATGCAAATATAAATTCATTTTGTACTTTATGAACACATAAATATTTAGTCTCTGTAATGAAATTTCTTTACATGAGACATAAGACTACTGCGTTGTGTATATCTCCGAGGACACTCTGGACATTTAAACTGTGGTTCTTTGCCACATTCAAGTTTGAGATGACGGTTCAGTGCAGATTTACAGCTGTAATTTTTATTACAATTAGGACAAAAAGATCGCCGGGATGTGTCATTTGGAAAGTTTACTAAACTCTTAACTCTATTGTACTGCTGTAGGTGTAAGAAATTTCCTATTAAAATTCTTTGCTCCATAACTGATACCAAATTGTGGTCAATATGGAATCCCATTTCTCTAGCTCTTTCCATTGACTTCATTAATATTTCTTGTTCCTTTAACTTCGCCGATAAATCAACTGGTCCTAAAAGATAAAAAGGAAAAAAAATTAGAAAATAAATAATACAAATTATTCTATACACTGAAAGCTCTCATATTAAACAGGTCTGTTAAAATAAATCAAATCGAAATACTTACAGGAAAAGATGAACATTTAGTGTGAAGTGGTTTTTAAAGTGCTTTTATATATACACACACAGACACTCACAAATGAGTAGTGGGTGCATATGCATTTTAAAACTTGATAAAAGCACTTACTTCTCAGTTATAAATCAAATATTCTATAAACAACAATTACAGTACTTATCAATATCAGGCACTTACTTTAAATGTCTAACCTACTGAAAAGTTATTTATGAAATAAATTTAATATTTATTAAATTAAAGCTTAAAGCAACTGAGGCATACTTTTTATTAAATAAATAAAACCTCCTAATCACAATTCAATTTTTAATAACTTATATCCTAATGTACAATTTATTTTCCAAGCAATCATCTTTCTAGGAATCTGTTAAAATAGCTACATTCCAACATGCTAAATGTAATGTGCACTTCGTCAACCCCTTTTTGATGCCAACTAGATATGAACAAATTCAGTCGATATATATTCAGCTGGCTCCCCTCTCGTATAGCTTCATTTTAGCTATATGTAGATTATAGCTTGATGAATAATTTTAAAATAAATATGGATATAGCCTATGATATTTATTAGGTAACCCATAAGGTAGAATACAAGAGTACAATAGGATACAAACAAAAGGAAAATTATAATCAGATTTAAAGAACATATTAGAAGTATAAAATTTCAAAGACCTGAAAAATAAATAATTACTGAATAGTAAATAAACAATTGAACATATCTTGAAGACGCAGCATACATTGGAAATAAAACTCCTTAGCTCTTTATTAAATTATGACCAGGGCTTAGCTATATGTAGATTATAGCTTGATGAACAATTTTAAAATAAATATGGATATAGCCTATGATATTTATTAGGTAACCCATAAAGTAGAATACAAGAGTACAATAGAATACAAACAAAAGGAAAATTATAATCAGATTTAAAGAACATATTAGAAGTATAAAATTTCAAAGACCTGAAAAATAAATAATTACTGAATAGTAAATAAACAATTGAACATATCTTGAAGACGCAGCATACATTGGAAATAAAACTCCTTAGCTCTTTATTAAATTATGACCAGGGCTTAGCTATATGTAGATTATAGCTTGATGAACAATTTTAAAATAAATATGGATATAGCCTATGATATTTATTAGGTAACCCATAAAGTAGAATACAAGAGTACAATAGAATACAAACAAAAGGAAAATTATAATCAGATTTAAAGAACATATTAGAAGTATAAAATTTCAAAGACCTGAAAAATAAATAATTACTGAATAGTAAATAAACAATTGAACATATCTTGAAGACGCAGCATACATTGGAAATAAAACTCCTTAGCTCTTTATTAAATTATAACAAGGGCTTACCTCGAATTTGCAAAATACTTCAGTACAGAAAATAAAACTACAAATATATGAACAGTTAACTTTATAAATCCCTGACTTATGTAATATTTGTATTTCATCTTTTGGGATACTTAATAATACATTTTATAAGCTATTCGCATCTTTAGCCTATAATTCCTAATAAAGTTATAATCTCTGGACTTTGCTGAGTCACTATTGGACGTCTAACAGGAGGGAGATTTACTAAGTAGATTTTATTTGTAACATGATTGAAAGGTATGTATTATTGTAACAGATTCTCTGAAGATGATCACTTAGAAATTGAAATGTACATTAATTGCTTCAAGTAATTTAAAAGTTTGTTTTTGTTCAAGAAATTTTATTTATTCAACAAGTATTATTTTTGTTTAAACTATGCATTTTAAAATTATAATGAATATAAATTTTAGTAGCTCATGTCTATCAGATTCACATTTAAATAATAGAGTAGTTAGACTCACAGACATATCACGTAACTATATATGCTCTTGATCCTAGAATTACTCACTAAAGCCAGAAAATGAGATATTGAATTCCTACTTAACAACAAAATCAATCTTATTTCCTTCTTAGTAGACTGTAAAAAAATAAAATTTTAAGTTTATAGTAAGCCTATTTAAAATCCTATGACACTGCATTAAATTTGAAAATTTATTTCCTATACTGACGACAATGTAACTTAATCACTTCCTTAAACTAAAACTATTTTTAAAATGGCAGAGGAAATATTTTCAAGTGAAATAAAAATTAACAACAAATCCTTTATTTATTTTTCTGATGTACATACAAAATATGTTTATTTAGATTAAATTTATGACAACTTCGGTAGCTGCAATAAGGACACTGAAACTGTGGTTCTTTCCCACATTCATAACGAATGTGTCTTGTTAGCTTGTATTTTGATTTGTAACTTTTGAAACACGACTGACATATAAAACTTTTGTTCCACAGTAAAGGTGAAAGTGTGTTTGCTGAGAACATGTTTCCATGTAACATCTTCATTGGTAGTTGTGCTGGAAATAAAACTTTAATAAAATAAGGTATAAAATATATACTAAAAAAACAATATTACATTCCTTATAACAACTCAAAGTAGTGATGCTTTGCTTAGTATTGCATATTTTAAAATGTATATAGTAGGCCTTTAGGTCAATTTTAAATATCTGATTTGACCTGAAAGAAAATGAATAAGTTTAAATGTAAATATTGCTTACATATAAGAACAAGTGATATATTTTTTTAAAAATAAATTCCTACTTAAATAAACAAAGAAAAATTTGATTTTAGTTTCTTTGAATTTTAAAATTACAATTAATATAAATATGTATATACATTTGTCAGGATAACAATATTAAGTGAGAAAGCAAATTTCCATTTTTCTTTCTGTGTATGGTGTTGGACTATTATTTTTGTCTGTTACTACTTATAGGTCTATGCTTTTTTTTATAGCTTGGATCGTGTGATAATTTATTTGCACTTTATTTTTGCATCGTCTGTGAAACAAGGTTCAATATTCTCAATCCAGTTTCTTTGTTTATTTTATTCTTTTCATTCATTTTTAATCATAGTGCTTTATTTATGATATTGTGTGGTAACCATGGTAACAATTTAAGGTTGTGTAATGGAGGTTTCGACAACAACCAGATCGGGGAAAAAGAAAAATTCATAAATATATATCTTTGAGAATTACATTTCTATCTATAGGAAAGTTAGCTCAGTGCCAAAATGCTAGACTGCGACCATGATAAGATACTTGGTTTGAATCAGAGCTAGAACCCCAACTTTTTATAATTTAATTATAGAATAAATATTAACAAAGAATATAATAACATCAATTGTCATCCACTATAGGTTAAAAGAAATGTATTTGAACTTGATTAGATGAATAAAAAAAGTATTTTACTAGAGATTGAAAATTTGTACAAGATATATAATAGGAGAGTAAAAGCCAATAGAAATCATTTTAAAAGAAAATTATAATAAGAATAGTCATTAATCATGTGTTTAAGGGATTCATTATTCTGATTTGTCTTTTTATAAGTCTATGATTTTAGTTTTTTGATTATAGGTCTAAGTTTAAAAAATAAATCCCATTCCACATATCTGAAATGAAAAAACGTTCAAAATGTATAACGGAATTTGATCATTAATCTACTGTATTCTTCTGTAAGCTATAACTTTCTGTTACAGAAACTTGAGATATACATAGATAGTTTATCAATAGCCAGGATTTAAGTTCTATATTTGTATTACTTGCTGTTGCAATGGCACAATGTACTAACCCTGAGTTTTTACACAGAAACTGATGCTGTTTTGGTGTTAGCTGCTTGTATTTACTTAATGCTTTTTAGAAATGCTAATATTAACTAAAAATCCTGCTAAAATTCATTTTCTCAATGCAAAGAACATTAAAAACTAGTACAAATTTATCAGCAAATATGTAATACATGTGTGAACACAATGTGGTGAAAGCAGTTCAATCATAAGCATGAAAATTTGTCTTGTGAAGAAGTGGGTTTGCCGCTTTGGTTAATGATGAACTGATATGAGCGGTTGAGAAAATATTTGTCTTGTGAAGAAGTGGGTTTGCCGCTTTGGTTAATGATGAACTGATATGAGCGGTTGAGAAAATATTTGTCTTGTGAAGAAGTGGGTTTGCCGCTTTGGTTAATGATGAACTGATATGAGCGGTTGAGAAAATATTTGTCTTGTGAAGAAGTGGGTTTGCCGCTTTGGTTAATGATGAACTGATATGAGCGGTTGAGAAAATATTTGTCTTGTGAAGAAGTGGGTTTGCCGCTTTGGTTAATGATGAACTGATACGAGCGGTTGAGAAAATATTTGTCTTGTGAAGAAGTGGGTTTGCCCCTTTGGTTAACGATGAACTGATATGAGCGGTTGAGAAAATATTATTGGTGTTGTGAAGAAGTGGGTTTGCCGCTTTGGTTAATGATGAACTGATTTGAGCGGTTGAGAAAATATTTGTGTTGTGAAGAAGTGGGTTTGCCGCTTTGGTTAATGATGAACTGATATGAGCGGTTGAGAAAATAGTTGAAGAGATTGAAAGTTCACAATGTCTTTTGTTTTTGAATTTCTCTGAAATTCCAGATAACTTGTTCACAAAAAGCTGACGTTTAAAAGTTCAATCTCATCACATATGATTATTGTGATATACTAGAAAATTTTTACATGCAATATCGAATAAGTGCCATGGAATGCTCACAAGTTGCATTTGATCTTTGACAGAGCTTGCTCTCGCACTGCAAATGTTAACATTGTAAGCTTTTAGAGAACATTTGCTGAAAATTCAACAACCCTCTAGAGTCTGAAACTTGCTCCAGCATTTGATATCTAGCCTTGCTGGCACTAGGTTCAAAGGTGATATGATCAAAGGAGAATTTACACTTGATTGAAATCACAGGCAGCACATTTTTAAGATGAAGGAATAAAAAAGTTTGTGCCACACAATAACAAACTGATTACATGTTGATGATAGTCAAGTAGAAATTTAATTCAAAATAAATACATTATTTGAAAATAAAATGTTATTCTTATAGGGGTTTTTTTTGAATATACCTCAGTTTCAAATTTCATATCTTGCAATGAAATTTTGTTGTGAAAAGTTTTTCACAACTGCTCATGATGAGTCAGTTAAATTGTCTTACTTGATAAAACAAAAAAATTAGCTCAAAAATTCAAAATTTAAATTTTTTACATGTTATTCCAATAAAGTAATTGAAAAAAAATTGAACTCAGAGATAACTTCATTTTATATTCAACCATGCAAACAAGTACACAGTAGTTTTTACATATTTATGATGCAATTTATATTCAATATACTACCTATACATCTCATAAATATGTGCTGCCACATTTGTGTTTTTATATCTGCATCTACACACCTGTTAAAATCATTGAATTAATCATCTAAACAATATAGATTTTGCTTTTTAACATGGAAAATCCGGAACCTCATCACACTAATTAGAAAAATTTAAAGTCTTTTACAATTAAATACAATTTTATTTGTCAACTATTTTAAACAAATATTTATAACATTCATAAAATTGAGTAGAAACTTCCCTAAATCAGCTATTAGTTTTGAAGGTTAATGGAGAAATATTTTAAAAGATATTCCCCTTTATCAACTCATATGAGACAAAATGTATGATAACGCGTATAAGTGTTTACTAGCAGCTCAAGTCAAAGGTGAAATAAAATATTGAAATACTGGAACAATTATGTTTAATTTCTTACAATTATAAAATGATACAATTATCAAGATTTAGTACCTATAAAATTATAACTTATATAAAATTCAAATACATTCGACCCCTCATCATTGTATTTACTAATTATGTTTTTATAATATTTCAAAAATATGTAATAAATTTTGCAAATGTTAGGTTATACCCCTTAAAATTTTTCAATAAACACATTTAATATACTTGGAAACACCTATTTACTGATATTTCTCAGCAAATGTATTTCACACTTGGTTTGTGCATTGTTCAATGCTGCTGCTAATCTTTTTAAAGTGTGAAACACATTTGCTTGGAAATATCAGTAAGTAGTTGTTTTTTTGCCACGCAAATTGATAGTTAAAAATGTAATAAATGTTTAAACTTTACATTTGAATTGCATTGTATTTTCAATCACTAATGTCACATACAAATTACAAACATAATATACTTAAGGATACAGAAAATATTAATAAAAAAAAAGAAAACAATTAAACTAAGTATTATATTTTTAATGTAATTTTCAATTCTTGCACCTACTTCAAGCGAAAAAAAGTTCCAATGACAAACCGAATCTCCACAAGAGCAACTCATTTAAGATAACAAACATGTGTACATGCTGCAATTGACCATATGCTTTACAAACCTGATGCTGTAACATTTGTTTCAGAAAAATATTATATCATTATAGGAGAAATGCATAACTATATGATTAACTAAGTTATGGGCAAACATCTAGAATCTTGAGCGACTTCCTCAAGATTGAATTTCAATCTCGATAGAAGTTTTTATAACCAATTTCTAAATTTAAGGCAATCATATAGTCTATTTTTAAAATTATAGTCACAATTTAAAATCACAATTCAGTCAAAGAATGAGAGAGTGTTGAAATTGCTACAAACAGCTCAAAGAAAATTTTGTTGTTTACTTTTATTTCAGGTAGAATCTTTAGGGATTTGTAACATGTTCCTAGCGTTCATTAGAATAGGTTTGGAAATGAATATAATAATTATGCTGATAATAATTGTGAAAAAACTGTAAAGTTGTATTAAGATAATGTGAATACCTCTGATTTTAAAAGCTACCAAAGAGTTTTCTGGTTAGATCAAAATAAAACACCAGTATTCTTTAATAATATAAGTTTTATTATTTTAAAATTTAAATTAAACTATTTTAAATAATGAGAATATTTAATTTTCAAGAAGAAACAACCACCTCTCTGCTACAGTTAAAAGAAAGAAAAAAATGTAGCCTTGAAAAAAAAAATTGTTTGTAGAATAAACATGGAAATTGAATACATTGAGACAACTATTTTCTGCCCTTCACTTAGTACTATTATTTCCCCTTCAGTTGATATGTTAGAATAACACCTATTAGAAGGAATGATTTGTGTATTCTCTATTGAGGTTAATAAATTTATTGTTTTTATGTACCAGAATATTGATTACAAAATTATTTGTTCTAGTTACTAATTGAAAAAATTATTTGATTAAAAATATAATGTTTTGTCCTTAAATGCATCTAAATATAAAGTTTTTTTACTCAATATTTTACCACCTAAGTAAAAAAAGTAACTCTAATGAGAGAATATTTAGTAATGTGAGACTGTAAACTTTAAGTGCATGTGCTTTAAAAATATTTAAAAAATTGCAATAATGTAAATAACGGTTGTAGATAGAAAAACAATTTTTTTTTCTGAAATACAAATATACTAGAACAAGATAGATATACTCACTTCTTTAAAGTTTTGCAAGCTACTACTTATATGTGTAAAAGTAGCTATTTCTTTTAATCCTTTCATAAGGAAAGGGGGTTGAAGGATTGCAAGCTAAAATGGACTTGTTAAAAGTCTATGTAATCTTTCTGTTTCCAATATATCATTATTGCCTGCCTTTGATCAATAATAAATACTCGGTTCTTTATCAAGTTTCTCCAAAAATATAAAATTTGAATGAAGATAACTTAATATTTATTTTTCATCAAAGGCCTATTATTCTATATTCAAAAAACAAATCAACAGAATTTGAGTGATGTCTAAAAAATTATTATGTGTGTGTTTGATTTTATTATTGGTACTTATATATTACATGGAGGTCACTATTATACCAACCGCCGTGGCGGTTAGGTTAGGTTAGGTCATCATAAATATGTTACTATTACTTCCCTCTTACATTATGAACTGGATGTGGGGAAGTGCTAAATAGAGGAACAAGAGGCATCGAGGTACTTCAGGATTTATACGTCGACTGGGAGTGACTGAGACTGGTGGCAATTCGTTCAATTCAATTCTTGCTAATATCTCTTCTTAGGATGTAGAAAACAAGAACCTATCGCCATAATGACAAGTAATTTTCACAGTAAATCCAATAAAGTCTGTCCTGTATAAATATTTAGTGTTCTTACGTCCCCTGAAAAAAAAACGCTCTAAATATAGTGGCCTCCGTATAATATGTAACTACCTTATTATTATTTGCCAGCTCTTGTAAGACCATTGACAAGAATAACAATTTGAATGAGTTATTTTCGTAATAATTTCCTTCCTCTGATGTATGATTTCTTTTCAATTGAAATGTACATAAGAGTCTAAATTAAATGTTTTATTTATTTCAGTTCAGGTTATACCTAACTTGAAAAAAAAGCAAGAAAAAAAAAGATGTATTATAAACAGAAGGCGGATAAGAAATAGTGAGGATAACTTTGGTTTCTAAGACACCGACACCATAAATGACTGAAAAAAAACCGAATATTTCATGGAAGTAACAATGTCTAAAGGACTCATAATTTCTAAAACTCTTTTAACCGTCTTACTCACCTATTTATCTCTCATTCACATCCCTATCTTATGTCCATATTATTACACTAACACACACATACAGTGTATTAAAAAATCACGACATATGGGTGGAAGAATATATTGAATAGCTAATATTCGGGGTACATCTATTAATTTTGTAGTGCATAACTCCAATTGTCGGAACTGCATTTAACGCACTATAAAAAAAAATTATAAAAATTACAAAAGATGTAATTCAGATATTAACTATTCATCATATATATGAATCTGGTTTTATTAGACATATTATATTTTCTGAAATTAATTGTTCTTTTTTAGCAAACGTTTATGTCTGGTGAGATTAACTTGTGAATGTCAACAATAACTATATCCCATTTTAGGAAATGTCATCATCCCCAGTCTGCTGAGATTCTCTCTCTCTCTTTGTACTCTAATTTAAATCAACTACAGTATCTTTGTTAAAGAAAAAGTAAACAAAGTATTGTAATTTCAGAATTAAAATTATTTCCACATTCTACTCAGTTGTTCCAAAATGTTACGTTTTTGCCTAGTCTTAAACTCACAAAATATATTCATTAAAATAATAATTCAATCTTCTTTGCTTGGTAGACAAATCATGGACTGATTTTAATAAAATGAACTGCACACAATCTCTCTTTCTTGTTTTTCATACTAGGAGATTTCTGTGTCCAAAACCTTCATTGCATCTTCATGACTAACTTCATTTTCATTTTATTCTTATTCTTCTTTATTAGCAACACTTTTTCTTCTAGCTGTAAGACGAACATGATATGGTTATAATTTAAAATATAGCAACCTGGGTCATTGTCATTCCCTAACCACTCATTCAAACCCTCTGTGTCATTGGGGAAAATCAGCAAATTTTTGAACAGTTCTAATATTGTTTGGCTCTGTTAGAGTTTCAGCTGTTACGTCAGTCAATTTATTCCAGACCTTTTTCAGGCTTTCTTTAATTAAAGAAGCCGTACCAGTATATACCACTAGTTACCATATAGCAACAGCCTTTGATGTTAAGTTTTTTAGAAAACCCCAAAACACTTTCTTCGTCCTATTCAGTTATTAGTAACAACTGATGCAAGAGTTCTTTGTTATACACCGTTTTCTGTTTCTCAATCATACTTTGATCCATAGGTATGATTATGATGTTACATTGGGAGGTAAATTAAAAAAACTTCAAAACTGTCATCAACTGAATTCATTGAGGCAGCTTCTGGGTGGTAGGTACATTTTCAATCAAAAATAGGATCTTTTCAGTTTCGTTCTCATCTTTTTGGAATTTATTCACGCTTGGAATAAATATTTATGAGTAACACTCACAAATAATTTCTTATGTCATCTATGCATTTTTTGTTTTGGTTAAATTTTGTTTCAGATACTTAATGTTTGGATAAACAACTCTACTGTATCTGTAAAAAGCTATCTTTCTTGCAGGAAGAAAATATAGTGTTTCATAATGTTTAGTGTATGTATGTACGATTTGTTACGTGCGTGTGGTTTTTGGAAGAAACTTCCAAAGTATACTTTACTGAGATAAAATTGTAAATACTATTTCAGAAATAATAGCGCATGTTTCTATTGCCTGTAGATATATTAAGGCATAGAAGTAAAGATTAAATAAGATAGGTATGGTTTGGCCATCTCTGCACCGATATGAATTCGTTATGTTATGATTATTAGAAAATTACTTTGGGACAATAGGTCTTGTGCAACTTTATAGTCCTTCTTAGTCTTGTGTTAAGTTAAAAGAAAAAAAAATGTTATCAACTGTGTTAAGTTAAAACAAAAAAAAATGTTATCAACACATTGAATTTCTAAGTTTACATGTTATAAATTTTATTAATTTTTTTTCTGGCAAATCCAATAATGGTGGCAATTGCTAAACATCATTTTCATTCTTAAATAAAATTAAAGTCTTGTTCTTTCCATTATCAAATGCTAAATGTTTGATGTTCTTCTGGATCAAACAATGTCATAAAGAATAAAAAAACTATTCTGGGAATCTGAGAAATAAACTGAGCTAACATACCACTCTTATTTTTAATTTTATCAACAAACAGAACTTTGTAGGTCATAAACTATTTGTTATAAGCACTAGAGGAAAGATGTTTGGTTAATTTTCTATGACTTCACTTTAATGTTCAATCATGCAACCTTTTATTTATTATTTTCTTAATAGGATTTAATAATTAATGTTGAGTGACATCATCAGCTAGCTTTTGATACATATAGATAATTTCAGTTTATTTTGTTTAAACTTAAATTAATACAAACATAACAATTATATATAGAAATCTTGTTGCTGTTCATGACGAGCTGGTTGTTAATTACAAATTACACTTTTGCTATTACTTGCGACTAGACTTTTTGTTAACTGAAGGTTATTAAATTGTTAACTCACACTTGGAGGAAACGTTTTTGTCTTGCGACTTCTTCAGCCTCAATAATTTAACAACCTTTAGTTAACAAAAAGTCTGGTCGCAAGTAATAGCAAAAGTGTAATAAATAACAACTACAGTATATAAAACTAAGGTGAGAATTTTAAAGAGACTAATATTGAATTGTAATAAAACATTAGGGGAGTTACTTCTGAATTCTTATTCTTATTCCTTAATTTTTGTACCCTAAATTTTTTTAAAAAATGGACTTAAGCTGATTTTAGTAAAAAATCAGTTATACTTTTAAATATTTAAATAATAAATTAGCATTGATATAAATTCAGTTACTTGTACTAAAATTAATTTTGTAACATAAAAAAATAATTGGACTAATAAGAGGACAAATAATTAACAAACTAAAGTTATGCTATTTCAACCATAATAAAAAATTAATCTGAAATCTTTTTATTACAAGTTACAATAACATAATTAAACTTTTCAAACGTAAGTAGAATTATTTTTTAAAACCATTAACTAAGAAAATACAAAATGTAGGTTTTTAGCACTAATTTCTGATTATTAAAATGTCAAGTTGTTCTGCGATACCTCAGGATGCAATTTTTGTATATGTCTTGCTAAACTTGTCATATATTTAGTTTTATGCTCACAAAAAGAACAAGCAAAACTTGGCGCTATTCCACATTCATAAGAAAGGTGTCTATTTAAACTATGCTTTGATTTGTATATTTTGGAACATTTAGTACAAATAAAGCCAGCTAAATCTTTGTCTCTATGATGCCAATTTGTAGAAGGTTTAACAGGAGAATTTCTACTGTCCCAGGTCACGAGATCTAAAAAAACAAAAAAATTATTCTAGTTACAATTTTATAGAGGTAGTTCAAAATAAAAAAAAAACCTAAATTTTAAAAAAGAGTATTTACAAAATAACAACCTTTAATTAAAAACATAAAGAGTAAATAAGTGCAACGAAAATATTCAAAATTAAATTTTGTTAACAGTGTTTCCATTTCCTGATCCTCTCGGTAAAATAAAATTTTTAAAATACATGTTACTAAAGGGGAGATATAATTTCATTTAATGCCGAGAATTCAAAAATCATGCATAATTTCATACTTATGAAACTTTTTATAATTCAATTTTTAGACAGTAACACTATAAGCATGACAGTTTATTAAATATTCTTTGTATTTAACCTATAGAAAAGCTACTCTTTTGAAACCGATATTTTTTTAAAGAAGTAAGAATGAGTGGAGCCCAGTTCACAATTTGCTGCTCTTGCTACAGTTGATGAGAGTTTATTTTTATCTCTAATTGGAATTCCAAATGCCAAATACAAAAAAGAAAATTTGATGAACTGTTTTATCATTTGCATGTAGCAAGTAACAAAGAGTTAATACACAATATATAGTAGAATGTTATATTTAAAAGTTTCAAATTATAAAATTTTTGGATGCAAGAAGCAAGAGTAGGTGTGCACCAATAAATAGAAAGCAATGTCTGAAAGTGGTGGGGGAGTGGCTAATAGTAAATAAAGACGAACTCAAAGTTTGGGCGAACAGTACGATTTAAGTTTTAAAAATGGAATTACTCTGAAACTCGTCAACAGAGGAGAATATTGTAATGTTAGGAAGGCAGGAAACTGTACACACACACACACACACACACACGCACGCACGCACGCACGCACGCACGCACGCACGCACGCACGCACACACACACACACACACACACACACACACACACACACACACACACACACACACACACACACACACACACACACACACACACACACACACACACACACACACACACACACACACACACACACACACACACACACACACACACACACACACACACACACACACACACACACACACACACACACACACACACACACACACACACACACACACACACACACACACACACACACACACACACACACACACACACACACACACACACACACACACACACACACACACACACACACACACACACACACACACACACACACACACACACACACACACACACACACACACACACACACACACACACACACACACACACACACACACACACACACACACACACACACACACACACACACACACACACACACACACACACACACACACACACACACACACACACACACACACACACACACACACACACACACACACACACACACACACACACACACACACACACACACACACACACATATATATATATATATATAAAACAAAGAGTTCTTTGGTAATTCTAAGAAAATTTAATATTAGTATTTTAATGTTACAAGTGGTAAATAAAGCAGAAATGTTGTCACAGATTTTGGATTCAAGTATAATATCAAAACCATTAAGTGTGGGATCTATGTATTTTAAATGAAATTACTATGGAAATGTTATATATTTTGTATCATATATTTCATTCATTCTGATGAGGAATTTACGAAAATCTAACCTTGTTTCTTGTATAAATAAGATCTCACTGTGACTTGATATATAAAAACAAATTTATCAATTACTACTAACTCTAGTGATAAGGTCTGAATTATTCAATAAGATACAGTATTTTAATAAATAATGCAAAAAATACATTGATTTATAACTGACTAATTTCAAGCAGTTTCAATGGAAGGATATTTCACTGTAACCTTTTAATGATGTATTGAGCTTCAGCGTTCCTGCAATTGTTTTTGAACAAAAATAATAATTAAGGTTTTAGACAAGATATTTCCACAAATTCGTGTCCTCGTATTAAACTTATACGAGTTTATTTACGGTATCCTTGTTTTCATTGATTTTCTTTTTACTAGTATTATATGTAATACTTTTCTCTTAGTGTTTGTTAAATTTTGCCAATAATAACGCATCACGAAAATGTATTAATATTTCTGTATAAGGAAGAGAATATTTTCTTTTCGGTCTTTATTACTAAATCTTTTACACATGCCTTCAAAATTCAAGACAAGGTAAATTATTTTTTTTTTTGTAGTAAAATTTTATATAAGAGAACCTAAGATTGAAATAGGTCACCTAAAAAAAAAGAAGGAGAAATTAAACCAATGATCTAGCTAACCAACCCAAGGTAAAGACTTAGTAAATGTAAAATTCATCTGAATAAAATATTGCTTTAGCCCTAATATTGCTTACCAATTATTTTTGTGTGCCTATCATCCAGCACATGCAAGTAATTGTAACAGCCTATGGCCTTTTACTGAATTGAATTGTGGTAACTACAATGATTTGCACTTGAAACTTTGATTATGGCATGAAATAATCTTATACAGCCTGTGGTATAAATGTGATAACTGTCAAATGAAATCTAGTGTCTTTTGTGCTCTTCTGAGAATAACCCTATTTCTTTTCAGAAATTATTTTAACATATCAAGAATTTTTATTAAACTAATCATGCTTTTAATTTAAGAACAGTAACAGCATCAATAATTTGTTATCTTTTCTTACGTCTGAAGAAATCACCTATAAAAACACTTCAACAAATGTTCTAGGTAAAGATAAAACCACTATTTAATGAAAATATGATCCTTAAATTTTTGGTGGTCCCTACACCTGTACAGGTTTACAATAAAATTTAACAAGTTTGATATTTTTTTTACCAAGGGACACCTAAACTTTTACTGGTAAAGAGCAATTTAGTGTTTACAAGACTAATGAATATTTAGGAATCTCTCAAACACATTTTAAAAAAACTAATACTTTTAAAATTAATTTTAAATTTTTTAATGTTATTAATTAGGTAATTTGAAGAAATTGAGATGTAACTATAAATATTTTTCAAATCACAAAAAGAGCAAAAACGCCCCTAATGCAGTTACATAAAACAACAAAAATAATTATTCAGTGTTTATTTAAATAAAAACTTATTAAAAGGTGATAATTCTGATAGGAAAAATCTTTGCTGTAAATCTATTATGTATAAAGATAAATAAATACCATAAGAAGAACCTTTTAAAAAAAACAACAGAAAACATATTATTATTTTTAACATCCTACTAACAATTTTAATTCGTTAAAATTCTTGTACTTAAGTAGATATTATATTTATAATAGTAAAAAACTAAAATCAATAGGCACATGAACAAAGTGACAATGTACAAAATGACAGATGAAACACAATGTAATGAAACCATAATGCCAAATTATTAACACAGCAAAAGCACACAAAAGACATTCAATTTTTGAGCTGTTTTTTATCGCAAATTATAAAAGGTGATTTAGACAATTTCAACAGCATTTTTTCTTTCACACTGATGCTAAACATTACAATAAAGTACATAAAACCTGTTAAGTATACTTTAGTGCAATAGAGTGGCTTACCAAATAAAAAAATGTGCTACTGTCACCATAAGATTTTCTAATTTACTAGATATCTAATGACAATAAGTGTATTTAATTTTAACTGAGCTATAAAAAAACAAAAAATAATAATTTATACCCATACATTTAATAATAGATAACTTTATTTTCTAAAATTTTTTATCAGACAACTTTTACAAATATATGCTGCCCAATGTTAAGGCAATTCCCAAAGCAATCCACAAGTTAAAAATAGGCATGTATTTTTTGTATTAACTAAAAAAAAACATAGGTAGTTACTTTTCACTATATATACAAACAAAAGAATCTTACTTATGGTATATTACATGCACTCATTTTTGAGCATTAGAAGGCTGCTACGGAGACTTCGAGCATAAGTCTTCTAATGCTCAAAAATGAAAGCACAGTAATGTAGCTCTTGAAAGTTGACTTGCAAATATACCAAGTATGATTCTTGATCAAGTACATGAAAGTGTAAGGGATTATAGGGAAACAGTTTTCCTATAGTTCAATACACACACAGACACACATATACATTGCTTGTGAAATGTAATTATCTATATTCTTTCAGTTTTCTGAAACTGAAAATGTAGGTATAGTTATTTGAAAGAAGGAAAATTAGAAAGAGAGCTTTGTACACTAAGTGAAATAATTATTGAACCAGATTTTTCCAACATCTTCAAATTTATAGTTTAACATGAATTAACTATCAAGAGCATAATGTTTAAGCATTATGATGGAACATATAGTGGCTGTCACAGTGGAGTTTCAATTCTTTGTGGCATGAACTACTTAAGGACCCATGTGACAAATGTGGCATGAACTATGTGACAAATATAGTTCAAACTTACACAGTATGTTTTGCAAATATTTCAATTTGTTTCCTTGTTAATGATAAATTACTTCCCATGTAGGCTACAACAGAGTGTCTGAGATTTGAATATCAATAATCAGAAAGGTCAGTATTCTGAACCTTTTTTACAGTATATAATTCTGGAATGATCTTTCCAAGGACAGTAATAACTAAACTGTCAAGGAAATTAATAATTAACTCCCTACATATGTAGGCTGGATCACTAGTTCAGTATCGTATTGTTAACTATACACTTTTATTGTTTAGCATGTGTTATCTTAATCTATATAGATTGTTTCATTTAGCAAATTGTAGTAGTTCATGCAATGTTTATATTTCTATTACTGTATTCTGTTGAGCACCGAGGTTGTTTACATAGTATTTACTATGTAGTGAGTTTCATTTTTAATGAGTTTCTTCATTCAAAATTAATTCGCTTTTGTCAAAAAAGCAACACTATACTATAAATAACTTTTCAAAAGCTATTTGATAAGTAACATGATATGTAACATATCATAGCATACAAAAAATAAGAAAGCAAAAAATTATGGCATCACAGGATTTCAAAACCATTACATACACAGTTGTTTCAATAATTAGTGATGTAATACAGTTCATATTAGAGTTCTGTGAACTCATAAAGCAATATAATATAATGTAAATGTCAGTAAATATCTTTTTATAATATTTTATTAAATGTTAGTTTGTTTACATGACAAATTTATTTTCACTTAAAAAGCTTTACTATAATTATATTTTATTCATCACAACAAATCAATGATCAGAACCCTGCCTGGTTCCAATTGGGTTTTGTTTCCCCAGTATACTGCATTTCATCTCGGAGAAAGTTCAATATTAATTTTATTATTATTAATCAGGTGATTATAGATGCCACAAATTTTGTTGTGGGTTATTAGGCTTTAATTCTCTTTAATCAACTCATATGTCACAAATGCTGCTAAAAATAAATATTTAGATTATACATAAAACCTTACATAATCTACTGAAAATTAAAGATCATATTTAATGATCTTTCATAATTTGAGAAAGATAGAAATCAGGTTATAATTTAAGCTTAACTCCTAGAAATACTGATTTAAATTTATTTAGTAACTATAATTTCATATAAATTGGGCAGTGGCTATAGTTGTTTTTTAGTAACCATACATAAGTACATAGTCAGATACCATCTAAAACAAATTGAATATTGTTGTACGTTACAAAAGACGTTAAACTATGTATTTTTATATTTATTTTACTTTTAATGTCTATTTGAATTGAATATTTATAGGTATAACAGGGTGTCTGTCAGGTAAGCTATTATGTTCGTAAATACTAATTACATTTATCTAAAGTTAACATGCCATTAATTAATTATTAGGCAAATCTCAAACAGCTGGAATTGATCTGAGAGATGACTGTTTTTCACACAGGCAATTTTATGTTGAATGTTCTAGAGTTCTTCCAGCAGTTTAGTGATTCTTGCTCCAGATGGTAGAACTCCAATGTAGTATGCAAAGAGGTTTTAAGATAGTCAAAGTATCACTGAACAATTAAAATTATATTTTTCAAAATAGTTTAGTTTATTCTGATTATATACAGATATCCAATACATATAAATATTGTAGGTAACCTCAAAACAACAAGTTGAGTTCAAACCAAAACCCATTTGTCACAACAAACAGATGAAATTAAGCCATTACAAAATCTGTATTTTAAAAAATATTATAAATTAATGATTAGTCTAGAATAGCATGTTTAGCTTATTTGATTCTATATAACATGAATTTAATTCTTGCCAACAAATAATTTGTTTGCTAATGATAGTTAAAAATTTCATTTTGCATATCAAACTTCTAATTACTCACAGACTAAATCAAAATACCAAAAGTTGTATAATATACACACACAAAAATATATATATGATGTTCATATTTATTTTCAATACTGATAATAATATTATTAATGACATAATTAATGTTATAATTCATATGATTATTATTATAACTGGTTGAGCAAGATTGATACCGATAACTGTGATGCAATTGCAAGCAGAAGTGGAGACACTGCAAAGCCGCAGGAAGAAATCAGTACTCAAGTTCTAGAGATGGCAAAGGGAATCGACTACAAACACTGGGAAAAATATAACCCTGCATTATCACAACTCAGGACTTAAAATTAAATACAACTTAGATGGGCTAAGCATCTAAATTCCCAACCTGTTACACAGTTTTTCCATCATTACCTATGGGAAAACAGTTGCTTCTAAATCATAAAGACTTTAAGTCTATTAGAGATCCACAGTTCCTATTACTTTAGTATTTTTTTTAAAATTATTTTGTGTCTAAAATATAACTTCAATAAGATTGCCGCTATACAATCTATATTTTTAGTAGCTATTTCACCTGATGTCGGTTATGTTTTTCTAAAAAATTATCCACTTTGAATAATAATCTAACTGGTAAAATAGAAAAAAACTGAAACCTCAATTATAAAAATATAAAGGAAGGGCAAGATTTAAGTTTTAAAAGGGAGATTATATTCTGCAACTTCACTTCACTTTATTTTCTATATAATTGGTAAGAGTGTGTTCTAACTTCTTCACCTATGTAATTGGATATTTATATTAGCCTCACTGCAATTTTTTTTTGTTTAGCGATCTTATTTAATGAAAGTTAGTAATCTGTAACCAACTCATGCTGATACACAATCGATGTACACCAAGTTAATATTGATGCATTACAATAGTTCTGTGTAGTAACCAATTGACTATTATTATTATTTAAATATCATTGGGACAGAGATGTCACAAAGTAATCCTTATTTTTGGAAGTTATGGAAATAAAAACACTTATAGCATGAACACTCAACACAAATAAGAAAATGCAAACCAAAATCTTTTGTGAACAATGACTGTTAATGATATTGTAAATATTTCCCAATGAATCCATTTTTACATATCAGTATTAGATCAATTACTAGAAAAAATTCTTGAGCATGCACCATTGTAATAAAACTTGTCTTATTTGGTGACAAATAATAATATGAATATTATTTTATATACATAAATATTATTAATTTTAAGAGATATTATGTTGAATTTTGTAAGCATATAATCACGTAATGCAATGGTTAATTCAATTAAGATTTTTTTTTTACATTGTTTTGCTCAGAAAAATATTACGACCATAAAGAATTGCAGACTAAGTATTTAGTATCTATTACATTCTTTGCTCTTCACAGAGTTGCAACCTGAAGGATTACCTGCAAAGAATGTCAGCTGGTATACACTCTGGTGATCTGAATTGACTTAATCAGTACATGCTACACAGTACAAAATATTTTAGTTTATAGTAATCTATTCTAAATGACACAGGGCTCGTGAGACTGGTTTTTAATTGGCTTTTTAAACTGAATTTGTCTTTTAATCAATGCAATTTAGGTTGCAAAAGTACTCATACAAACCTTTTTATAAAATCGAAACTTTATGCACTATCGTGTCAATTTTAGTGATCCATTTACTATGCCAGTGTAAAAACAATAACTTTTGTTAGTGCTAAGAACAGTTTGTTACTGGTAGCTAACGTATCACTAAACATAATATCTCGGTTATTGAAATCTTTTGAATAAATAGAAGTATAACTTTATACATGTTTTATTGAATTAATTATAAGAACATCTAGAGATTAAACTAGGTTTCCCTCATCTCATTCCGAATGGTATGTTTTTAAATATGTACATCCTACAAAAAATAACTATGCTCATATTATACAGTAAATGGCCATAATCACAATTTATAACACTAAATTAAGGTATAAATAAAAAACAATAATACTAATTTTTATTGATATAATATTGTTAATATAACAATTATATTCAACATTGTTAAAACTAACATACACAAAAAAAACAAATGCTACGAATGGCAAAACTGTACTTCAAACTGTAGGTAACATTAGTTTTTATTTATGGTATAGTAATTACACATAAAAAACACGTAACAAAAACAAGAAGTAAAGTTTTGGATTTCGAATAATTAAAAATAAAGACAAAATGAAAAAAATGTTTGTGATTGAGTGAAGCCTGTATATTCAAGTAGGTACACAATACATGTGTATGAGTGTTACTATGAAATATTGATTTAAAAATTTAAAGAAATGTTGATACTCTTTGGTGAATCAAATTTCAGATACATTTAGTACGTCTGTTTCAAAAAATATTAATCATGGGTAGTCCAACTAACCTAATTTAGTAGCCTATTCCCCAATGTCTACAATGTTTATGATTGTTGGCATTTTACCAGACTATAAAAATATATAAAGTATTTTAATATAGCCAAATGATCAGACTTTTGCTAACATATTTGGTATACCTTAATATTGGCAAAGAAATACTGACATCCTCTAATTTCAGCCTTTCCACAACAACATATTTATAAATAAATAGTGAACAATTTGTAGTTTAGTTACAAACATTTCTGTAGCTTTTTTTTAAAGATTTTGGGAAGGAAGGTAAATTGTAGGTCAGATTAAATTATGAATATAAGACTTCCATGGACTATGCAATCTACAGTCATCTTACATCCCTGCAGCACAAATTTTCATTAGTTACTCAAATTTTAAATGCTCAAATATTTCAGAAATCAGGATGTTTATCTAAACATTAATGCCAACTTATAAGTCAAATATAAACAAGAATTCGGTGTGGTCAGGGGTTTGTAGCCCAAATA
Organism: Prosapia bicincta; assembly: GCA_036971475.1. Taxonomy (NCBI): domain Eukaryota; kingdom Metazoa; phylum Arthropoda; class Insecta; order Hemiptera; family Cercopidae; genus Prosapia; species Prosapia bicincta. The sequence goes on from JBAIZL010000001.1 coordinate 6,382,987, forward strand.
AATCAACATGATGTTCCAACATACAGCTAGGAATATGCTAACTGAATATTTAATAAATATTCCACTATTGTCTCAGACTAGGCTTTAGAGAACTGATGAAGCAAAAGTGCACATGACCTCATGCAGCATAGTAAAAGAAGACAAATTAAATTTTCTGATTTATTTATACTGTAAACTATTAATATGAAATGTTTGATTAAAATCTTGATTCTTGTGTATCAATATTTACCTAAAGAGTAAGGTAAAGTTTAGAAATTTAAACTACACCATAAAGTTGACTATAGGAAAAACTTACAAGGTTTATTATATCAAGGTAAACCTTTTTTTGTTAATATTACCATCAAGGGAACAATGTCACTGGCCATAAATATCAAGAAATGTTACAAAGATAATAAAAACCTTAAACAATGAGAGACTAAAGAAGATGACTCAGTATTGTAGTAGATAAGGCCAAAGTCAGAATGTACTTGAAAAGCTTTGAAACTTTTGAATTGGATACATTGAGCATCAGGATTGTGGCACCACATTCCTTTGACTTGACAGCTTATTGATACACTTTTGTCAAATGGGCCCTAGATCTGCACTTACAGCTCCCACATATAAAAAGGCTCTAGGCATGCTCCAGAGAGAATCCTATGGAAGGTACAGTAAAAATTATGGACCTGCTGAATTAAAACACACACACACACACACACACACACACACACACACACACACACACACACACAGCACAAAGAAAATTTGTGGACCAAGACAACAAATGGAAGAAAGGCAAAGATTGGCTGACATAAAAAAGGAAGGTCATTGGTGGAAAAAATAGGAACGATCAAAGAGTGAACGAAAGGGTAGTCAAGTCATTGCCGGAGAGGGCAGAAGATCTGAGTGCGAAGAATCCAGGAGTTGGTTGAATTAGGAAATTGTGAAAGACACAAGTTCTGAAGCAGCAAGATTCAAGAAGGAAGAAGTTCCTCCGTCATCTTGGTAACCAAGTGGACCACTCTAGATCTGAGCTAGTGTACAAGAGAGCTAAAGATAGACCAAGCTAACTCAAATTATACTCAAGTACCAATCAAAAAATTATTAAAAATTAAATTAAAGAATAAAAAAAACCATTGATTACATACTGCCAACAAATCCTAAATACAATACTCTATATTTCATAAATATCAACAATACAAAACTTTAAACTACATAATCTCCAACCTGTAAAACTTTGTTTGGCCTGAAGTTTATGAGAGATAATGGGCTTGGAGGGGGTTCACACTACTTACTCTAATGAAATTTATGTGTCAAGTAAACATTAATTTTTTCCCCATAAAGGCATTTATTTTATAATAAAAGCACATTTGTAAACACCCTTCTCACAAAACAAATTTTACTGACCATAACCTGATTTTCGGCAACCATGCTATGCATGCAGTAGAACCTCTTTAATTCGTCAAAGTAATAACAAATATCCTTTGCACTATATCAGGAAAGAATTCTTTGGTACAAAAGAATATAACAAACTTTCTTCAAAACAAAAAGGTAAATAGTTTTGATATACCGTATTTTTACTTGCTAGTGTTATTGTTGTTACAAGGTTCTGTAATATGGTTTCTTCATGTTTTTCACGGAAATAGACAAATGTCCTGCATTTCAACTATACCGCAAACTACTAATGATTTTATAATGTTGTGTAATATTGTTAAATTTTTTTGCCTGATATAAATAATATAAGTACAACATCAAATACATTACATACCTATTTACATATTTATGTGCTATATTTACTCACAATTACATTGTTAATTTTATGACCTGTAATTTGTCTTTTTCAGAAATTCGTTATCCCCCCGGTCCCACAAGTGATGAAGGATCCTACTGTATATATAAATTTCTTGCTAACAGTGTAGCACCCATTCAAGAAGCTGTAAAAGTTTTTTTGTAGAAAGCCAGCTTTCAGAGCTGAGTCTGTTATTCCACTTTAAGCTTACTCAGCAGGCCACAACAAAAACAAAATTCATGCCAGTAACTATAATTCACCTGCAAATTTATGTGTATGTATTAAAAATGTATTTATATGCGATCTAGTTGTGTCATCGGAAGACAGGTTTAAAAAGAAAACCAAGAAATGTTTTTCTAAACCAGTTTTATTTAATTAAACAAAACAAAAATACTAATTTAATTATAAAAATATTTATTACTAACATATAAGAAATTACATATTAGTATTTTTTAATAATAGCAATATTCATTCATACCATTCTACTAAAATGAATAACAAGGCAGCTTTATAAACTGTACAACCTTAATCCTAATGAAATAATTTTGTACTTGTGGAACGTCAGTCATGTCAACTTATAAGCCTAGAAAATAAGTACAAGTATTCATTACAATGTGTAGTATAGTGGTTCAAATGTTTACATTTAAAAATATAGTTTACTATGGATTAGCTAGGGTTGATTTTAATAATTCTTCTTCAAATGAAAAACTGTTAAGGCCGTAAAAGTATTAGGAGCCAAAGGTTTCAGTGTTAAATTGGTATCCATATATTCATAGATAGGTTGAAAAAACTTTTTTTTAACTCTACTAAAATAAAAATATTTAATGATGATCTCATCTCCAACCAGTCCTTATTTATGTAGGATCAAAGGTGAATATTATGCTTGTACTTTTAACCGCATACTCAGCTTTGTCTTTCTCTGTACATGCAACGAGTTTGGGGAGGGGGAATCTCATCTACTAGAAGTGTAAAGAATACTGAAAATGTATTAAAGTAGATGGAGGCTCCCTGAAATGCATCTATTGCACAAAAACAAAGCTCAGAATAGCAATGGCCGGAAGTACATAAATAATATCCAATCACAGATGTAAATTTACTCATCAATAGAAAATTGTCTGTGTTTATTAATTTAGTCATCAAAAACGCTTGTCAAATTCCAGTAATGATTTTTTTTTGTCTTCTCTTATTCTAAATACTAGTTCCTTCTTCATTAAACGATCTACACCATTTTACATCCATTCCTATTGTTTAAGGCATATTTTCTAATAACTGGAATTCTCACTCCAGTAAGCATAATTTCAATCGGAATGCAAACAAATGCATTAAGATTAAACAATAAATTTTTCTGTACTTTAGAGCAGCTGTCAGTGATAGGTCACCTCTGACAACATGTTTATTGTCAGCCTGGCTGTGATGAGCAAGTACTTCTTATACATGGTAACCGAAAAAACAGGACATTTTTAAAAACATTACTCATTTATTATGTTGTTAATTAGCCCATATATTATATTAAAATACTCATCTATACTCGTCATTTACTCTCTGAAGAAAAAAATCACAACCGCTCTAATCTGGCGACATTAGATACCACGGAATACTACCGAAACGCAAAATGAACCTTTCCGGAAACATGGGACGCACCACAGCCAATGTATCTCGAGAAGTGTATGCAATGGCAATCTTGCTGGAAATAAACATTGTTTAGTTGAGTAAATGGAACCATTTAAATGGAAATGAGCCTCATCACTCACGATGATTATTGCATTTTCTTGTTATTCAAGCAACACTGCCATACAAACAACAAAATCCTCTCGTTTGGCTATAATTTTATTTTTTTAACATCTGAGTTATGCACATCTTGTATGGATGAGTAGTCGTTTTGCAAAATTGTTCACACTGATTCTCGAGTTATGGCTAATGCCCGTGTCTTCTTGCCGAGCGACTTGAGCTAAAATTCAAAGGTGGCCTACCCACTTCAATGTGTTACGGCGCCCTAGCAGACCTATTTTGAACAGGAGACTTCTTTTTTAGAATAATTCTAGTTGTTCTCACCCCCTCTTAACCCTTAACTTCTTAACCCCTCTTAGAATCATATTCCGGCTGGAAACTGTTTCACACATACACGCCGTAAGCAAATATACGGTGTTGTACCGGATGGACACTCTTTCGTGAGTAATGAATGGGCATCAGGTGCAGAGGTTAGCGATCACAGTCCCCCCTACAAAAAACGACTGCCACGTGTGACTATCTATTTCAAAAACATCCAATCTGTTTTCAGTCACCTGTATATGCAAAAACAACTTACTGCATTTACATTAGGCATTAACAAAAATGAGTGTTAATCTGCCTTGAAACTACAGAAGAAAAAATATAAGCATGACAAATTAATTCAACATACACCACAAACCTTAGCTAAAGCCTGATAGATTTTAAAAAATACAATACAGTATATATTATATCTGGTATGCAGGCACAAATTCATACATCCAAAAAAATATAATTATAATTTTGTAAATATTTGTTTACAGTAAAATATTATATTAGATACCTTATAAAAACAAACAAATTAATTTTAATCAAATTAAACTTTTATTAATTTAACATTTGCTTGAAAGAAAAAATAGAATAAATCTTTAAGAAAATGAAAATATAAATTTTCCTTCTAGTTTAACATACGACAGGAAAACATTAAAATTACAGGACAAGAGTAAATAAAGAATTGTATTAATTAAATAAGACCATTGTTTAAAAAATGTCTAATGTTAACTTTGTGTTTCATTTAAACAGATGTAATTATATGTTGAAAGTTTTTATCATCTATTGAAGTCTGTTAAAATCTATGTTTTAAATCTCATGATTTCTATGTACCAGATATTTATAACTTTTATTCACATCCACGTTATTCTTCGGTTTTTGAAACAGATGTTACAATGAGCCCTTGACCCATGTCACTCCATGATCTATTATTGTTTTGAGCAACTATGTTTTCACTTGTCATTACAAATTTGAATTCTTAAACCGTCATACCTGGTAACTGTAAAATCAGGGCAGGTGGATTTCAGGCACTTTTTTGGAAAGTGTTTTATTTTCTTAAGGACATTGTGTTTTTGGTGACAACAGACATTAAATAACACTATAAAACATGCATGGCATTTAGAGATGTTTTTATGTTAACAAATCATACACCCTGTTTATTCATAGCACTTGATTGAATATCTAGGATTTAAAAATGTGTGTGGGCAACTTGCATCGGTTTTTACTGTGTTAACATCAATTTTACCTTTTATTTTTTTTTATCATCGTAAGATTAACAATTTTGTTTTCCCCATAAAGATAAGTGTTTAAAAACTTTTAATTAAAATGGTAGTATTATAACTTTTCAACATTTTTGTAAAATGTACTCAAAGTATTTGTAAAAAACATACCCAATGGTGGTAAATTGTACAAAATGTTGAATTTATATAGATAATATTACAAAGTAATTTCAGTTGTATAATACTAAACCACACTGATATAATAGTTCACAAAATACTGTGAATATTATACACTATGATATATTTGTACAGTAAAGTCAAACCTCTTTGTATTAAACAGAAATTCATGAAAATGTTATGAATAGTAAAACTCTTTTACTATTTAATGAATAGTAAAACCCATTTTAAAATTTTACTTAAATATTTGAAATAAGTAAGGTAGGAAAAGAATGGATTGTAACCAGAATATTTAATGGAGAGGATGATTTAAAAAGAAGAGAATACATGTTTTCTGCACTTCTTTAACAACCCTTCTTTTTATTACAAATATTTTAACATTTTTAAGGCAGTTTTGTAAAATAAGCCTTCTTAAAATGTAACAATAATACTAAAGTAATAATAATGTTTGATTCTCTTACTTAATAAATTTCATATATTTTAGCACTCATAGACAACAGGAAAACATCATCGCAACCAACAACGAAACAAAATGATAAGGGTCAATATTAATAGTTCACTCAAAACTACATACTCATTCATTAATACAGACTAGTTTCAGTGACGATGTTGCCTTTATCAGTGGTCAATCGTCGTACAAATAACCGATGATTTGATGAAGACGATATCATCTCTGAAACTATTCTGTATCAATAAACTAGTGTGTAGTGGGATTTTGAATGAACTCTTTTATTATTTACCTTTGTGAATTTGTTCTCACTAGTTAAGCTCTAATTAACTTAAAATTATATAATTTTCAATTCTTCATCCTCACTAAATACAAATGGAATCCCAATTACTATGAGTGTTTTAACTAAGTTAACAAAATATTTTGATTTTTTAAAGAACAAGTTAACAGTTTAGCTAATTACAATTAAAACATTTTTGATAACAATACATACAACCAACCTCATAAAAATTCTGACATCTGAAATGGTCAAAAATTAATACTGTTCAGTCTGCAGTTTCTAAAACTGCAATAAAATGGTAAATACTAAGGCTGGCCTCACACTGGATAAGGCACAGTGGAACGAGGCGAGACGTTATTGCCTTGCCTTGCCCGATGATTAGTAGTAGCAGCATACGGCATAGCAAGGAAAGGCATCCCTAGTTCCAATATGCTTTTGGTTCTAAAAGATATTTGAATACAAATTCATAATATGACACAATTTATTTTAATGTCATTAAAATTGTTAGGACATCTCTACCTTAAATACTAAGTAACTTAACCTAACCTATAACTTTTCCCTTGGCCCAAATTCCCAAAATAGTCATACAATAGACAAAATATACAGAAAAATAAACTTCTCACAGATATGGCCCAACTGAAGCGGATTTTTCTGTGTTTTATGTTCAGTTGGCGGTCATGCTGGAATGTTCCGATGTCAACTTTTTATTTCTTTCTGATTCCCTAACGTAGAGGGATTTGAACAGGAAATGAATAAATATTTGAAAAAACTGTATTAATATCAATTGTCATCCACTACAGGTTAAAAAAATATATTTAAACTTCATAGGAAGAATAAAAACGCGTTTTATCAACGATTGGAAATTTGTACAAGATATATATATACACCTAGCTCATGGGCAGAATGATTTGTCGTTTGTCTTTTGCCCAATGGATAAAAATTGTTGAGACAGTACAAAAGGCCTTAAGACACTGCTTCGCTGTGCCTCATCCAGTGTGTAGTAACTCCATTTAAACCCATGCAAATCACTTCACTTACAGCGCCCTAAGGCAAAACGCCATGCCTTATCCAGTGTGCGGCCGGCCTAACAGTGCAGGTTGAAGCATGGAGAAAGTTTAAGGGTTAATGACAAAAAAGTTGTTGCCTATAAAACCATTCTGGTGTAATTGAGGCACCATTTAATGATGATGCATGGTTCAGTAAATAACTTTATTCTCTGAGAAGAGCAGTAATTATTATTTGATTTTACCGAATAATTACTGTTCTAAATAGGTCTAAAATAAATATATTATTTAGGTTACAAGAAGGTAAGCTATTTATAGAACAAACCACTAATATTCTTGCAAATTCAGCAATGGATGTAGCATACAATAAACGTTGTATATTAGAATTGTGCATTATATACTGGATGTGGCGGAGTTGCCTTCAACAGTATGTGATCTTTTAATTTGTGTGCTTCTCTTATAAAACTTAGATTGAATTGTAATTTTTCTTGGAAAATTTGTTAATGTTCAGAGCTGATACATTACGTAATAAAATTCATCATCATAATTTTTTCACTCTATATATAGCAATAACAAGAGTATAAAGGTACAATTTATTAGAATAAAAATATTGGGAAAAATTCCAATACAAAAAAATAACTAATATTACAAGTTACACAAGATTATTTATTTTGGTAACTTGTAATATTAGTTGTTTTTCATTATTTTTGTGGTATTGGGTTTTTCCCAATATTTTTTATTGTAACGTATATTCAAATCAACTGAGATTTTGCCTTAGCAATGGTGTCTATCTCCTACCCCATTATTATTTCAGAAAACTGAAACTGCTATTTCAGTTAGGGATGGACCGGTTCAGATTCTTGTTTCCAGGAATTGTCGATTCTAATGGTATCGAATATTCGTCAATACTCAATTCTCCATTGATTAAAGTGCCGATTCTGAATCTTGTTTTTTATCTGTTAAAATAATCATCTCGCTCAACTGTCTCATTCTCACTCGAGAGGGTTTGACACTCCCTCTCTCCCTCCCTGTCTCTGCCCAACACCACTTCATTGATTTCAAGACACAACACAAAGAAAAACTAGTTTTAATTCCTCCAGTTATACAAACTGAAATGCCTATTACTGAAGTTGTAATTGTGAACAGAAGTGCACATTTGTAATTTTAAATAAATCATTAATTTTATGCGATATGTTTGTCATGCTTTCAGAAATTCCTATTCTTAAATCAAGCTTGAACGCTTTCTGCAGCTTATTACGAAAAACAAAACTTTTAAAAGGTTTCACCATTTGACCAAGATGTTAATTAAATTCATCATTGCAGAATACCATTTAGGCCCATATTACTTAAAAGAATCGAGAATCGGAATCGGTATCCAATCTTAATACATTAGCTAAAAACAAACTGACCATTGAAGTATAATGTAACACAAGGTTTATTGCTGTGACAAAGAAGTAGATAAAGTTATTATCAGCTGAGACACATAAAAAAATACAAACTTTTGAGCAACATGGTTGTGAGTCTGTAATATTAATGATGTGGAAACAATCAAGTTTGCCATTTATATTTTTTATGTAATGTTTTAAAATTTATTCACTTAAGAACAGATTACAATTAACAAACTTCATAAAATAAAGGACAGAGTAATTAGATATAAAATTGTTTACAATATTTATAGCTTTTAACTTTGTAGACGCACAATGGATATTGTTGTGTTATTTTAATTGGTTATAGACAGGTTTAAACAGTTACACTGCAGGTGAATTTGCCTATTTCTTCAAATATTTAAATTTATTAACATAGGGCTCCTCAATAAGTTACTAAAAGCATAGTCACCTCACTAATAGGAATTTCTTCTGCAATTCTAAAATATCGCAAACATTATTTATACCACATTACGATTGGTCTTATTAAAATCCATTATTATCCTTATATAGCTAGATTAATTATGGCAAGTCTAAAAGTATATGACTTTTACGATGATATTCCATTTTTTCCCGTCTGAAAAAACTTTTCTTGCAATATTTACAATGAAACTGTGGAGATTTTCCGCATTCATAACGCATGTGTCGCACAAGATTTCCTTTTCTGTTATAGACTTTACCACATGTTACACAAGGAAATGTATCGATCAAAGAACCTTTATCTGGTTGCAGAGTCCAATCTGTTAAAGGCCTCCCTTTATTGAAAGGGTACTGCAGAGATATTAGATTCTGCCTCCAAACTATTTCTGAAACAAAGGGATTGGATCAACTAATCCATCTTTTCGTGATGGTATTCATCATAACCTCTTTTTCTGTCTTTAAAATATCAAAATTAATACTTTAAAAACCATGTTCTTTAACAAAATGTGTATTTCAACTCAAGAATAAAATTTCTATTAATATTACATACTAAAAGACAAATTTTAATTCCAAATTTCTTTCAACTACTTCCCTTTTCTAAATAAAATGGCCAACATCATTTACCTCATCAAACCAACTAAGTTTTTATAAGTTACAGAAGTAACAGTTAATAGTATTTGTGTCACGATTACATCTTTTATAAGAGTTTTACAACTTCACATACACTAAATTGTCAACGTTATATTCATACAAATAAATTTTTACCAATTATATTTATACTAACACAACCCAATCAATTATTAATATATACAACTTTTATGAAATAGTAATGTGGTAGGAAAACAATACTATCTTTTCAAATTGAAACTACAACAGTAAAACCATCACGACTTGAAGAGCTAATTCAAGTAAATTTTGTATAACGTACTGAGACAATTTATTTTGACTGTACTACACAATTTCAGTATTATCAGGGTTTAGAATGTCCGCTAAGGTGTACAGTTAAAGATGGCACCCATTTCAAAAGTAAATGTTCAACCATATGGTCAAATATGTAAGTAATCTGTAGTGGATTTGTTTGTTCATTGTTTTCCTCTTGCATTTTCATACGCAGTAGAACCTCGTTATATTGAACCAGGCAGGATATAAGTTGACCGAACATAAATTCCTGATTTACCTGAAGCCAGGAAAATAAAAAAGTAATATATGCCACTGTATTTGCAAAATTTTCTATGAATTATAGGGAAAGATTTAAAATATACGAACTTTTTTAATTAAACTTAATTAAAAAAAATGAAGTTACTATGTAGAGTATCAACAACAAAATTGGTTACATGCTCAATGGACACACACAACCCCCGTACAAATGCTACATTATAATTAAATATCTTGTTCTTTACAATTACGTAACAGATATCGGTTATCTGAAGATTTGATTTAAAACAGACTTATTGAGGTTTTACTGTATTTATAAATTTAATATTTCTCTAATATGAGGTCTATTTTGTCAAAATAAAAAGAGCTTTCAAGTAGTGGTTGATGTTTTTATAATTGTGGTTTGGTTTTATCATGTGGTTAATAAATGATCACTGTCGTTTTTAAATAAGTTCATCTGTTCTTTTAATCTTTGTTAAAAATTATGGCTTGCTTGTCTATGTAGAATTTAATATGTACATTACAGGTGCTAAAAGTTATTTTCCACTTACATGTTTGTAATATTGTAATATTCTGTTTGGTTTAAATGCCATTTTATTGTGTTGTTGGTGGACATTTGAATGCCATTTAGTCTATGTAGGACAAACAGTATTTAGAAGCAGCATGTTTATATTATGAATTATCTGAATGTTATTATGAAATGAATTATCTGAAATATTATGTATAACTGTAACCATCATTGTTGATTTTCTACAAGTTTTTAAAAGTTTAAATTACACTTTTTGTATTAACTTGGCAAGAAACCACTAATTACTGATTTATTCAACAAACAAGTTTCCCACTAGGTCTGCGCATTATTCAATACTGTGAGTTACTGACAAGACTGTTGCTCAGGTGTGTTGTGTATGTGTGAGTCTCTGGTATTTCTGTTTTGTGGTGTGTTATTGTCTATATAGTTGTTAATTATGTGCTCAAATATAGTATTTGATTGTCAGCGTGTTTTGTCATTTATAATGTAATGTGGATAGTATTTACGGTGTTTGTATATCACGTAGTTTTCTACTGTTAAGTTTGTTGCTTTTTTTTATGTATTGTAACATTTATAGAATGGGCTATATAATATTATTTAAGAATTGGAAAATAGATGAGAAATAACTCACTCAAAATTTAGAAAGAAATTCATTAAGATATTGGTTAGGTTAAAATTTAGGTAAAAGCATAGAAAAGTAAATAAGGTATTTGAACTGAAAAATCCATTAAGAAATTTGTTGTATCAAATAAAATTTAAAATAAGATAATCTAATAATGGTTATGTGTAAACAAATTTGTAAACTGTAGGAACATAGGGCTAAGTAATTACTTGAAGGAGAAAGTGAACACGTTTGTAAACAAAAGAAAATTGAAAGGTTATGTTTATGAAAGACCAAGCAAAACACACACAATTCAGAACTATTTCAAAAGTAAAACACAAAGACACTTCACACACTAATAATATTAATAAAATAAACACTGGAAGGTTTGTTGACGATAGGAAATTGAAACAGTAAAGTTTCAACCAGGTTTAACCAAGTTAAAACGCCATTCTAAACAAACTTGTGGGTATGTCAGCTGTAAAACAGATGAGGTCAGTGTGACAATCGATTCTAGTGAAGAAAAAGAAAACAAACTAAATTATAACCCATATGTGTTTTTTTTAAGAAGAAAGGCGGCCATATTTTAAACAATTTTAGAATCTAAGGACGCGTAGTTAGAGCATTCTAGCGTGGGTGACGCTACTGGAGGAAGCAGACCTTGCTGTGCAGTCAAAATTCTATTTATTTGGAAAGAGTTCGTCTAAATTATACCGTTTTGTTAAGAAGATTGGCCAACTTAAATTAAGGAGAAGTGAATTACAAAATGTCATACTGTGCTAATATAAAGTGAAATAAATAAGACGAATTTAAGTGTGTAAAAAGTCAAATTTGGAGAGAACGGAATCTTACGTAAGCTAACTGAAATTTCGATATTTGATAAGTATTAGCGCTATAAAAATAACTTTAGTGGACTTTTAAGATAATAGAGAAGTTTAAATTTGTATATTAGGATATCTTGTAGTTAATTAATAGTAAGAAATAATCCAGTTCAAATAGTTTAGCCTTTTTGCATTTTCAAAATTTAATATTGTTTGTTCAAAATTTATTTAATTAACCTAAGAATTTCTAAAAATATAGCCCATGCGATAAACCCCGAGATATCAAGAGATCTTAAAATAGCCAAGGGTATAAAAACCTTGTAACTCAAATTTAAAGAATCGAATTTTAGTATATTTTGTTAAAAATTGTTAAGTTGTAAAATTTTGTTTTGTGTATTGTTTAATGTTGAGATGAAATTGTAATAATAAATGTTAATGAATTGTTCCTGAGTAGTTTTATTTGTCTTAAATAAAAAAATTCAATTTATTAAATAGTAAAATATAAGTATATTGTATTGTGTCTCTTTAAAAAATTATGTTATAGTATATATTGCCATAAATCTATCCACAACAATCTAAATGACAAAACACACTCACAATCAAATACTATACTTGAGTACATAATTAACAATTACTCTATGAACAATAACACATCACAGACTTACACCAACACAACACATCTGAACAACACTCTAATCAGTGACTCACGGCATTGAATAATGGGATGACCTAGCGCGAAATACGGCTGCTGAATAAATCATTAAGTAGTGATTTTTGTCAAGTTGATACAACAAAAGTCATATTTGTTGATTCCATCTTCATGTGAGCTACTAGTTTTCACTAAATAATTATAAACTTGCCTATAGTAGCACTTACTTATATTTGTTGAGGACGGGTGTTTCGGAAGATGTGTCCCATTGTCAATGGGGCACACCTCCCGAAACACCCGTCCTCAACAAATATAACTAAGTGCTACTATAGCCAAGTTTGTAAATATTTATAATTGTTTAAACAAAAAAGTGTAATTTATACAAAACGCTCAAGATGTACAACACAAAAACTACAAGTTTTAAAAATTTTGTTTCTGTGTACAGAATTGTTGTTATTAGTTGAAATTAGGAGAATTTAAAGTTTGGTCTAATTTTAGTTTGATTGGAGTTTTGGGTGTATCTAATTTATTTGAAAAGTTTATTTGCTTTGATTGGCATTGCCTCCTACAAAATGTGATATTGTATCAATGAGGTAAATAATTTTGTATATACTGTATTTTTTTTAGGAGATTTATTTTTTTTGTGGTTTCCATTTTCCATTGATGATGCAACTGTATGTGTAAAGGTCATCAGATTCGGATTGAAATTGAGTTGAAGATGGAATAGTTTACTTCTGTAATGCCTGGTGGATATGTTTCAGGTAGCAAGTTTTATCGATACCTAAAATATATGTGAGGCTTATTATTTTCTCTTCACTCTTTTGATATTTGTCTGCCTGAATAGTTGTTATTGTTAATAATGAATTCAGAGATTATTTTCATTTGAGATTTATGAAAATTGAGGGTTTTTATTCATTCAAATATGACTTAAACGGTTCAAAAGAACTCCTTGTAATGTTCAAAACAAAGAGATTTCGTTCTAGAGTGCCGTGTTGTTAGTTCGGTTTAAAACTTCAAACACCAGAACGTATACTTCGACAATCTCTTTACCAGCAGAGATTTGATTGTTTATTTGGTTTTAGAGCTACTGGTACTCTGACATAGAAATGTGTCTAAATGTCCTTTGAAGAACTCCAAGGATGTGTCCAAAAGGCAAGGGCTACTTTTGATTTAGAAGATGAAGTTGTATTTGAGGTATGACAAGATATATATATATATATATATATATATATATATATATATATATATATATATATATATATCACAATGTGTTCTATTGTCAAAGATGTGGCTAGGTCTGGCTCAGTAATATTTTAAACTTGTGTAGATGAGATTTCAATGGAATTCCAGTATATAGAAGTGGAATTGTATTAAGTCTGCTGCTCATGTTATTAAATATTAATATGTGGTGCTTCTTTGCTACTGGTTCGACAGACACAGATGGTTTTGTATTCATCCTATAATTGAGGATAGATCAGAACCCAAACTTCACCAACAGCTGTTAAATGTTATTACATTTAATTTTTTCATTTTTGTTTTAATAACATAAATTTTGAATATCGTATAAAAATCGTTGAGCTTCAATCTCTAGAATAAAACTTTTGCTAACAAGATCCATTTTGTCTGTCTCAGATAACAAAATAAAATATAAACAAAAATCCTACCACACTGGACACTCAGCAAAGATTCTATTGAGCTCTATGAGAAAACAATGTAAGAAGATTCAATTGACATTGATAAATGAACCTGGACCTATCCAATCATTGTCTGGCCTTACTGTAGCTTATTTCACTGAGCGTAATTTCGTTCCTCTACACCAAAGGAACAGACTTTCTTTTTGCCGCTCCAGACTTTCTTTTTTTGCTCTTGAATTTAGGATTTTATGTCAATATTATGCGTCATATGAATGAATTGAACACTAAACTTCAAGACAAAGATTCACTCATCTGTAAGTCTTATCAGAGAATTTGAGAAAAAGTCAATGTGGGGCGCTCAAATACACAAAGGAGTTCTAATTTCCTTCGCTTACTGAGATTATTTTAACTGATAACACATCATTGCTAAGCATACCAATTAAAAATACAATGTTTGAATGCAGTTTTTAAATCAGATTTCAAGACTTTAATCAATTTAAAAAGTTATTTGTAATCTTTGTCACTCCTTTCAGCGTTGTTTGTATGGATGGCAATATTCAAATAGAACTTATTGATCTGCAGCACATGATTCAGTTGGTCAAGATTGAGAAGTTTTAATATTAGATTTCTACAAAAAATACCTACCTCTAAAAATTGTCAATTGTGTGTTAGTTTAGCACTATTTTTATTTGTAAACATTATTTTTCATTAATGGACATTATCACAGCTAAAGCTCGTACGTATTTATCTGGCAGTCACTTGGAATCAAATTGGAAATAAAATACCAACCATAGATATTGAATACTTATCAACAGAAATGAAGTCTTAAATTTTTCACTAAAATAAATGTTCTTCAGTCGCCCTTCTATGTTTAGAACATTTTCAAGGTTTTAATCCTGATACGATATTAACATTGGAACATTATAAAGATAGGGAATTATTGACATCTGGATACATTGTTACAGGTATGTATGCTATTATATATTATAAAATGGCTGTGTATATAGGGTATTTATGCATACTACAATATAAAATGTAAGATATATTTGAAAATCTAAACACCACTAAATAAGACATATTGCAGTTTTTCAACTCACTAAGTTCGAGTCCTGCAGCCTAACTTGAGAAAAATGAACAATTAATTGGCCCACTGTTCTACACCCTGCAAATAAATGTAGCGACTTTTCACGCTGTACACCCAACTTCAAAAATGCAAGCGTGGCTGCAGCCTTAATAAAACATTGCT
This sequence comes from Prosapia bicincta, assembly GCA_036971475.1. Lineage (NCBI taxonomy): Eukaryota > Metazoa > Arthropoda > Insecta > Hemiptera > Cercopidae > Prosapia > Prosapia bicincta. The sequence goes on from JBAIZL010000001.1 coordinate 6,398,394, forward strand.
TTATAATAATAACCAGTTACTTTCAATGCACTTTACTATAGTTTTTTACTTTAAAAATTGATACAAAACTATTTTTAATATAAATACTTCAAATACATATAACATTGTTATTGAAACATTATTTATGACGTGTTCCATTGTATTATGTTTTAATAACAAAAATGTTTTAAAAATAAATAACACTATAAAGAATTGAGAAATTAAAATCAGAAAATCCAAAAACATATTATGCATGCATTGTTTTATTTCAAATACAAATTATAATGCATTTTAAATTGAAATATAACTGTTACAATACTTTGAAAACTTTAGATAAGTTTTATGTTTACTAATTGAATATACATACTTTTAAAGAAGTAACAAATCCCTTAACAAATTCTACTTCCAACTATATAAACGCTATATATTACATGATTTACACACTCATAAAGAAGTATCCGTTGAAACAAAGAATTCTACTTTCACCGTCTGAATTACCATTTTTTACATGCGCAAAGTAAAAACAACTCAGTGTCTTTTATTTTAAAGATAAGGAAAAAATATTTGTAAAACAAATTTTTAAAAAAATGTACATTAAATAGGTTAACAGCTTGTATCTATAACTTTTATCTGGCAATATGTAATAAAAATATAGTTTTCAGTAAAACAAATTTGTGTAGGTATTCTATTATTTATACACTATTATAGTTACTATTTCTTTAACCCACTACAGCTTAGAGTTTATATAAATATTTAAAACCCTGTTACTTTCCATGTTAGCTGCTGCGTCTGAATTACTATGATAATCCACTGTTATGTCTTAATTACATGTTTACTATGAGTGCAGTAAATAAACATGTTTAATCTACATCCATATTTTTAACTTACACAATCACAGGAATAATATTATAAGCCTAATATGTTTTAACCTTTAATATTCAAGATATGTTAAGCTTGACAGATATTGGCATTCATAATACAACCTATCCATCTTCAAAATACTAAGTTACAAAAATGTTACTTCATAAACATTGACTTTTATTAAACAAATACTGAAAGAAATTTCTAATAAAGAAAACTAAATAATAAAAATATTAAGATCCAAGATTATTCAGTAACATAGAATCTCCATAGAGTTAAAATAGGACTCCTGATTCTAAAAACCTAAAGTTTAATCAGTGCATTTGGCTCAATGCCTGGTTTACAGAGTGCATTAAAAAGTCAGTTCACAGCAACATTAAATAGGTGGCCACAATTTTCCCCACTTCATACACAAACAAGATACTGGGGTAATACATTTAGAAGTAGGTTACTGTGAAAACATTTATAAAATTTGAATTACCATTTTATACAATTTATCAGGCAAGTCCACACAAAAGGAAATAAGTAATCAGTAAATTGAGGTTCAACTTTAATAACTGGTGCATGGGCTTTCTGATTGCTCTGTAACATCAAGAAAATGATGTACCATAAAGATCAGAATACTGATTTTACCATCTGTGAGTGAAAACTTTTTTAAGAAGTAAAGGATAGTCCAGAAATATCACTATGGTAATATATAATTAATACAGTTGACACCTAAAACCATAATAACAAGTTTAGAAAGTTGAATCTCATTAACCTTACATACTTTAATAAAAATTGAACATATAATTATTTGTAACAATATTAAAAAAATTAGGTTGAATTAAGTTTTAAATAATAATTTTAACGACATCAGCTTTGTTTGGAAATTACTAGAAAAGTCTGGGTTGTTGGTAATTTTCATAAGATTTAAGAGTATTTTTATAGAAAACCGTTTTAAAAACAAAATTGTATATACAGCCCATTATTATGATTAAAGTATTGATAAATTGAAATGTTAAAGATATAAAAATTGCCACAAGTGAAAAGTAAAATTGCTCCTAAAATACAAGAAACGTTTCTATAGATCAGTTCAAGTTTCCTGCCCATTATCCATTATTATCAATTTAAGGACTATATGCATTACATACTGGCTTTCTTAATTAATAGTGTATAGTAAATTTACTTAGCTGTTGTAATGAATTAAGTATATTATTGAAATATCTGAGGTTTGAATATCAACAATCAACATCAAAATACTAGATATTTGCTACTAAAAAAACCAAATAAATTGATAAACTGATCGAGTTTTAATAATTTAGGAGAACAAAACTGAAAGTTGAAACAAACTGTTCCAAAAATTTGGAATTTAATACATTTTTTATTACATAGTAAATAATATGATTTCTTCATACCCAAATTTTATGACACAATTTCTTTTAATATATTTGAATTTCCTATTGGCCTTTCTGATTTTATATTACATATCCTCGAATATTTTCAGTAATTAAATATAATTCTACAGATTTTACCAGACACCTTTTGTTGAGGACTGGACCTAACGTTTTCAGCTATACTTCTAGAATTTGTAATTTTGCAACGGCATTTCACAGCTGTTGCTGAGGTTTCACCACTATACGCCTAGATTACTCTCTTGACCTAATTTTCTATGCTTCTTTTCCTTATTGCGCAATGCTTAGTCATACCTTGTCTTACCGATGGCGTGAACTCATTAGGTCTTTGTCTTAACAGCGAAGTAAAACCGCCGTAAACTTTGCAATGACCGCAATTTAACTGTTCTTAAATGTAATTAGTCATGTAACAAGTGTCGAGTGTTATACTATTGTCTTAACCGCGATTCAACACCTCAACAAGACTTATCTTCAGCTACAGTGTAAGCTTCAGTTAATAAGTGAACGCTAGTTTTACCCTTTGTAACTTTATAGGACATTGTGATTTATTGAACCTTTGTTAACCAGGCTGAGTGCACTCTATTAATGGTTTTGTGTTATCAGCATACTATAATTAACGTCTTACAGATATGTCTCAACCACCTCTCTGATGTGATAACACATACCGCTGCCGCTCTTAGGTAAGCTGTAGTGATTAAAGACTATATTTCTAGAAGCTAAATGATCATTGAAGCCTAGCTTAAGATTATTTTAGACAATTTATTTCCTTTTCGGTAACTGTGCCGAATGTCCTCTGGGAGAGATTATAAATTATCATTCGCAGTTAACTTTATTTAAATTTAATTAGGTTACAAAACCAACACCTTTCTTCACATCTATAATGAAAAATATTTTTTCAGAATAGAAAAAATGTAACTAATAAGCAATTATACCTTTGCTACAAATATCTACACAATCTTTTTTCAAGTACATCTCACTAAGTTTTTTTTACTAATAATTTTTTTCATTATTTGTTTCTTTTTGTAACCTGTTGATGATGCTGTGTTAGTAAAACCTACATAAACGATGAGTAAATATTTTTAATAAGATAATATAATTGTTTATTAATAATAATTACGCTACTGTGTTACCTAGCCTTTTTAGAAAATGCAAATTCAAGAAAAAGTAAAGCAAAATTGAAACTAACAAAATCCAAACAACCAAATAAAAACTAATGGTCATGACGCTCATTCTCACATTAAAAAAGCACTTTAATTATGAATTCAATGAAAAATCAAAATATCAACATAGGAGCTTCAGATTCCTGACTACAAGCAAGTAGCAAATTTGTGGTTGAAGTCATGGTGACTATTTTACATCAGGAAGAGGAAATGTACACTGATTAGATTTTTAAGGGACAAACAGGAAATCAACATATTACAGTAGCATCCAGGTTACTATCTTGAGGAGATACAAAAAAAGGACCCAGTTTTTGGAAAAACAAGAAAAGCTATCAAAGTTTTTAACAACGCCCAATATCATTGTCTTTCAAACATAAATTTCAATTCATAAATTTTTGGGGTGACTAACATTACTAGCTACCACCATATAAGGCATGAATAAAATTAATACTTCTCAATGTTCTAAACTGAGAAGGGGTTTTAATGGTAAATCTGTTGATACTAATCTGAACAAAACTTTTGAATAACGCATGATGATAAAAGAGGATAAGATCTGGCGATAGTTCTTTAAGGTACTGGATGTTGAGAGTATGCCAAAGGTGAAGTTTCATCGAGACTTTTTCTTTTATCCTACTCCTTTTTATTGATTTACCTATACTTCCCTTTGCATACTGATTTATTCTAAGTTGTGTGTTAAATTGTCTTGTTTGTAAAATTACATATTCCTTGAAAATGATTTAAACTTCCAAACAATAAGATATATTCTTAATTTATTACTACTCTCTACATAAATATGATAATAAGGGAAAGGTTTTTCAAATTGTCAAATATTAGTTGAAGGTACTTCTTCAATTGAAATTATCTTATTTTTTATCAGATCTACCTACATTCTCTCTTATTAATGGATAAAATTAAAATGTTAAAATAATGATGACTGTTTTAAACTCTTGAGGTTTTTATTCTATCACTAAATACAAATTATAGTAACTAAGTTAGTCTGGCTATCTCTCAGTATCATTGATATTAATTGAGGACATATGGTAGTATAGTATTAAATAAAGAATGTGGAGTAATAAGGAGTATTACAGCATAGAAACAAATACCAAAATAATAATTTATTTTTCCCTATATTTTAACATCTAGTACAAAATTTAGAAAGTATAACAAGCCTGCTTAATAGCCTAATAGAATACCTGCTAAATATGAGCGTCCATTCCTAAAAGACACTGACACGAATTTTTAAAGCACTTTCATTATAATGAAATTTTCGTATACTGATGCACTTCCTAGAGCTATATTTTCATAGCGGTATGCAGAATCTTCCTCGGTAATATATCTTATAAAATTATTAATGCTGTTTATCCATAATCCTCTCACAAAAAAAAAAAAATTAAAAAAGCTAATAATTTCCAAGCTTCTAACTCAATTGTTCATAATCCAAATGAAGTATTTCCAACATATGAAGCATACACAGGTTGGCATTAAACAAATATTGCTTTCAGGTATTAATCTCCCACTGAAATTGTAACCCATCACAACTTAATAAAAAATCAAAAGCTAAGTACCGATTTGAGGCACAATCTCAAAATAATACAAAATAATGGTTAATGTTTAACAAAAGTAATTAATTAAAACAATGGTTTTCTAGATCATTAAAAAAAATCCATCCCTTGTCCTTGATAACTCCAGAGGTAATATTTAAAATGTGTAATTGCATGTGAACTAAAACATTTATGAAAAATTTTACAATTTAGTTTTTAGTAGAAGAAAATTCAATTGGTTTCAAATACTAAATTTATATACTAGAATACTAAATTGTTTTAAATACTAAAACTTATTTTTGTGATCCTCAAATACCTAAATGACAAAGAACATAGTATCGGGAATCAGTACGTTTTTGTAGAAAAGCATTTCTGTGCCTAAAAAGAGCAATGTAGGTAAATTTTTACAGATTATAAAAAATTTAAGATAAAACACAGATTTTAAAAATAAATGATCGATGCAAATATAATATATTAAAAAGAAAAGTAGAAAGGTTAATATTATAATTGGTTGTTACAAAATCTGTCATGTCTTAAGTTAAAAGAAAAAACCTAACAAAGTTCAGTTATTACATTCTAAAAGAGAATAAATATACAGATTGCATATGTAAACAAGGGCTATTACTCACTTTCCACATTTGAAATCTACAGTGGAAAGTATCTGGTGGTGTAAGCAATTGTGGTATATTAAATCAGTATTCAGGACTTGAATCACTTATATTATAAAAAAATCTATTCCTTTCTGTTGTTAATCAACTTGTTTTGATTTATAAAATCTGATAATTTTAAGCTTGAAGAAGTATAATTAGAAACTATAAATTTGCAAGATAATGTTGCTTTGAAATCCTCCTACTCCATCTCCAACAATTTCTTGGTGTATAAGAATATATACTATAATTTCTTGGTGTATAAGAATATATACTATAATATTCATAACGTTCCCTAGAGAATATATTTGTTCTTTGGTTCAACATAAATATGCTGATTTAATCCATGAACATCATCAAAATTAAAAGCCTATCCTGCTTAACAGACTCACATGTATTTAGAGAAGCTTGTTCCGGTTACATCTTCTGATTTTCAAGATGGACAGGCAATCCATTTTAATTTCACACTAACGTAAGTATACTATAAAAGGAGTAAGATTGGTTTTCTTATTTTGAAATTTATTATTATTCTAATAAATTTAATAATAATATTAATTAAAAATACTAATAATAAATAATATCAATAATAACAAATAATATTATATAATAGACAATAAATATTGTGGCAATTATAATTATCATTATTGTGTCACATGCCACCTATGCTCTCACATCTAAAAATCAGATGCCCCCTCATATTTAGAAAGGTTGGAAGGACCTGCCTTATATGATAATTGGAGGTGTACATAACTACATATTTTATTATTTTTAAAAGTAACTTCATATGTCAGTGCAAGGGAAAAATAATGGACAACATGAAACCATTTTTCCGTTGCAGTGACTTTATAAAGTTGTTTTGTTAATTGAAAAACAATTATTCCACCACTAACTGCAATTATTTTCACCTTATGTGATGAGGAACCTTTCGGTCACTTAAGCGATTTGACAATGGTCACGTGACCGAAAGGTGCCTCATCACATAAGGTAAAAATAATTGCAGTTAGTGGTGGAATAATTGTTTAAAATTAACAAATAAAAAAACACACACACACACAAGGTTAGTTCTAGTAGAGCTTAAAGATAATTTAGTAATTTTTGCACTAGATAGGAGACTGACAGACTTACCTAGTGGCAATAGTCCAAAACTCAAATCTCTTGGAAATAAATATATAGACACATATAAAAACATATCACACTATTGAAATATTTTAATCACACAATGATCTTTATCAATCAAAAAAGAGAAAAGACTGAAGTGAACTGCAGATGTGTATAAATAAATAATTAAGGCTCTTCCCCCTGATTGCGACCCTTCAGAATTGAGAAGATGGGAGTTGTCATACCAGTGGTACACCAAATCTAGAGAACCTCCTAACCTCAACAACAGATGAAACTCCTTTTACCTTTCCTCCTTAACTTCTAACATTTTTAACAACTCCATTTACCTTCCTTCTGACAGACTATTAAAACCTAGTTTTAAATAAAATTTTTAGTTTCAAATCTGTGGTTCACTTCAGTCTTCTCTTTTTTTTGATTGATACAGATCATTGTGTGATCGAAATATTTCAATAGTGTGATATGTGTCTATTTGCATGTATTTGTGTCCAAGAGATTGCAGTTTTGGACTATTGCCACTAGGTAAGTCTGTCAGTCTCCTATCTAGTCCAAAATCAATTATAAATATATATATATATATATATATAAAATCAATTATAATATATATATATATATATATATATATATATATGAACCAATTTTCAACAATATGTCTAATTATTTTTTGTTAATATGTTATGTACAAGTATGCCGATACTTAAACAACATACATAATTTGTCAATTAACTCTAAATCAAATTCTAAAGAAGATAGAGAAGAAGAGATAATTCCTAATTTAGTATACTTACAAATGAATATAACGAAATGGTTCTCATTAACAGATTTAGCAGCTCAGTAATAGAGCTTACTACAGCTGATAAAGAAAAATTACCGAACCTGAATAAGGATCTGAAAACCTTTAATGCAAGATTATGGTTAAGAACTGTTTACAGGAATTTTGGTTGTATAATTTCATCTAAAGAACATTCACTATATGGTCAAACAAATCTGTTACCGGATCAGACAAGGAAACAGGTATACATAATTTTGTAACTAACATCACAAGACTGACAATAAATTCAACCTACATTTGCAAATACTGCCAAATGTTTCATCAAAAGGACCAACTGCCTGTAATAAATAAATACCAATGTATAGCACATAGGATTTTTGTCACGCAAATGTAATATTTTAGGTTTAAAACATGATTAATGCCATTTAATAGGTATCTGTATGTATTTTCTTATTAGTACAGTCATAACATAGTCTCAGTACAAACTTACAAAAATTTTAATCGACAAAAGTCTATTTCAGTAGTTTATGTATTAAAAACTTAGTCTAATCACATATAATTTCTTTTAATTACAATAAATAAATTATACATTTACAATTTACACACAAATATATCCTTAATGTATAAGACAAAGGTTATACAATACGTTTAACAAGTTCCCCCACAGCAGACACAAATTTGTTTACATTTCTCTTAAAAATCTCTCCTAGATGAAATTCTCTATGTAGACTAGCCAGACATAACTGACTTTGAAAATATCACAAGCTCTTGCAGTTCATGCAAAGTGCTTCATTGTATTGGGAGTTTTTTTTAGTTTTAATAATTTAGAGTAAAAACCCTGAAAATTTTAACAATGCTGTGGAGAATTTTTCCAATGGGCTGTATTTCCTTGATACAATTTAATACAAAGTTACAATATTCCAACCAAAAATAATTTAAACAGTTAAAGTTAAAACGTTTCAACCAGAATCAGTACTAGCATTCCCGAAACTGCATACAGGAACCAGTTGATTCGACTACTCACAAAAATGTTCTACTGAACATTATGTAGAGGGCACAATGCTGATATGCTAGTACTGTTTCTTGTAAAACCATCTAAGCTTTTAATAGTTTGACGTATTCCTTATTGTAATAGTGTAATGTTGCACTTTATAGCTACAAGTATTTATTATTTATCCAAACTAGAAGCTTAATTTAGCAATTAGAATTTATTGAAAAATCATTAATAAAAATCGTATACTATAAAAATGATAATATTTTCAAAATGTGTCCTATTATAAAATCTACTAAGTATTAGGGGATGTATTTACAAATAATTTTAAATTTTGGACAGCAAAAATACAAATGTATAAATATTGTTTCAGAATATTATCATTACATAAAAGAAATAATGACAAATTATTTAATACATTTAAAACAGTGTTTAAATATATTGTTGTAAGTTTTTTTAAAAAAGCATGTTCTTAAGCTGAGAAGGTTTAATTTGTATTTAAATTTGTTTGTATTACATTTATTCAATATTAAAAAAATCCCTGTTGAAAATGGTATTTATGATATTGGTGCTGTCTGGTTACCCAACTACTTAAAAAAAGCTATACGGTTTTAAAGATACGGTAAAAGACAATAAATGTAACGTTCATTCTCTATTAAATTGATTACATACTTGAATTTACTATAAATTATGATAGTAACTACTGTACATAAATAATTTTGTAACTCATATATATATATATATAAAACAATACCGCTACACCACCCATCTTTAATGAATGTTTTAAGAACACTCAGTTTCATCCTAATTCATAAAATATTTATTGGAAAATAATAATTTCCATCAGTAGTTTATTTCATGCTTTTCTATCTAAATAAAATGTACTATATTTTCATTTAATATAATACAGCAATAACAAAATTTACATTTTGTAATCTTTTAAAATAATTGCACTTAATTTTTCTTTAGTCCTATCATATTTCTGATGGATTTATATACAAGTAGAGCCTCAAAATTCCGAATCCTGATTTTTCGAGCTTCCGTTAAATTCGAGCCTATTTTTATCCATTAGAAATGAAATGAGTCGGGTTTGCAAGAAATGTTAATATAAAGTTCTATAAACTTAGTTTGTGCATTCTTATTATAGTTTATTACTGTATTAGGGTTTATTATAAAACTCCTTTTTTGTGTATTGCATAGGAATGTATTTTCGTGTAATCTGAGTTTTCAGTAATAAGAGGGGAATCTCTGACCCATCTACCACGAATTATCGAGACTCTACTGTATTTTAAATTACTATGAAAAAAATAATTCATTATAATAATAATTATTAATTATTAAATAATTTATTATTCATCCATAATATAATAAATAATATGAAAAATATAAATTATTGAATATGGTTATAAAGAAAACATGAAATATTAATTGGACAAAATTCCAACTGAAGTTTCTATTTCTTCTTTATGTCTACTAAGAATGTGAACTTTTAGATTTCCTTTCTGGTGGCATTTCTTTGGACAATATGGGCAGGTAAATTTTGGTTCTTTGCCACATTCCCAACGTTTATGTAAATTAAAACTTGTCTTTGAACGGTAATGCTTGTTGCATTCTGAGCAAAAAAATGTTGACTCTTGATCAGACATGCTGACCTTTCGTGAAGACAATGGAGGCTCAACATTTTGATTACGGTAGTGCTGAACGGCCTGTTGCAGTAATGCAAGGCCGGCATGGTATTGTGAGAGAACTGGAGCTGTACTAGAAAGCTGTCCATTTCCTGCAACATGATTTGCTCAAATTATTTAATTTCTCAATTGGTAAGTTTCATTGTTCACAGGACTCAATACACCATGCAATCTTCATTCATGCAGATTTCTACGAGGTTTCCAATACTTTTTGAAAAAATAATCCATAGAAACAGTATCTATTGAAACATATTTTAATAAATAAATAATATATAAATATATATATATATATATATATATATATATATATATATATATATATATATATATATATATATATAGGAATTTCTGGACTAGACTGACAGACTTACCTTGTGACAATGGTCTAAAACTACAAAATAAATAGACACACATAAAAAACACATCACACTATTGAAATATTTCGATCTTACAAAAATACTGATTAATTCAACTCAGATATTAATAACCTGCCTGAAAGAAGGTAAATAAATGGAGTAGTTAAAAAATGGTAGAAGTTAGGGGGAAGGTAAAAGTAGTTATGTTGAGTTTAGGAGGTTTTCTAAATGGTGTATTACTGGTATGACAGCCATAATCTTCTAAATTCTGAAGTGTTGCATTCAGAGGGTCTTAACTTTTTTGGTGGTTCAACAATCATTGAAAAATATGTTGTGACTAGCAGCTTGTTGAACAGTTAGCCTGTCATTATTCATGGTCCTAATGTCATGCCTGTCGCCATTTATTCTGATTCTCTGACCATCCGTGGTTAGGCTTGAGTACTGTGCTGTGCAAAATTTAGATTGTAGTAGGTATATTACATTTCTAGATGTACAAGTATGATGACCCTGAATCTTGAAGTCCACATTGGTTGCTAGGCCATGAAGACTATTTATTGGGATGTGTATTGGACATGTCTCAAATCTAGGTCTAATGCAGAGAAAGGAGCTTGGGGAAGTTTTTCAATACTCGGATCTGGTAGCAAAATTTCTGCAATATTTTTCCCATCCAAAAGACCTAGATGTTGATATGTCTAACACTCATCCCAACAAATAGTTTGCATAGCCTAGCAGCCAATGTCGACTTTAAGATTCAAGGTCATCATGGTTGTACATCTAAAAATGTAATATACCAGTTACAATGTTAATTTTGCCCAGTACAATAATCAGGCCTAACCGCGGATGACTGAGGATCACAGTGAATTGCTACAGACATGAATATAGACAGGTCAACTGCTCAAAATGATACTAGTCACATCATATCTTTTAATGATTGTTATAGGATCGAAACAATATAGGTCCTCCCCCCAGATTGCAACCCTTCAGAATTAAGAAGATGGGGGTTGTCATACTCCAAATCTAGGGAACCTCCTAACCTCAACAACATTAACTACTTTACCTTCCCCCTAACTTATACAATTCTTAACAACTCAATTTACCTTTGTTCTGACAGACTATTAATATCCGAGTTAAATTAATCAATATTTATACAAATACTATAAATCTGTGACATTTGGAAACTTAATCTTGTATATAAATCTGTGACATATGGATTTTTAATCTTTAATATACATCTCTGGTCCAATTCATTCTTTTCTTCTTTTTAGATTGAAAATATCATTGTATGATCAAAATATTTTAATAGTGTGATGTGTTTTTTATATGTGTGTGTATTTATTTTCAAGAGATTGTGGTTTTGGGTTATTGCTACAAGGTAAGTCTCTCAGTCTCCCCTAGTCCAGAAATTTCTAAATAAGCTTTAAGCTTTACCAGAAGTACCCTTATATATATGTATATATATATATATATATATATATATATATAATTTCATGTAATGTACATATATTACTACATAAATATACAAGACATACTTATTAAACTAGTATGTATGAGCCCCTTCATATAATTCCCTGATACACTAGTAGTAATCTTATAATTTAGTGACCTCTCATCGTTTTTTGGGTGCATTGTGACACTTGGTTAACATTCTTTATATCAATATTCATTTTATAAAAGCTGATAAATTTGAACAACACAATTGCATAAAATTTTGTTTCAAGGTTATAAATAGTTTGTCAAAATGTTTCAATGCTTTACAAAGATTTACAATGGCACTTATTTCTAGATGAACACAGATTTATAAATTTATTTAGAGGGTTCGTATATTTACTTCAAGACAATCTTCCAAGGGCAAAACAAACTGATATAATGACAAAATTAAACAACTTACTTTGTTGTTGCTTTGTCATATAACATTGCAGAAGCATTGTCATCCAGCAATGCAGAATTTTTATAAGGAGTTATTAAAACTGGGACTATAATAAAACTTATGAATGCAGTATGTTGCTGCAAAATTTGTTCCTTGGTTAAGTACGTCAAAAAAAATTGAGCTATAATGTAAGTTGTAAATTTAGAAAATAATCTGAAATTTTTTTTCTGACTTTAAAGCATACATTTAGAGAACGTGCGGAAAAATAATGCATGAATATTTGGTAAGATGTAACAAAATTCTTCCTGTATTATGGTAACCACCAGCTTATTCTTCAATAAAACCTAATTAAAAATAATGTAGGCTGCAATACAATGCAATCCCAAATTTTCAGTTAAAATTTTGTTTATAAAAATATTTTACTGTTTTACAGATGGCAAGCAGCAATACCTTATGCAGTAGGTGAATTATGAAAGTAAATTTAATCAATATCTAACCAAGTAAAATAACCATAATCTAAAAAATTATGAATAAAGTTAGTTTCCGTTCATAATGGCTGCCATATGTAAAGTTATAAATGTTGCACCGGTTCTGATGCATTAACAGCTAGTGCTAGTCCCCCGTGTATTGATAATCAGAACCAATGCATTACTGTATTGAGGAAGTCATATTTACCTTTGCCACGATGTTTACTTATAGTATATCTTGAAGAGACAATTATACAATTATGCATTTATCACTTATCAGATGTTTACATATCTTTGTGATAAGTGTCAAAACACTTCTCATGATAGTCAGTGTTTATATTAATCTTTTAATTTTATCTTTTTAATATGGACAGGCTGAAAATGTGATTGTGTTCTTTTACTTTTGCACACAAGAAGAAAAAACAGAAAATAAATAAATAAGAACAGTAGTAAAATAACAAAGATAAAAGGGCTCACAAAATTCGCAACAATCATGACAGCAAAACACTACACTTGTGTAAATAAAAACTCCAACACTTCTAACTGACAATAAAGAAAACCCTTTCACATTAAAAACCAAGCTTGTACTGAAGGTTGTGTTATTCTTAATACTATGAAACCGCACATATGCTTGTTGCACTGGAATGCCAATTTATCACATCTGTAACATCCGCTTGCGGCATGTTTATAATCTTTGTGAATAAGCTGTCCAATGTTTTAAACGTTTTTACTAGTTTTGCTTGTGAAAGGCTATACTGTATGATCAAGTAAAATTCTTCCATACGTTAAGTAAACATATCAGCCCAAAACACATGTTCGAATAAACAAAAGTCCTTGGAGATCTTGTAAATGAATCTAAAGGACCTGTGGCCAATTTCAAATGTTTCAAACAAAATTTCAACATAAGCACTTTGGTCAAATTTAATGACTATTGTAAAATTTGAAAGTGAAACTCTAACATGATATTATAAAAAATTACATGATCAATCAAAATGAAACAAGTTTTTATAGATATAATGTTTTGTTGAACATTAGCTTACCAACATGAATACTAGTAGCTAGTTCCAGTCTAGAAACTGTCTGAGAGTGGTGTGTGTATGTGTGTGGCATATAAATGAAATTGCATTTATATGAGTAATAAACCATCTTTATAATTTTGTCATTTTTACATAACATATGTATCATTCAGCAACTTATTTATCCTCTCCCTAACAAAATTTCAATAAAAGAAAATTATTGTAAAAAGTTAAGTAGGATACATTTTTATATACCTGTATAATCAACAAGAGAACAATTTACATTGAACAAATTTGAACCCATCAAGAACCTTCTATATGTAGATGTTTGGTGTGAAGTGACTAAATAAATTTAAACAAAATTAACCTAATTAAGATGTAAGAAAATTATTTTTTTTATCTACAACTCTAATGTACATTTAGGTTACATCTCATCTAAGATGTCTATATTAATTATTCTTATTACAAAAAAATGTGAAGCCTTACTTTTACTCTTCCATATGCTATTTTCATTTAATTCAATTACAACTACAACTCAATTTCAAGATGGGAAGTAGATCTCATAAAAGTAATTTAATCACATTGCAATTTTCTAAATGAACAAAAAAATATATTTTAAAATATACATTACATTTATTTAACAAGAATAATTAAGGATATTATTATACCATAATCTAGAAAAAACTACAAAAAATGATTTAATCCTAACAACGTATACACCCAGTTAAAAAATGTATTTCAAGTTGGCATTAAATAACTTAATAAATTAAAGTTTAATTTATACAGATACTGAATAAAAAATAATAAACCTCATTAATTCATTTCTGAAAATAAAATTTGCATTGAAAATATCAGTTATGACGTTAAAAGTAAAAAAACTGTTTCAATTATAAAATGTTCTATAACACAATAAATATCACAATCTTTAAGTCAAATCCATTCCAGTTCAATCACAATCCATTATGTCAAGTCAAAACTGTTGCTGACTTAATGAATATGGTGAGTTACGCCTGTATAATATCTTTTTCATGCTAAATATGTGAGGTGTGCATCATTGACACTTTTACCTTTATTTAGTTTCAGACCTTTGTTCAGTTACGTAACAATAACTAACTTTTAGAACAATGTAAAACTAACATTTTATATTTAATTTAAATCAATTTCTACAAATTTCAGCTGTGGTACTAAAAACCTATAAATTCAGAAAATACCAAAAAATCAAATGAATATTCAAATACACTGCATAACACCTCAGATTCACTTGCTTACAAAGATGAGTTGAACTGAATTTTAGTGATACAACTATTACAAACTTATCTCAAACTATTTAAAGATAAATGATGTCTAGTAATTTTTAAATAAATTAAACTAAGATATTTATACTTGTTAACTAAGTATCATAATCTATTTAATATAAAGCTTAATTTATTTTAATATAAAACAGAAATTAAAATAGCATTTAAATCCTTTTGACTTCATTACTTTTATCAGGAAAAATTGTGATGCTGGAAAAAATAAGATTCAAATTTTAGTATCTCGAATTAAGAGAATTTTCTAGAACTTGTCAACAGCATTGATGGCAATAATACTCAGCTAACATTTCATTTATCGAAAAATGCATCCATTAATAATGCTAAGTAAGGAGCCTGATTGCACAGTAGATCTTATGCCTATAATAGAGTGTAAATATTTCTCTCTTTCATAACACAAATTACTAGACTGGCATTTAGGAATAAGTTATTATAAAGACATAAAATCTCAGGAGGAAGGTAGATGTAATCTAAATGTACAATAATTTTATATAAAATCAATTAGAATGTTTCATAAAATTTTGTGATATATATAACATTAAAGCTATGCAAACAGCTTAAAGCATTACGATGGAAATATTGGAAACTACCCAAATAACACATAAATAACAAATAAAACAAGCTACTTAAGATTAAACCCTTATGTACATTTCGATGACCATGTAATCATCATCAGAGGGTCTTATTACAATTTAGCAAACAAGAGTTGCAAGTTAGAGTGACACCAATCGTTCTCTGTGGTGCTATATATAGGCATGAGGTAAGTGCCCCTAACGATAGGCCATCTTGAACCAAATAGGGTACGTCAAAAAGTACAAAATAATTATAAATACGTAATACAAACTACAGCTAATAACAATAAATAAAATCAAAAACTAATTTTAAAAAATGCATAGTTTTTAAAAAAAGGGTATATAAGTAAAGAATATTGATGTGAGTTTGGAATAGGCCCTTTATTCATTAATTTGCTATTTGATTTCACTATAAAAATACTTTTATAACTATTAACTTTTTACAATTGATACATTTAGCTAAAATCAAATTTGGATCTAATTCATGCCGATTATGAAGGATGTTGTGCTGCACTTGATTTTCAGGTCTATCATATTTAATATGCGCAAAATGTTCTTTATATCTAGTAAAAATTTTTGTAATCGTTTGATATATGTAGATCTCATCACAAGTACTACAAATTATCTTATAAATACCTAATTTTTCCAGCATCGGAATTTTATCTTTAGGGTTATATAACAAATGCTCAAGTTTAATTTTACTTTTTATTTATGTGGTATTGGGGTACTTTCCAATATTTTCATTGTAACATTTTGTACCACTTTGCTCTTGATATTGTATAGCAGAAATGGAACAATATCACTGGAATGTAATTCTGAAAAAAATTAAATTCTCTAATTGCCCTGTATTGCATCTTTGACATTTACTTTAAATAAAAATTTTTTGGGTCTAAATATTACCTTATTTATTTAACAACAAATTTATTTATAAAATTGGGACTGTGTCTCAAATAACCAAGTGAATGTAGAGTCAGGATAGGTTTTAACTCTCAGATTGAGGTTTGGATTTTACCAAGATACCAGTAGTTGTACGTGGTAATCTGTGGTAGACATATTTGATTAAAAAAATCATCCTCATTAAAATATACGTAAATCTTGTACTCATAGTCCTAAAACACATTCTTCATTTATTACATGATAAAAACAGTAGACGGGTATTTTTTGCTGTCCATCAAAACAAAACAAAAATAATTGTTATTGAAAGGATCAAAAAACCCATACATGGTTCAGCAAAATACATCAGTGAAAAAGCTTTCAGCAATAAATTTTTTATGTTGTTTAGAATTTATTCTTTTGTTAATTGTATTTAATTAATTAATGTTATTATGTTATGAAAAACTAAAATGTAAAAAAAAAGAAAACTTACTCCATCTGGACGATCTGCTGCGAATTAAAACAAATGTGATGGCAGAACTCAAGAAGTTACCTTTACGCGTCTCTGGACGCAACTGGTGAGGAGGTTGATATGCCAACTTACATTCGTGTCAATGTGGCAATGATGTTCACTTCTGGATTGGTGTGGTTCATGTCGATGACCCTGTATCTCAATCGTGTTTTAACCACAGTTAAACTTACAAAGCCTTTTAAAGTTTTTAATTTGATAATCCTTGTTTGTTGATACAACGAACTAATAGAATTTTTAGAAAATTTATTTACTCCAACCATTGATTGTTAAAATAACGTATGTTGATCTATAAGTATTAAAAAAGAGTGATATGTAACTCTTAGATCAGAATATCCCTATTAATCTATAACTTCTTTTTTAAAGCAAAAGAAAAACTTGAATAAAGTGATTCAATATTTTTACTATGACAAAGTAATTTGTTTTTTATAATTTGCAATTATTTTAGGAAATTGATGATTTATTTTTTGGATACAGTTTTTAAAATTTAATTCATAGGAAAAATTACTGCAAATGAGAAGCCGACAAAATTCAAACACAAGGATTGTTTTGTTTTAATCACAAATATAACTCATTTTAAATTGAATGTAATTAGCAAAATATATGTTGTAGCACATGACACAAATAAACAACACATCAAGACTTAGAAAAATAAAACATTACAATTGTTCATTAGATAATCCCAACGTTACAGTATTTTACAGGACATGACACATTAATTATGATTTTAGCATTACCTGACCATCTTTAATGAGGAATTTGCGAAAAGTGAAATTTTCAAGAAGGTATTGCAATAGTTAATTCTTAAAATTACCTGCCTGTAGTTTCATTCAAATTTTATTATTTCCAATTTAACTATTTACTTCATTTTTGTTTTGAAATATATTTTTAAAAATATGGGGGGGCTTGAAGAAAAAAAAAGAGAAAAATATTTATGAAAATATTTTGAATATATTAAAATATTTAAGAGTTTTCTTAGAAGATGTTTTATGACCAAAAGGTTTAGAAACTTATATACAAGTTCTGTTCAAAAAATACGCAGACTGTTTGAATTTCACTGCTCGTTAGTTTCAGGAGAACCCACTTGGTGTCGCTAGGGTGGTAATTGAATTGTTAATTTGATAGGTTTTATGTAAAATGAGCTGACAATCTTGTACAACCTGTCCTAGAACTCTATCTCCAATACTTCAGGGGAAAATTTGATTAAACCAAAAAAGGTTAGGGTCGAAAGCACACTTTTTTGCGTTTGGACTATAATAATGTAAATAAAGTCAATAGTTGTCTTTTAAATTCAATTTTATTGGTTACTTATTAACAATGCGTGATCTTCATATTTTTTTAGTTTTGTGTGTTCCTTAATAAAATTGAATTAAAAAAACTATTCTGTTTTTATGGACTTTATTTACATCAAACATTTAAAGAATGAAATTCTCTACAAATTATATTCACATTTTTCTTTGTCTATAGGCAATTTAAAGGAGTTATTGTAGTCCAATAGAGAAAGAGTGTTTTTGACCCTAACCTTACTTGCTCAACCTCAATGATCTTCTTAACTATTGGAGGTAGAGTTCTGAGACTGGGTTTATATGATTTGTCAGCTCACATTACATAATATTTATCTAATTAATAAACTCAATTAATGCCCTAAAAATTTCAGTGAGTTAATTTCGCTGAGTGAGCTGAATTTTAGATGAAATCTTTGGCCCTGCATAACTCGACAATGAAGCATTTACAGACCCATGTTTATATGAACTTTTTTCATGTTTTGGTGAGAGGAAGGAGCTTGTGCAGTATGGCAGATTATCCCTGAAACACCCAATATGTGTGTGTGTGTGTATATTAAATGAAGTTAATATATTACTATTGTAAGTAATTTTATCCACCATTAAGTGCAATGATTTTACCTTGAGTGATATATATATATAAATATATATTTCATGATATTTCACGTTGTCCATTATTTTTCCGTTGCACTGACCTTATGAAGTTATTATTATTATTATTTTAATATTATTTTAAAATTGTTATTGTAAACAATTTTTTCTACCACTAAGTGCAATAATTTATGTGATGAGGCACCTTTCGGCCACTTAGAGAAGAAATTAATTCAGTGATTCGACAATGGTCAAGTGACAGGAAGGTGCCTCATCACATAAGGTAAAATTATTGCACTTAGTGGTGTAAAAAAATTTATTACAAATAATATATATATATATATATATATATATATATATATATATATATATATATATATATATATATATATGAAGTTAACAATGGATAACGTTAAATATCAAGAATATATATATATATATATATATATATATATATATATATATATATATATATATATATATATATATATATATATATATATATATATATATATATGTAATTGCAAATTTGAAATTATAATTTTAGTTTGTCCTCCTTTACAAATTAGGTATAGCAAGCAGTGTATATACAATAAGATTGTATTGGTAAATTCTTATGTTAAACTATAATAAGTAAATACTCTAAATCGTTATTTTAAATGATTAGGATAGACATATTATAGCATTAAATAATATACTATATTTTTAAAACAGAAAGGTTTAAACATAACTAAAATGTAAACATTGTAACTTTTGATTATATAATTTGAATTTGTAATTCACATGTTGGAGAAATATATTTGGCAGAATTTTTCTAATTTTGCAAGATTGTTATTTGTATTAATGTTTAACTATCCACTTTATGCTTAACATCCTGATGTCTTGAAAAATTTCACATTTTGCTAATAAAAATCCAATTAGAACATTTATTAAATAAAGAATATATATTTGATAGAATAATTAGTTATTTTATTATTTATAAATAATGACATCTAGAAAAACTTACATTTTCTTTTTAATCTTCATAATTTAAAAAAATAATAATGTGTTGGATTTTGCATTATGTATTTAAACTTTAGTTAGCATCATACTTTATTAAGTAGGTTTTGGTCTGGTTTCTGATATAAACACTCTAGAATGGATTTCTGGAACAAAATGCTGAGTCTGTAAAAATTAAACTTGAACAACCCTAGTGAAAAATTATATTTGATTACAGCATTTTCATCACTGACTATTACAAATTGAAATTGAAAGTTCTATTGTGAAGCTAAGTGATTTTTTTAATATTAAAAAACCACATATATATACAATGATACAAAATGTGTAATGTCTTAAAGTTAATGTAAATAAAAGAATTCCATAGATCCTAAATGAAAAAGTATGATACAAGTTGAAGTTGAAAAAGCTATTTTCACAATAATTTAAAATTGATTGATTAAGAATTGCAAAAATTAAAACAGAACTATGCACAAATTAAAGGGTTGAATTTATTCAAAGCAATAACTAAGTGGATAAAAGCAAATGTTTTACAAACCAAACATCAAAATGTAGTGTAAATTTTAAAAAACTTAATTTAGCGTAATGAATTAAGATTTTTATTACACAAAAATTGTAAAAGTAATCTATGCCTGATTTCATGATTGTTATTGTTTTGAGCACTTCATATTGTACAATCAGGTTTTGGTCTCTATTAATAAAATACACTCACACAAAACAATTATGAGGTTTGTCAAAAAATACGCGGACTGAGGTCATAAAAAAATGTACTTTAATTGGAAGTTACACGTCTGGGTCTCCTTCAAAGTACTCTTCTCCCCAACGCACACACTCATCCCAACGGTGTTTCCACTTGTTAAAATACTCTTCTTTTGTGATGGCGTTCAGCTCTATTGTCGCATTTGCTTTAATCTCCAAAATCGTTTCAAATCTTCTTCCTTAGAGGGGTTTTTTGAGTTTTGGGAATAAGAAAAAGTCACAAGGAGCAAGGCCAAGTGAGTTTTTCAAAATGTAAGTTTTTCTAGATGTCATTATTTATAAATAATAAAATAACTAATTATTCTATCAAATATATATTCTTTATTTAATAAATGTTCTAATTGGATTTTTATTAGCAAAATGTGAAATTTTTCAAGACATCAGGATGTTAAGCATAAAGTGGATAGTTAAACATTAATACAAATAACAATCTTGCAAAATTAGAAAAATTCTGCCAAATATATTTCTCCAACATGTGAATTACAAATTCAAATTATATAATCAAAAGTTACAATGTTTACATTTTAGTTATGTTTAAACCTTTCTGTTTTAAAAATATAGTATATTATTTAATGCTATAATATGTCTATCCTAATCATTTAAAATAACGATTTAGAGTATTTACTTATTATAGTTTAACATAAGAATTTACCAATACAATCTTATTGTATATACACTGCTTGCTATACCTAATTTGTAAAGGAGGACAAACTAAAATTATAATTTCAAATTTGCAATTACATATATATATATATATATATATATATATATATATATATATATATATATATATATATATATATATTCTTGATATTTAACGTTATCCATTGTTAACTTCATATATATATATATATATATATATATATATATATATATATATATATATATATATATATATATATTATTTGTAATAAATTTTTTTACACCACTAAGTGCAATAATTTTACCTTATGTGATGAGGCACCTTCCTGTCACTTGACCATTGTCGAATCACTGAATTAATTTCTTCTCTAAGTGGCCGAAAGGTGCCTCATCACATAAATTATTGCACTTAGTGGTAGAAAAAATTGTTTACAATAACAATTTTAAAATAATATTAAAATAATAATAATAATAACTTCATAAGGTCAGTGCAACGGAAAAATAATGGACAACGTGAAATATCATGAAATATATATTTATATATATATATCACTCAAGGTAAAATCATTGCACTTAATGGTGGATAAAATTACTTACAATAGTAATATATTAACTTCATTTAATATACACACACACACACATATTGGGTGTTTCAGGGATAATCTGCCATACTGCACAAGCTCCTTCCTCTCACCAAAACATGAAAAAAGTTCATATAAACATGGGTCTGTAAATGCTTCATTGTCGAGTTATGCAGGGCCAAAGATTTCATCTAAAATTCAGCTCACTCAGCGAAATTAACTCACTGAAATTTTTAGGGCATTAATTGAGTTTATTAATTAGATAAATATTATGTAATGTGAGCTGACAAATCATATAAACCCAGTCTCAGAACTCTACCTCCAATAGTTAAGAAGATCATTGAGGTTGAGCAAGTAAGGTTAGGGTCAAAAACACTCTTTCTCTATTGGACTACAATAACTCCTTTAAATTGCCTATAGACAAAGAAAAATGTGAATATAATTTGTAGAGAATTTCATTCTTTAAATGTTTGATGTAAATAAAGTCCATAAAAACAGAATAGTTTTTTTAATTCAATTTTATTAAGGAACACACAAAACTAAAAAAATATGAAGATCACGCATTGTTAATAAGTAACCAATAAAATTGAATTTAAAAGACAACTATTGACTTTATTTACATTATTATAGTCCAAACGCAAAAAAGTGTGCTTTCGACCCTAACCTTTTTTGGTTTAATCAAATTTTCCCCTGAAGTATTGGAGATAGAGTTCTAGGACAGGTTGTACAAGATTGTCAGCTCATTTTACATAAAACCTATCAAATTAACAATTCAATTACCACCCTGAAATTTTAAATGTGAGTTATTTCACTGATGGAGCTGAATTTTAGGTAAAATCTTTAACCTTGTACAACTCAAAAACAAAGCAGCGTGAACGAACGCATATTTATTTGAATTTTTTTCATTATTTTGATGAGAGGAATAAGCTTGTGGAGTACAGCAGATTCCTCCTGAAACACCCTGTATATTTATTAATTTTTACCTTTGAGGTACCTTTTAGGTCACTTGACCATTGTCGAATCACTGAATTATTTCTACTGTTGCTTCTTGGTCCGTAATGTTGGTGCTTATTGCTAACGTAATATGCTTTTCCTCATGTGTTTTATGCAAGATATTTGTTAACAGCGTATCTACTGTATATGTTGTCTGTTGGTTAATTGGGTTATTGTGTTTCTTTTTTATGTGTTATTTTTTTAGTGAGATTAGTTATTTTGGGTTATTATTTTTTTCAAGTATGATTAGGTAATTTTCATAACTTGTTATTTTATGCTTGTGTGATATCAAGTGTTCATCCATATTTGATACCTTTTTATCAATAGTTGTGTATGCTCTATAATGTTCTGAAAATCCTACTTTAAATTATCTAGTTATTTTTCCTATGTAAATAACGTTACAGTTGTTACATGTGATTTTGTAAATTGTAGACAGGTTATGTTTTTCTGTATTTATTTTGTGTTGTTGATATATTTTTAATTATTTTGTTGTTCAGTGTGTATGTTGGTGTGTGGTGTTCTTAATTATATACTTTTGTTTTTTTTCTATTTTTTATTGGTGTAATTATGTTTTATGTAGGTTTCTTAATTTTTGTTTTTGTGTTCTGGTTTTAGTGTTGTGTTGAGGTTAGGGTTTTTTTGTAATTTTATTGTATTTTTTTTATAAGTTGTTTGTTGTATCTATTTTCTATTTCTATTGTTTCAATGTTGTTCAATTCTCCATTTAATTTTTGGGTAAAAATATAGTCTTAATGAAATTGGTTCTAAAAATTTCTTTTTGTTTTTAAATTACTCGTTTTAATGCATAGAACACGAATATCAACCTTTTTTCTCATGGAAAGTTACTTTTTTTCACTTTTCAAATGTTAGTCTGTAATGACCGGGCACGCACTAGATACAACACACTGCACTAAGTCTAGAATCGGTTGTAATTTTATACAACATTCCTATATACCTATATACTTATATTAAAATATATCTACTAAGCATCCAGTCAGGATAAATTTGGTTATAATTTTATTCAATATTGCTACCTACCTATATATACCTACAAAGTATCCAGTCAACATAGATTTGGTTATAATTTTATTCAATTTTAATATCTACCTATAATAAAGTATACCTACAAAGAATCAAGTCAAGATAGATTTGGTTGTAATTTTGGTATATATTTAGACTTATTGCTGACGCAGAAAATTAGAACCAAATCTATCCTGACTGGATACTTCATATGTATATTTTAATGTAGGTACATAGTAACATTGTATAAAATTATAACCAAATCTATCCTGCCTGAAAACTTTGTAGGTATACTTTAATATAGATAGATAGTAAAGGTGAATAAAATTATAACCAAATCTATCCTGACTGGATACCTCATAGGAATAATTTAATGTAGGTATATACTCGTAGTAATGTATAAAATTATAACCAAAAGTTGATTATTTAGAATTTATAAGTTAAGTATTAAAATAATCTGACTCTGACGTATAGTGCGCTGTAGCTACTGCACAGCTGGTTCACTTTATACATGCTATTACAGACTAACATTAAAAATGTGCAAAAAATTAACTTACAGACTAACACTAAAAATGTGCAAAAAATTAACTTTCCGTATTTTCCACAGAAAAATGTTAAAATTCATGTTCTACACATTAAAATTAGTAATTGAAAAAAAAATTTATAACAATATCAATAATACTCGTTTACGCTACACATGCCATTACAAACATTTAAAATATGAAAAAAGTAACTTTCCATATTTTCCGCAGGGAAAAAAGTTGATATTTGTGTTCTACACACTAAACGAATAATTTAAAATCAAATTTTTTTTTTAACTAACGTCACTAAAACTATATTTTTACCAATTTTTGTTATTTAATCATGTGTGTATTTTATTGCTTTATTCATCATGTTACTGTTAATGTTAATTTTGTGTGTCCAGAGGTGGTTACATTTTTTATGTATATTGGTATTGTTGGAAGTTGGTTTTCTATGTACTGTGGTTTTATTTTATTATTATTGATATTTAATCTGATGGCAAAAAAGTTAATTGTTCTGGCTGTTTTTGTTTGGTATGTGAATTTCAAGTTTTTGTTGTATGTGTTTAGTTTATTTAGTACTATGATGTTCGTTATCGGTAGGTTGATATATTACAATTATATCATCTACATATCTTGTCCATAGTGTAATGTTATGTGTGTGTAGTATTTGCTAAACTATTATATCTTTGAAATGTTGAATATATATATATATATATATATATATATATATATATATATATATAGAGAGAGAGAGAGAGAGAGAGAGAGAGAGAGAGAGAGAGAGATTTTTTGGACTAGGTGACTGACAGACTTACCTTGGTAAGAGTCCACTCTGTAGTCTTGAAATAGAAACACATAAAAGCACTTAAACAATGATATATTTCAACCACACAGTGGTCTTTGTCAATCGAAGAGAAAACACAAAAAGAAATATGAGAGAATGAAATTATTGTCTTGAGACAATCTCTCATATTTCTTTTTGTGTTTTCTCTTCGATTGACAAAGACCACTGTGTGGTTGAAATATATCATTGTTTAAGTGCTTTTATGTGTTTCTATTTCAAGACTACAGAGTGGACTCTTACCAAGGTAAGTCTGTCAGTCTCCTAGTCCAAAAAATCTAAATAATCTTTACCAACCAAAACTAACCTAAATATATATATATATAGATTTTTTGGACTAGGAGACTGACAGACTGACAAAAAAAAAAAAAAAAAAAAAAAAAAAAAAAAAAAAAAAAAAAAAAAAATATATATATATATATATATATATATATATATATATATATGATTGATTGATATGATTGATGATATGGATCATGTCAGAAAAAAAAAATATATATATATATATATATCGCAATATGTATTCTTGTGTATTAATAATTCACAAGAATTGTGAATTGTTTAATATTCCTGATGATGTTGGTACTGTTAGCCAACGAAAAGCTTTGAATTGTAAATTCAATTATAAATCTTGTATTTGTATTTTGACTTATGTTCTTATATATATATATATATATATATATGTGTGTGTGTGTGTGTGTGTACATTTCCAAGAAATAATAGTTAAAACTATATTACAGACACATAACATTACACTATGGAAGAGATATGTAGATAATATATTTGTAATACATCAACCTACCATTCACAACAAACATCATAATATTAAATAAACTAAACACATACAACAAAAACTTACCATTCACATACAAAACCGAAACAGCCAATGACATCACATTAAATATCAATCATAATAAAATAGAAACCATGTACATAAAAAACTAACTTCCAACAATACCACAATACATAAAAAATCTAACCACCTCTGGACACAAAAAATTAAAAAATTAACACTTACACCAATATGATAAATAAATCAATAAAATACATACTAGATAACAACAAAAATTAGAATTAAACAATAATAAAACAGTAGCAATAGAAAACGGATCAACAAACAACTTATTAAAAAAAAATACAATAAAATTAGAAAAAAAATCTAACCAGAACACAAAAACAAAAATAAAAAATCCTACATTATATATAATTACACCAATAACAGAACAGGAAAATAAACAAAAATATATAATAAAGAACACCACACAAAAACATACTAACGAAACAACAAAATAATAAATCATCTCAACAACACAAATCACAAAACAAATACAGAAACACATAACCTATCTGGAATTTACAAGGTCACATGTAATTACTGTAATGCATTTTATATAGGTAAAACAGTTAAATCATTTAAAATAAGATATTCAGAACATTATAGAGCCTACACAACTAATAATAAAAAGGTATCAAATATAGAAGAACACTTAATAAACACAAGCATAAAATAACAAGTTATGCAAATAACCTAATCATACTTGAGATAAATAATAACCCAAAAGTCTCACTAGAAAAATACCACATACATAAAAACAAACACAACAACCTAATAAACCAACAGAAAGCATATACACTGATCAAAAATATTTTACATAAAACGCACTAGAAAATGCACATGATGTCAGCAACAGGCATCAACATTACGGACCGCGAAACATCAGTAAACACAATTCAGTGATTTCACAATGGTCAAGTGGACTAAAGGTACCTCATTAAAAAGTAAAAATTATTTGCATTTAATGGTAGAATTGTTTACAATCACATTATATATATATATATATATATATATATATATATATATATATATATATATATATATATATATATACACACACAACAGAGTCTGAACTGATGCTCGAAAATGAGGATATGTATTTGTAATTAAAGTCCTTCAAAGTCGGCTCCCATATATACCAAGTCTTATTTAAGTACATTAAAGCATAAGTGATATTTTATAAGATGTTGCACTGGCATTAAATAACACAATTTTTTTTAATATTAAACTGTACTATTCCGTTTCTAAAAAAATTACTTTAAAACCAACAAATAAAATTTAAATTTGGAGTAAAGTAATTATTTTAAATACATACATTATCATAATAGGACTATTTACTCATACATTATTACTTCGAATATTGTTTCCTTGATTCAAGTTAATAAATTTGATATTATATTTTTAAGTAAGACTAATTTATTTTGAAAGTACACTGAAATTACAAACATACAATAATTTGTATTAGTGTGTGTGTGTGTGTGTGTGTGTGTGTGTGTGTGTGTGTGTGTGTGTATGTGTGTAAGGAAAATATATAATTATAATTAATTGATATTTATATTTTAAAAGCAAGTATTATTAACAAATTATTTTAAAGAGATACTGATCCCAGATATTATAATAACAGCTTATATTTTTTTACATAATTTTTATGTAATAAGTCATTTAAAGAAATATGAACATTAATTGTGTTTTAAACATAATCCTTGTATTATACAAAAATTATTACAATTTAGAATAAATTTCAGTACCAAATTTAGAACAAAATTAAGTAATTTCAAAACCGGCTAAAATATCAGAGGAAGTATAAAATGTGGTAAAAACATTTTACAATTTTATAGTTTTACTATTAACCATCAATATACTTTAGTTGGTACATAAAATTAAAAATTTTAAGAACGTTTGTAATCACTAACACAAAATATACATTGCATGAGAATATATTATATACTGTACTCAACTTGGCCTTTGTTAGGTACAAAAGTAATAAAATTCTCACATAATGGATATTTCTTTTGGCTTCATACTAGGTAAATTTACATATAACTTAATTTTTTTTTTTTTAAATCCATTTGATTTAAGGCACTTTGAAAATAAAGCAGTGGGTAAAATGGTATTTTTTAAAAATCAGAATCTATATGAAATACCTATATTCAGACCATTCTACTATAGACAACAAACATACTTCTTACAAGCTTATACATCCACCACTCTCAAAAAAATCATACATACATACACTTCATCACACAATCTTTCCTAAAACCAACCTCACAAAAATATCTGAAGACTGTCACCTATCAAACCTAAACAACAGTCTAAACCTATGGACAGTGATAAACTTACACAACATATCCTATGACAACAAAATTATAAACAACATTAACCTTTGACAACACACTCTGATTTTTAAAAAAATACCACTTTTAAATAAAAATAATATAAAATATTTAGAACTTATTAAAATGTGGAGCTCTAAAGCAAAACTAACCATTAATGATTCAAAATTTATGGACAGTAAAAAAAGTATTGTTACTTTAAACAAATTATGTTAACTAAATAAATGATAAACCAAGTGAATATAAAGTCAAAGATATTTATTCTAATAATGCAACGATTCGGCAAATAGTTCGTTGCCCTTATTAAGCCTGCTAGGCTATAAATACATATAAGTCCTTTCACTTAACGTTCAAATGTGTAATGTGAGGAGGCAAAATATCAAATCCCTCTAAACTTCCTTTGAGCTATAGCTCTACTAACTTTTCATTCACCATTAGACATTTAAACGTTAAATGTAAGGACTATGTTTTTTATAGCACAACAACCTTGTTAAGGGCTACGAACTAGTTGCCAAAACGTTGTACAATTAAATTAAATACCTTTGACTCTATATTCAACCAGCATCGTCACTTATTTAATACTTATTTCAAGTCCTCGAATAAACATGAAATTATGTTGTAAACATTAGTATAGATTTAGATGAGGAAAATGTATAAAACATTATTTATGCTCATAAATATTGTTATAGTGAAAAATTGTTAAAATTGCAACATATAAATAAAATATAGCTGATAAAATTTGTTTAAATTATAAAAATGTACTATATATTGTTTACAAATTCTAAATTACTTTGGTGTAGTTTGTAAAACTATATGAAAAAAAAATATTGGTGTAGTATTGGAAAAAAAATGTTATTGGTGTAGTATAGGTAAAAATAATATTGGTGTAGTTCTGAAAAAATAATATTGGTTTAGTATAGAAAACAATAATATTGTTGTAGTATCGTAAAAAATAATATTGGTATAGTAAAAAAAAAACAATATTGGTGTAGTATCGAGAAAAAAAATTGCATTACTACAATTTTAAAATAATTTTCGTATTAAGGCTGTTTAAATCAATAAAAATTATTGCAATGATTAATATAAAATGAAAGCTAGTTAAATCCTCACTTATAGAACTTATTTTAATTACCATGACAGACAAGGAAAATATAGCATAGAAAACTATTAATTTGTACAGAGAAAACCAAAGTAAAATACATAGATTTTGTTTTACTCAAACATTTTAAATCTATTTTGAATTCAAAATTATTTTGGCGTAGTTGGTAAAACTATATGAAAAAAATAATATTGGTGTAGTATTGAAAACAAATAATATTGGTGTAGTATCGAGGAAAACGATTTGCATTATCTACAATTTTAAAACAATTTTCGTATTAAGGCTGTCTAAATCAACAAAAATTATTGCAATTATTAAATCAAATTAATATAAAATGAAAGCTAGTTAAATCCTCACTTTAAGCTATTATAGAATTTATTTTAATTACCAAGACAGACAAGGAAAATATAGCATACAAAACAATCAATTTGTACAGAGAAAATCAAAGTAAAATACATAGATTTTGTTTTACTCAAACATTTTAAATCTATTTTGAATTCAAAATTATTTTGGCGTAGTTGGTAAAACTATATGAAAAAAATAATATTGGTGTAGTATTGAAAACAAATAATATTGGTGTAGTATCGAGGAAAACGATTTGCATTATCTACAATTTTAAAACAATTTTCGTATTAAGGCTGTCTAAATGAACAAAAATTATTGCAATTATTAAA
The DNA here is from genome assembly GCA_036971475.1 of Prosapia bicincta. Lineage (NCBI taxonomy): Eukaryota > Metazoa > Arthropoda > Insecta > Hemiptera > Cercopidae > Prosapia > Prosapia bicincta. The sequence goes on from JBAIZL010000001.1 coordinate 6,428,701, forward strand.
TCAAATTAATATAAAATGAAAGCTAGTTAAATCCTCACTTTAAGCTATTATAGAACTTATTTTAATTACCAAGACAGACAAGGAAAATATAGCATACAAAACAATCAATTTGTACAGAGAAAACCGAAGTAAAATACATAGATTTTGTTTTACTCAAACATTTTAAATCTATTTTGAATTCAAAATTATTTTGGCGTAGTTGGTAAAACTATATGAAAAAAATAATATTGGTGTAGTATTGAAAACAAATAATATTGGTGTAGTATCGAGGAAAACGATTTGCATTATCTACAATTTTAAAACAATTTTCGCATTAAGGCTGTCTAAATGAACAAAAATTATTGCAATTATTAAATCAAATTAATATAAAATGAAAGCTAGTTAAATCCTCACTTTAAGCTATTATAGAACTTATTTTAATTACCAAGACAGACAAGGAAAATATAGCATACAAAACAATCAATTTGTACAGAGAAAACCAAAGTAAAATACATAGATTTTGTTTTACTCAAACATTTTAAATCTATTTTGATTCCTATAATGTGTAATATGAAAATTGTATAAGTACTTCTATTTAATGCTGAGAGATTTTTTTAGCATCAAGCTAATAACAAGCATGTAATAACATTAAGTTATATTACCAAGAAATAAAATATTATGGTAGAAATTGTAATTTACAATAATTACCTATACTCATATTTTCATACTTATTACTTTTATATATAATTTAGTTTCTTGCGTTATAATTTTAAGGTATTATTTGTACTTTATTCTTTCTATCTTTAAATTCTTGTGTAATAGGAAGCAAAATACCACAGCTGAATTCAACCAGATAACTTGATTACAGTAGAACCTTGATAAGCCAGACCCCGTTAACATGGAATGATTTTGAAGTACAATAGATACGAAATACGAAAAATGAAAGAAGTATAGTTAATACAACAAAAGTCTATTAACAATAAAAATGTCCAAAAACCTTTAAATAAACAAAATATTTTTGTGTGCTTCTTATGTTGAAAATATTACAGGATCACACAGTACGGAAGCAGCTCACAAAATTCTAACAGCCAAAATTGACACATTTGTTTGCTAGGAAATGAATTGGATGGAGTGCAGCATACCTGTATAAAGTATATTTATATACTGTACATAATACTCCTTGTTTAATAAATATAAAGGATTTTTTCTACAAGCATAACATCTTCTTTCAATTTTTCCTTAGTTTCTGGCTAACCTGAATTTTTGATAACCCGAGTGTGCTACAGCCTAGTTAGTCTGAATTATCGAGGTTCTACTGTAAAGTATTTCCCTTTTTTCTTTAAAATTCCATATGTATTGAGAAAATCATTAATTTTTTCCAGTATTGAATAAATCAACCATTTCCTCTTAATTTGGCTGCTTATGTAATATTTCATTTTCAAAGATTTTAATTATTAAAGTAATAATAGCAGTGACTATAACTAAAAATATCAGGACAAAGTGAAATAATCAACTTTATCACAATACTCATTTATATTCTAAACATTTTTAGCTGATGCAAATGTACTTAATACTTCATTATTTTATTATTATTACTAAGTAAACTTCTTATTTCATAAACTTTTATGAAGAAAATTCAGTGTTGCCATTTTGATGATGAACAAAAGCAAGTTGTAAAATTTACCTGAAAATAAATATAACACACATTAATATAAAACTCATTAAATGAATAACTTACATATTATAATAGTTCTTAGGTAAATATTTTTGAAATGATGTAGTTTTATTAAGATAAATATATTGTAACATTTATAGAATGGGCTATATAATGTTCTTTAAGAATTGGAAAAATAGATTGGAAATAACCCACACAAAATTTAAAAAAAGAAATTCATTAAAAGATTGATTAGATTAAATTGAAACTAAATTTAGGTAAGAGCCTAGAATTGTAAACAAGGTATTTGAACTGTAAAATCGATTAGGAAATTTGTTATATCAAAACCCCTAACACATAAATTAAAACAAGATAATCTAATAATAATTATATTTAAACAAAATTGTAAATATTAGTAACATAGGGCATAAGTAATTACTTGAAGGAAAAGTGAAAAACGATTGTAAACAATGAAAGGTTATGTTCTATGAATTCAGCTCAAAACACACACAATTCGAATTATTACAAAAGTAAAACGCAAAGACACTTCACACACGAATAATAATAATTAAATATACACTGGAAGGTTTGTTAAGGATCGGAAAATTGAAACAGTATGTTAACAAAATTAAAACTGGTGAAAACAATCGCGTTATTGCATCAGCTGTAGAAACAGAAGAAATTAGGTCAGAGACAGTCGACTCTAGTGGGAAGGAATCGAACTAAATTATAGCAACATGTGTTTTAGAAGAAGGAGAAGCCGCCATATTTTAAACATTGTTAGAAATCTAAAGACGTGTTAGTCAGAGATAGCGTGGTGACACTACGAGATGGGACCAGCCATGACCAGTCAAAATTCCTTTTAAAAAAAGCCGTCAAAATTATACAGATTTGTGAAGAAACTTGGCAATTTTAAATAAGGAGAAGTGAATTTAAAGATAAAGTACAGTGGTAATATAATTTGAAGGAACTAAAACGAATTTAAGTGTGTAAAAAGTGAAATTTGAAGAGAACGGAATCTTATGTAAGCGACCTGCAGAATTTCGATATTTGAAAAGTTAAGTATATAGCGCTATAAAAAATAAACTTTAGTGGACTCTTAAGATAATAGGGAAGTTTAAATTTGTACATTAGAATATCCTGGATTTAATTGATAGATAGTAGGAAGAATCATAATCCAGTTCAAATAGTTTCGCCTTTTTGCTTATTCCAAATTAAAGTTTTTCCATCAGGAAAATATTTATTAAGACTAATTTCAAAATTTAATATTGTTTTTCAAAATTTATTTAATTAACAAAAGAATTAAAAATATAGCCCATGCCTATAAACCCCGAGATATTAAGAGATCTCAAATAGCCTAGGGTATAAAACTTTGTAAATAAAATTGAAGGAATAGAGTTAAACCTATTTTGTTAAAAACTTGTTAAGTTGTAAATTTTTGTTTTGTGTTTATTGTTTAAATGTTGGAATAAAAATTGTTATAATAAAGAATTATGAATTGTTCCTGAGTAGTTTTTTTTTTTTGTTTTAAATAGAAATTAAATATCATCATTCAAATAAATAATAATAATAAACATCGTTGTATTGCGTCTCGGGAAATATATGTTATAATTGGCGCGACAACGTGGGAGCTCGATATAATAAGAGATAAAATTTATTTAGAGAGATTTTGAAACAAAATTAATTTAGAACTTTTTATATGAAAAACATTTGAACTGGAAATAGATTTAGAAAAATTTTGTAAAATTAAACACTGAGTTGAATAGAGTCAAGGCTAGGTTTATAGTATATATATAAATTGTTTAAATTTGTATAATAAGTTATTTACAGTTAAAAAAAGAAAAAATATGTCTGATGAAAGGAAATCGTACAATTTGGGGGGAGATAAAGCTTAAAAAAAAACAGGAAAAAGGGACAAGTTTGGAAATGAAAGAAATAGAAATGGAAGGCACAGATATGCCAATAGGAAACATTGAGGTAGAGGAAGATAGGGGACTACCTATGCAAACCCAACAGGAACTGGGAAATAATGAGAATGTAGATTCAAGGGATATAATGAGGACTTTAATGGAAATGAGTGTAAACATAAATAAATGGAGAGAGGAAATGAAGGATATGAGGGAGGATATGAGAGAAATGAAAAAGGAATTAAATGAGAATATAAACGAAGTAAAAGGAGAGATAAAGGAGGAAATAAGGGATTTAAACAAAAAATTAGAGGAAGATAGAGACGAAATGAGAGAGATGAAGGAGGATTTCAAGTTAATAACACAGGAAATAAGGGAGGATAATAGGAAAATAATAGAGGATGTGAAAAGGGACAGAGAGGAGAAAGATAGAGAATTAGAGGAGGAGATTAAGGAAACTTTTGAGGGAACAAATGAAATAAGAGCTGATGTGATAGAAATTAATGAAAAAGAGATAGGAGAAAGAAAGATAACAGATGAGTGTTTTAGGAAAGTCGAAGATGTAAAAGAGAAAATATTAGGAGAGCAGGGAAGGTTAGGAGATAGAAATAAAATAGGAAAAATAGAAATATGGCCAATAAAAAATGTAACAATTCAAACCGCAACTAATAAGAAGACTGAAAAGATTAATAAAATGAAAATAGTAATAGGAGAAATAGGAAGAGTTAAATATCCGTCTCAAGGCTTAGTGGTACAAGGCTTATTGAGAAAATTTATCATAGGTACGGATATGTTAATGAATGTGGAGGCACAACTCGAGTTTGGAAAATGGGAGATGGAATTTAAATATGAGAATAACAGAGAAAATAGAACTTATGAAGCAGATGAGAGATACAATGGAGATGTAAACGGTGTTAAGGCAAGGACAGGCGTGGGGACAAGAAAAGAGCATGGTGCCCACAGTCAATCGGAAAACTAAGACAATAAGAAACCCAGGAATAGAAATTAAATAGAGGAAACAAGTTTACAGGCATTAATAGACACAGGCAATAATATGACATGTATCCAGGAGAACTGGATATTAGAAAATAAAAATAAAATAGGAAGGGAGATATTAAATATAGGTAAAGGAAGCAATATGAATAAACTCTAGGTGACTATGTGTATAAGAAAACGTTAGCAGGAGATACGTTTTAAGGGATGGTAACTATATCTACGATAATTTATGGGTAACTTCGTCGAATATTGAGAATAATGAATAAAGATAAATAGGTATCTATGTTAATAAATATTGAAGCATCGTTGTAATAAAAATATGGTAATTGTGTATTTAAACTTCGTCGTATTGTAAGGGAGAATCTGCGTTGATAAATAATGGAACTTCGTCGTATATATTATATATTATAAAAGAAAAATGAATCTATGATAAATAAGTATTAAAACAAAATTTATATTCGTTGATATAGGGACAGTGTAATCGAAGGGACTATAGATATGATCAAATAGAGGATATAAGATTGCAACCTTTAAAAATATTAGATGTTAAACTTCATACAAATAAACTGAGATGATATAAGAAAATAATTGAACTGGATGTAAGATTGGAAAGGGAGATAAACTCAAACAAGACAAAATAAAAAGATAAAGATTTGACAAACATAACAGAGGAGTGACTAAGGGTAAGAAATTAAAATATATTAAATAACTCAATTGAAAATAGATAGCAGAAATAAAAACGGAATGAGTACAAGTAGGGTGCAATGCAGAGATAAAGATATGTATATTCTGGATGAGCATAATAATATAAAAAGGGGAAATAAAATTTGGAAAAGGGGAATTTTTAATAAAATGAAATATATAAATAACGTCGAGAAATATAACTATAAAGTGATATAAAATAAATGTCTACGTGAATAAGTGTGTTAAGGTGTTGATGTCGTCGATAATATGTTAAAATAAAATAAATGTCTACGTGAATAAGGGTAGGTAAGGTGAATTACTGTCATATATATGTAACAAAGTATATAAATATAATAGAGTTTAAAAAAAATTTAAAAAAATAAGAATAATATGAAAGTGGGGTTAAATTTAATATAGTTGTGTTCAGATAGAGTTGATAGATTTATAACTGAAGTGAGGTTGAGGCAAGGTTAAGAAAAATTATTTTTAATTGAAAAAATTTATTATGAATAGTTGGGAGGACACGAAAAAAGGGATAGTAAATAGAATAATAAATAACAACATATAAAATTAATGAAATAATATTATGCGAGTTTTAAACTAGCATAAACCATGTAAGACAAGTAGCTTGAAGTTGTCAGCTAAGTATTTGATTGTTAAAGAATTAAGATAAAATTGGGTCATAGGAATTAAATATAAATGGACGAAAGTGGACAGATGATGTATAAATGACTTTTAAATGGACAGTAAGAATGTGTAATGTAGATAGTAGGAATATTTTTTTTATTTAAATTAAATTAGGGGACATTGTAACATTTATAGAATGGGCTATACAATGTTCTTTAAGAATTGGAAAAATAGATTAGAAATAACTCACACAAAATTTAAAAAAAGAAATTCATTAAAAGATTGATTAGATTAAATTGAAACTAAATTTAGGTAAGAGCCTAGAATTGTAAACAAGGTATTTGAACTGTAAAATCGATTAGGAAATTTGTTATATCAAAACCCCTAACACATAAATTAAAACAAGATAATCTAATAATAATTATATTTAAACAAAATTGTAAATATTAGTAACATAGGGCATAAGTAATTACTTGAAGGAAAAAGTGAAAAACGATTGTAAACAATGAAAGGTTATGTTCTATGAATTCAGCTCAAAACACACACAATTCGAATTATTACAAAAGTAAAACGCAAAGACACTTCACACACGAATAATAATAATTAAATAAACACTGGAAGGTTTGTTAAGGATCGGAAAATTGAAACAGTATGTTAACAAAATTAAAACTGGTGAAAACAATCGCGTTATTGCATCAGCTGTAGAAACAGAAGAAATTAGGTCAGAGACAGTCGACTCTAGTGGGAAGGAATCAAACTAAATTATAGCAACATGTGTTTTAGAAGAAGGAGAAGCCGCCATATTTTAAACATTGTTAGAAATCTAAAGACGCGTTAGTCAGAGATAGCGTGGTGACGCTATGAGATGGGACCTGCCATGACCAGTCAAAATTCCTTTTAAAAAAAGCCGTCAAAATTATACAGATTTGTGAAGAAACTTGGCAATTTTAAATAAGGAGAAGTGAATTTAAAGATAAAGTACAGTGGTAATATAATTTGAAGGAACTAAAACGAATTTAAGTGTGTAAAAAGTGAAATTTGAAGAGAACGGAATCTTATGTAAGCGACCTGCAGAATTTCGATATTTGATAAGTTAAGTATATAGCGCTATAAAAAATAAACTTTAGTGGACTCTTAAGATAATAGGGAAGTTTAAATTTGTACATTAGAATATCTTGGATTTAATTGATAGATAGTAGGAAGAATCATAATCCAGTTCAAATAGTTTCGCCTTTTTGCTTATTCCAAATTAAAAGTTTTTCCATCAGGAAAATATTTATTAAGACTAATTTCAAAATTTAATATTGTTTCAAAATTTATTTAATTAACAAAAGAATTAAAAATATAGCCCATGCCTATAAACCCCGAGATATTAAGAGATCTCAAATAGCCTAGGGTATAAAATTTTGTAAATAAAATTGAAGGAATAGAGTTAAACCTATTTTGTTAAAACTTGTTAAGTTGTAAATTTTTGTTTTGTGTTTATTGTTTAAATGTTGGAATAAAAATTGTTATAATAAAGAATTATGAATTGTTCCTGAGTAGTTTTTTTGTTTTAAATAGAAATCAAATATCATTCAATAAAAAAATAATTATAAACCCCGTTGCGTTTTTTTTTATAAATATGTTATAATATATAACTAAAGACTGTAACCAATTTACTCAATAACTTGGTTTTTGTAATTTCACCAATGCCGGTAATAGTATTATACTAATAAATGAGAAAGATTTCTTAGTTTTTCAAAGTTTATATATTTGTACATTTAATCACAAATTAGGAAAGGCCGAATTTACAATACATAAGTAGTTGATATAGTAAAAAAATTAAAACATTTACTATAAATAGAACTTTTAAGACATTTTAACAAATAAACACAGTATTTTTTTTTTAGTTAAGTACTTTGACATAATTTCCATTTTGTAGTGTTTTCTTTAGAGAGCTGCAAAAATTTGTATGATTTTGAAATCATTTCCAATTTTCTGATTTCCTGTTCTTGTTAATTGACTAATATGTTGTTAATTTTGTATGTAAAAGATTCAACGACATGTTCATCTTTTATCTCTTACAGTATGTTTAAATAAATTACAGTAAAAGCTCTTTTATACGGCATTTGATCATCGAAAACTTTCTATCAACCGCCACATTTTCAACACAAAAACAAACCAGTAAAGTACTCGTTTTTGTTGTTGCAAATTGTGACTCATCGGAAATACAGTACAAAACAGATGTCAATTAACCAACCTAACCAAGAAATAATTGAATCAGCCTAACCAAGAAATAGTTCAACCAACCTAACCAAGAAATAGTTCAAGAAAAAGTAAACATATCATGGAGTAATTCTGCAGCTTCTACGACTCTGTCAACGTTTGTTGAAGGTGAGAAATACTACTCGGCTTAGGAAATTCTGCGGCTCAATATGCTTCATTCAGAATTTGTTGAAAAACAGCCATAGCACATCATGCAATCAGACCTTAGTGATAACTTTTAAATTCATTAAGTTTAAAAAACATTAGACCACAAAGGTTAAGTGTACTGGTGCACGTTTTATTTTAACTTTGTATGAAAGAAAAGGCTTTTTAGAGATAAACTTCTTTTCTTTCTTTAATTCTTTTTCTTATAAATATTTTATATGCAAACATGTGCTTTTTTAATAAGTATGGAAATATAATAATAAGATACAAACTATATGGAAGGTAAGATTTCAACAGTACATTTAATTTTCAGTGATAGGTAGCATATCTTCATACACAGTAAGTACTGTATATAGGCTAGGTTCTATTACCTGGAAATTTTCGATAACTGGCAACAAAATGCTGAGCTCAAGAGTGCCGGATGTTAGAGCTTTTACTGTACTAATAAAGCTTAATGTTTGTAATGTCTGAAGAGTTATGACGATAAACACAAAAAGTCTGTACAAGCATGTTTCAAAAACTTAACTCACTACTTTCATTATTACTCATTATGGGAAAAACCTTGTAAATGAACAATAAAATTAAAAATTTAATCCAGTTAAATGGATTTGGTTGAATATAGATGACTATTCCAACTAAATTACCAAATTTACAAACTAAAAAAAAAAATTAGGCACTGTATGACTATTCTGAGAATATTGGCAAGATACAGATGTCTCTAATAGGCAATCGCGTCTAAATATTCCAGAAAAATAAAAAAAGGTTAGTGATGAAATGTAGGGCTCCATTAAACAAGATTAAAGCGTTAAACTTCCACAGGAACTAGTAGTACAGTCAAATTTTAATAAATTAATCAATGTACCATAAAGAAGAGGGTAGATCTTTTTGAATCAAAACAGTTCTTTCTAGATCTAAACATTCAAAACTATAATGACAGATTCTGATTTTTTTAGTTTATGCAGATGTTGCTGATCCTGATTTTTAAAACCCAATAAAGTATTTCAAACTACTGTCAGAAAATTAATGTCATGGTGGATTTTATTAATACATGGGAAATATACATCATTTCTATAAAAATGTATAATACACTATACCATGGAAATCACTAAATACATATGTAATCATATGCCTAATAATATGTAGGCTTTTAGTCATTGAAATATCCCTATTGAACGATTATGTGTTACACAAGATCTTTCGATTAGGGATTAACTGGAATCTGCATAGTGTGACTTAAGGTTATCAATAACTAACAATCTATGTCAAACCATAAAAACATTGGGAAATGACTGAAAGCTACATTGTATGCCTTAAGATTGACAATAACTAACAATCTATGTCAAACCATAAAAACATTGGGAAATGACTGAAAGCTACATTGTATGGCTTAAGATTGACAATAACTAACAATCTATGTCAAACCATAAAAACATTGGGAAATGACTGAAAGCTACATTGTATGGCTTAAGATTGACAATAACTAATAATCTATGTCAAACCATAAAAACATTGGGAAATGACTGGATGGACATTGTATGACTTAAGATTTGGAATAACTAATAATCTATGTCTAACCTTAACACAACATTTGGAAATGACTGGAGGCTACATTGTATTACTCAAGATTAGCAATAACTAATAATCTATGTAAAACCATAACAACATTATGAAATGACTGTAGGCTACACGGTAACACTTTTAAGCCTACGCCCGAGTTTAGATCGGGCCATTTAGTTGATGCTAGTTGTCTATGCCTGTGTATTTCTTGGGTTCACGTATGTATTTCCACAGCAACGTAATTCCCACGTATTCTCAATTTTGTCGATGTTATTTATATTAGTTATTCTACTTCACATGTCTTTTTACGTCTAGCCTATTTAGAGAGTATTTTATAAACAAAAATTAATATTTTGTTAAGCGTGGAGATCAAGAGCTAACAGACATTTCTTTGACAAATGTTGGTTTGGTCAAATGAGTGTTTTATTAATGCTTGTTGTTAATCTCGGCAATGTATTGATGAATCAAGAACGTAGAACATGTGAAACAGTAAAATTTATAAGGTTTTGGAAGACGCCATAAATTATGCGATTTTTAAAAAGTGAGTCAAATTTGTCAAACTTTGTAAACTCATTTTTGGATCCCGCCAAACGACAGAATATATACTTAAATTTTTTATAAGCATTATATTTATCGTAAATTTAAATTTTATTTTAAACATTATTCAAATACTTGAATTGTGTACTCCATTACGTGCAGTGAAACTTAATTAGTAACTTTATGACTATCAGAATTTTAAATTTTGTAAAAACTTACAGTATGTTTTTGATCGTCCGTGGCGATCTTCATCAGTCTGTCTTCCTTTTGAGGGAAAGTCACAGATGAAGATCGCCACAGAATGATTGAAAATGTTCTGCCTCATCAAGGTTTTACAAATTTACAAAATTTAAAGATCGGATAGCCATAAAAGAATGTAAAAGTGATAACTTATTCAAATGTTGTCTTAAATTCAAAATTCAAAGAGATGAATAACACAAGAGAGTAAATCTCTCTTAGGCTAGTAAAATAAATTTTTGTTTTAAAGATTCAAAATTGCCACTTCATACTTGCCGGGCAATATTATTACATCACTTATTCAGCCTGTGATCAGTGCATAAATAAAAGGCTATTCAGTGAGTGATGCGTGCTACAATAATAGAAAATATGGATTAATATCAAACCCTTACCTATAATGAAATGGTTAAAAAATGTCTTTACATGACTATTCATCTTGTAACAAAACCTTGGAATCAAGTTTCTGAAAAAACTGTAAAAAATTGTTGTAGAAAAGTGTTTTTTTAGCAAGTTACATCTCAGGAAATCAGAAGAGAGCTTGAAGCTTTTTGATTTGCCTTTAAAAGAATAAACCGAGTGGATGGAAGTTGACGATAGCATTGAAACAGCAGCGGGAATGACTGAAGACTACATTTGTAAGACAACTGCTTCAACATCAAGGGTTACTGAAGAAGTAGTTAACGATAAAAAAAAGAAATACGTACGGCAATGATCTAGGCAGGAAGTTCACCAAGCTCTTAAGATTCTACAATAATTTGTTCAACCAAAAGCAGAATGTTTCAACAAACATTATGAATATAAACAATATTTTAATGGAAGATTACAGACAACTTCATACTGAAGATTTCTTTGTAAAAAAGTAAATAATTTTGAAAGTGTAAATTTGATCAAAGCGTTTTATGAGGAACTTTGTGTTTAATTTTTTAATGAAGTTTTTTACATAGTTAATAATTTTTTTAAAAATTATGCTAGATTCAATTAGTGTTTAAAACATGTACAGTAAAACTTCGATTAACCGTCACTCTTTTATCCGTCAGTTTCTGTTAAGCGTCATCCAACTGACCCAACGGCCAGTACCCTGAATCGAATACCGTCGGGCCACGTAACGTATTATGTTTATTCGTACTACTCAACTGGTGATGCTACTTTTGGAAAAATGAAGGCACTGTATTAAACAAAAAGCTTCACACTACTTGCAGATGTAATTACGATGGTTTTTGTTTTTTTGATAGATAAACGCTGACAGCATTGTGGCCGGCAGCTAAAGTATCCAGGTGCAGTGGCTAGTTCGCTTTGTTTGTCATGAACTATTTCACCTGTAGGTTTATATTACTGTACATTATTTTGCTACATTTGTAGCTACTGTGCAGATAATTTTATCATGTAATAAATAGTTTCATTTGCTATTACAATCGTGTTTATGTTCTTTTCGCTCCTAAATATATTGCATTACTGTTAGAGTGATATCTCTCTATAATATAATTGATTGAGGATATGTTTTGGAGTAATAATAGTGTTTCTGTTATCCGTCTATTCGCTCAATCGTCATGGCCACGGTCTCGACGGTGATGGTCAACCGAGTTTTTACTGTAATATAAAAAATTTGTTTAAAGTAAATTCCTACTGAGGTCAAGAAAGAAAAATTTCATCATGGTTTGCTCATTTCCATTTTGTCTAGTTTATTCCTTTCATTCATTTTTAACCATACAGCACTATTTATGATATTTTGTGGTAACTATAGCAACAGTTCAAGGTTCTACAATGGAGGTTTCGACCACAAACAGATGGTGTATAAATTCATATATGTCTTTGAAAAATTAATTTCTTGGTATTTAAAAGTTGGCTAGTGTTGATTGGCACTAGACTGTGATATGAAGGTTCAAAGTTCGAATCCTGATTGTCCCTTAAGCGATTGTCATCCAATATAGGTTAATAAAAATGTATTTTAACTTGATTGGATGAATAAAAACATATTTTATTAATGATTGAAATTTTGTAATATATATATATATATATTATAACATAATTATTAAAAAAACGCAACAGGGTTTATTATTATTATTTTATTGAATGATATTTAATTTCTTTTTAAAACAAAAACACTACTCAGGAACAATTCATAATTCTTTATTATCACAATTTTTATTTCAACATTTAAACAATACACAGAACAAAAATAAACTTAACAAATTTTAACACAATATACTAAACTCACTTTCTTTGATTTTTAGTTACAAATTTTCATATACCCTAGGCTAATTTTAAGATCTCTTACTATCTCGGGGTTTATAGGCATGGGCTATATTTTTAATTCTTTTGTTAATTAAATAAATTTTGAAAAACAATATTAAATTTTGAAATTAGTTTTAATAAATATTTTCCTGATGGAAAAACTTTAATTTGGAATAAGCAAAAAGGCGAAACTATTTGAACTGGATTATGATTCTTCCTACTATCTATTAATTAATTCCAAGATATTCTAATATACAAATTTAAACTTCCCTATTATCTTAAGAGTCCACTAAAGTTTATTTTTTATAGCGCTACTATACTTAACTTATCAAATATCGAAATTCTGCAGGTCGCTTACGTAAGATTCCGTTCTCTTCAAATTTCACTTTTTACACACTTAAATTCGTTTTAGTTCCTTCAAATTATATTACCACTCTACTTTATCTTTTAATTCACTTCTCCTTATTTAAAATTGCCAAGTTTCTTCACAAATCTGTATAATTTTGACGGCTTTTTTAAAAGGAATTTTGACTGGTCATGGCAGGTCCCATCTCGTAGCGTCACCACGCTATAACCAACTAACGCGTCTTTAGATTTTTAATAATGTTTAAAATATGGCGGCTTCTCCTTCTTCTAAAACACATGTTGCTATAATTTAGTTCGATTCCTTCCCACTAGAGTCGACTGTCTCTGCCCTACTTTCTTCTGTTTCTACAGCTGATGCAATAACGCGATTGTTTTCACCAGTTTTAATTTTGTTAACATACTGTTTCAATTTTCCGATCCTTAACAACCTTCCAGTGTTTATTTAATTATTATTATTCGTGTGTGAAGTGTCTTTGCGTTTTACTTTTGTAATAATTCGAATTGTGTGTGTTTTGAGCTGAATTCATAGAACATAACCTTTCATTGTTTACAATAGTTTTTCACTTTCTCCTTCAAGTAATTACTTATGCCCTATGTTACTAATATTTACAATTTTGTTTGAATATAATTATTATTACATTATCTTGTTTTAAATTTTATTTGATACAACAAATTTCCTTATGCATTTACAGTTCAAATACCTTGTTTACATTTCTAGGCTTTTACCTAAATTTAGTTTCAATTTAATCTAACCAATCTTTTAATGAATTTCTTTTTTAAATTTTGTGTGAGTTATTTCTAATCTATTTTTCCAATTCTTAAAGAACATTATATAGCCCATTCTATAAATGTTACAATATATATATATATATATATATATTTTTTTAGGTTAGTTTTGGTTGGTAAAGATTATTTAGATTTTTTGGACTAGGAGACTGACAGACTTACCTTGGTAAGAGTCCACTCTGTAGTCTTGAAATAGAAACACATAAAAGCACTTAAACAATGATATATTTCAACCACACAGTGGTCTTTGTCAATCGAAGAGAAAACACAAAAAGAAATATGAGAGAATGAAATAAAATAATTGTAATCACAGATAGTGTAGAGTAGAAATCAGATGTCACAGATTAAAGATATATATATTGTATCCATGAACATATGAGTGATTATAGTTTATATAAGTCTGTCAGGGGAAAAGAGATAAGGCTATTGGAAAAAAACAGTCTTCCAGAGAAGAGGATACCCAAAAAAAACTCATTGAAAACCAAATTCATTCAGCACAATCCTCGGTTCACCATAAACCACAAACAGAACAAAATAAACTGTCTTTAATAACAGACTACCATCCTGGTCTACATAAACTCAACAAGATATTGAGTGATGGCTTCAAAATTCTTCAAGCTTCCGTCCACACCAAAAATCTTTTCACCGATCCACCGCAAATTTGGTACAAGCAACCTCCCAACTTGAAAAACATCCTAGTACATCCTAAACTACCAGACCCTGATGCAGAGAAACCACACAAACTTCCTCATGGCTCCTTCCCATGTAATAGACCTAGATGCAAGACGTGTCCAATACACCCCTCAGCAAATAGTTTCAACAGCCAAACAACAAAAATGGTCTTCAAAATACAGGGTCATCATAATTGTACATAGAAAAATGTCATATACCAGCTACAATGTAAACTTTGCTCAGCACAGTACATAGGCCTGACCACGGATGGTCTGAATATCAGAATGAATGGCCAACCTTGATGTTAAAATTATGAATATGGATAGACCAACAGCTCAACATGCTGCGAGTCACATCACAACTTTTGATGACTGCTATACCACAAAAATAATTAAATCACTCCCCCCTGATTGCAATCCCTCAGAACTGAGAAGGTGGGAACTATCATACCAGTGGTATACCAAGTCCAGAGAATCCCCTAACCTCAACATCAGATAAATAAATTCATTTTTTTTTATTTATTTTTTTTTTTATTTTTTTTTTCCAAATAGCCTTATCTCTTTTCCCCTGACAGACTTATATAAACTATAATCACTCATATGTTCATGGAAACAATATATATATATATATCTTTAATCTGTGCATCTGTGACATCTGATTTCTACTCTACACAATCTGTGATTACAATTATTTTATTTCATTCTCTCATATTTCTTTTTGTGTTTTCTCTTCGATTGACAAAGACCACTGTGTGGTTGAAATATATCATTGTTCAAGTGCTTTTATGTGTTTCTATTTCAAGACTACAGAGTGGACGCTTACCAAGGTAAGTTTGTCAGTCTCCTAGTCCAAAAAATCTATATATATATATATATATATATATATATATATATATATATATAGGTTAGTTCTAGTAGAGCTTAAAGCTTATTTAGGAATTTTTGGACTTGATAGGAGACTGACAGACTTACCTCAAGGCAATAGTCCAAAACTGCAATCTCTTGGAAATAAGCACATATAAAACACTTAATAAACTTTTATTAAGTTTTTAATTAATATTGATTAACTTCTTTTGTTTTGTTTTTCTCTTTCTTGACTGAAGAAGATCATGTTGATCGATTAAGTGTTTTATATGTGCTTATTTCCAAGAGATTGCAGTTTTGGACTATTGCCTTGAGGTAAGTCTGTCAGTCTCCTATCAAGTCCAAAAATTCCTATATATATATATATATATATATATATATATATATATATATATATATATATATATATATATATAAAATTAAGTCAAAATACAAATACAAGAATTATAATTGAATTTACAATTCAAAGCTTTTCGTTGGCTAACAGTACCAACATCATCAGGAATATTAAACAATTAATATTGTTTTGAAATAAAGCTTTGAATTGTAAATTCAATTATAATTCTTGTATTTGTATTTTGACTTAGGCAATTTCACTTAACACTCTTTCTAACATTGCATTGGTAACTAACATCCGACAGTCACTGTTCTACCATCATAACAAACCCTGCGAATCATTAAACACAATGGAATCAGGAAAAATTCCAGTTGTTTTGGAACAACAACCCTGGCTTCGAATCCCAATAAAAACCAATCTTGAAATTCCTGGTTCACTCACAAAAGAAGATTCACCTCACCTACTAAAATCTGTCGCTATGGAATTGATAAACACCACATATAACAACTTTGTAAAAATCTACACAGATGGTTCCGTTGATAAAGAGAACCATAGGGGAGGTGCAGCTTTTCATTGTCCAGAATTAAACGAGGATTACTATGTGCCCTGCGATTCCTCTTCAAGTATGAATGCTGAATTGATGGCCTTAAATGCTGCTTTGGTTTTTAGCAATACTATGGATGCACAGAACATCTGCATTCTCACCGATTCCAGGTCGGCCCTTCAAGCCCTTCAAGTACAGCACACTACAGACTACCATTTTCGAACATCTGAAATAACTAAATTGTTAAAAAACTTAGAACAGAAAAATATTGTATTTCAATGGATCCCCAGTCATTGTGGTGTTCCTGGGAATGAGGAAGCTGACAGATCTGCCAAGGCGTCTTGCAACTTGTTTCCATCTCCTGAAAGTTGTTACTCCTCAACTAATTGCAAAGAGGCAGTTGATAAAGAATCTCACATCTGTTGGAGAAAGAAATGGAGAGAATGCAATACTGGGCGCGAATATTATTCATTACAAAAACAACCTAATGATCCAAAGATCTTCAAGTCATTATCACGTTCAGTGGCATCTTTTGCAGCACGAGCTCGTATGGGACACATTGTCACCAATACATATTTGAAAAGGTTTCATATTACTAACGACTCTATCTGTGGAGTGTGCAAGCAAGAAGAGGAAACATTAGAGCACATACTTTTGAAGTGTCCTGTAACAGCAGCAACAAGGAGTCCCTTGATAAAGCAACTAGGACGGGAATGTACCCTGGACAGAATCTTGAAAGAAAGTTGTTTCTGGCCATTGGCAGAGTGTGTGTATAGGAGACATCGAGCCATCGAGGCCAACCTTGGAAGCTCGTAATAAGAAGTAAGAAGTAAGTATTTTGACTTAGTTCTTTATATATATTTGTAACTTTTTTTCTTATATATTACCGCCAAAGTAGTATTTTACCATCAAATAGTTCTGAGAGCAAACGGTTCTAATTGTCACCGATAGTAAAACAGCTGTACGGGCAAAGTTTAATATTTCCGATATAGTTTTAAGAATGAAATAGGACAGTTGTAGAGAGAAACCCAGACTAGCGAGTCCAGAGAGAAGAGATCTTCCTGGCAACCAAAGAACCGCATCCAGCCAAGTGCTAGCTTCCCGAGGAAACAAATAAGAGGCAACACATAAGCCCTAGTAAAGACTCACAACAGGTAAACAATTTATTTATTGTTCCTTTTTTATCTGAACACACTGTCCACATCCCATGAAGGATTTAATGTCCGTTAACTGTACTCAATGCTATTTTAGAATTATATCGATAATTTCCCGTTTTATTAAATCCTCCAACGGCATTGGTGTTTGAATATATATATATATATATATATATATATATATCAGGAGAGTGTTAGGTAATAGAAGCAATTTAAAAATCTACAATGAGATAAAATAATCTGACATGAAGTATGCCTGCAAAATATAACAAGTGGAAGACCTAGTTACAAAATTTTACTATAGTATATAAAACTGTTGAGAGTTGCTAATTTGGTAATTATTCATGACTTTCATGTGCCTGAATTACATTGTGGTTGTAGTGTTAAAGAATTAAAATGACCTACTGCGATGCTAGGCCTACATATCGTTCAGTAAACACTGTCACCATAATACAGTGATTTCAATGCAGTACTTCTGTACATCGTGAGTACTTCTATGGTAGGTTATTGTTACCATTCAGATATTGTTAACAAATATAATTACAATAAGGGGCAGCTACTGAACAAAATAATTAATTAAAATTTTGTGAACAATAAATTAACGTATTGTTAAAAACAAATCTGATAAAACTATGGATTTAAAATCTGAGGGACAGAATAATAATACAAATGTAAGGATCAAAACCCCATGAAAAAGACAATATGCTATGTGATTAAAGATTGCACCGAACAGATAGTATAAATAAACATACTTAGCTTAAGGAATGTATCAACATAATAAAGGAATATTACCATACTGGCAACAAGATAGATTAGAAATTCCCCAGTAGATTGTGAAAATTGATAACAGAGAGGCATATTGCCCAGTAATTAATAATACAACTAAAGACAGCCGTTTAGCAGTGTAACCCACTGTAGAATTATTAAAATAATTTAAAAATTTACGAAATTAATATAGTCAATGAAAGGACGACAAATTTAAGCAAGCTTTGATAGAGAAGCAATTAATTAGATTTATCTAAAATTAGAACAGACCACATTAATGATGAAGAGAAACAATGGATGTTAAAATTATTTTCAGAATATTCGAATATATTTCATAATGAAAATAATGACAACATTTACAATCAAGTCCAACATACCAAATGAAACACCAAATGAAATAGGACACCAAATGAAATAGCGGTTTACACAAGAAACTATAGGTATCCAGAATTCTATCACAAAGAAGTTGATAGAAGAGTCCAGGAAATGTTACACCAAAAAAATAATCCAATCCGTTTGTTTGCCATGGAATTCACTGGTTTGGATAGAGAGGACAAATTTGACGCATTCAATAAGAAAATATTTAGGACTAGTGATAGACTTCAGAGCCATCAATGCCAAGACAATAAATGATATGTTTCTACTACCGAACATAACAAATATTTTGGATAAATTAGGAAGGTCCAAAATTTCGCCACACTAGACCGCACCTCTGGTTTTCACCAAGCAGAGAAGCAACCAGCTAGCGTTATAAAAAACAGCTTTCTCAACAGAAACAGGCAACTAAGAGTTTCTGAGAAGCAATTTAGATTAAAAAATAATCTAATTGGAATAAATACACGTATTGAATAAGATACAAAATGAGACTTGCTTAGTGTATCCTGACAACATTAACATAGGCTCACATAATTTACAGGAACACGTGATAAGAATAATACTATCAAAACTACACCTGAATATAGAACAGGACATTTAGTTCTTCTCTCAGTAGTAAAGTTTTTAGTTCACTCAATGTCAACTGTAATGGTGTCCATTATGAGCTCAGAGGTTTGTTGTATTGTACTACTGTTAATAAACAGAAAATCTGTACAAGATGTACCAGTAAAAATATGAGTGTAGTGACAAAAGAAGGTTAATACGTAACGCAATAGATGTATATGAATAGCGCTTTAAATACCATAACAGTCAAATAAAATTATAAATTGAAAAAACTGTGAAAATATATGAAAATTAATTATTTATTAGTAAATTTTCATGTGTACATCCGGGACAAGTGTTGGCACATACTCAGCTCGGTTATAACATGTAGCATCAACCAAGGAATAAACTCCCAACTACATTAAGTAGATGATAGCAGCTGTAATAGGCCATCGTTTACTTTTGCGAACAACTGAATATGCTGCACACATCTCATCCACGTCTACTTTCTCTTTGATGGAATTGCAGAAAGTTAATGCTTCTAGTGTCCTATTACCATCAGATTGTGGATCAATTATTTTACTGAGAATGCATTGCAAAAATCAACAAGTCACATTTACTTTTCTTTTAAACAAGTGAGACCAGAGTTGTGCGATTTCTATCAAATACAAATTTAAATTAAGTTTCTTGTCTCTCTGCTGTTTGGAATATCAGCCCAATTTTTTCTGATGCTCCCAACAGCAGTAAGTTTTTTGTGTTTCTAAGAGTGAGAGGAATACTGGTAAATTAAATATCAAAAGACTTCCACTAATTGGTTCTACAATTAAAAGTACAACTGAATGAGAATTTGGTTCAGATGTTCATATGGCCCCCTAAGTTACAAAACTAAGTTATTTTCATGTTCACTGTGTAGAAATATTATGAGTCAACTACGGAAAATACCTTAACACCATATTTTGCTGGCTTGTTTCTTGTATATTTTCTAGACATACATCTAACCATGATTTCCTATAAGATTACATTCCAATTGTATGGTATTCTCCGACAGTAAAATTACAAAAATGTTAAAAATCTGCAGTATTCATGCTAGTTTCTCTTGAACAATGCTTTCAAGTCGAGTTGTTTTATCATTAAGTCTTAGCATTTTTCTCAGAAATTTGAAACACTGATGCAATAGAACACACAAATAAATTCTGGAGCTTCCTCACTCTAAAGCACATCAGAGTGCAATTGAGATGTTTTCAATATTCCCGCAGAATATAATAGACCCATAAGAACCTTTAAATAGAAGACCGAAGTGTTTTGCATCTCATACACTTGTCTGTAAAAAAACACTGCCAAGCATCTGCAGGGTCTTTGCAGTATTTGCTTGTTTTTTAGTACCAGGTATGACAATATTTAAACTCTTGATACTAATTGACCGAATAGAATCTACTTTCTTTTATCAAGGTTTTTTGTTTTTTGCTATTTAATTTCCTCAATAAGCAAGGAGGATGTCATCTTCTAAAGTGTTTTCACCATCCTCATCACTTTGCCCAGTAGTGTTTCATTCATTACCTGCTACTTCCTCTTGTATATCAACATCACTCCCGACATTAGACTCTAGATCTAACTCGCCATATGGCACATGACAGCAATTCTTCTTGAAGTACATCAAGTAATCTCCGAACATTACTATACAAATTAATGCACATTTTTCACTTATACTTGGCATTAGTATTTCTGCACCTTCCTCCATTGTTCATTAATTATCAAAATTCAAATTGATACAAAAACAACTAAATCTTTTGCCCTTTAGAAAAAAATAAATTATTGATACATGCTCACAACAAAAAAAGAGCTAACAGAAAATAAAAGCATAAGATCATCAAAACAAATGTAGTGACAAAACAGTTGCTGCGGGTCACAATGGCCAGCAAACTTCTCTTCCTTGGTAACGCATACACAGAAAGTTAACAACAAATAGAGAGGATAGGACAAAGTAAGGGGGAACAGTAAGGGAGATCCTCAAAAGAAAAAGGAAATTTAATCTATTTTTGTCACCTTAAAACAAACCACTGTGAATCACTAAAAACTCACCACAACTGCTTCCGTGTTATTTGTTATGTGTCAAAACTGTAAATATTTGTTATAACTATTTTATATATTTATTTGATCTATTATAAACATTTTTGAGTACACACATCTATTTAGTTATTTGTAATAGGTTAAACCTGAACCATTCATACACAATTTTATGTTGTCATTAACGATGGGACATCAAAGCAATCAATTGAAATATCTATAAATCTGAGAAGGATTGGCAGCAAATATTTTTCACCAACACTGTCATGGCTGATATATTGGAAACATCAATATTACAAGGCGATATATTTACACTCAAAATATAAAGAAACTAACAATTATTGTTGCTATAATAGTGCGTTAGAACAACTTAAAATTTATGAAATAGTTTAATTATGGAGTTTTTTAATATGTAAAAATGATCTGATTATCCTTGATTTCTACAAGTACAGTAAACATGAATGTAAATGAAATTGGCAACATAAATTTCCATGTATCATAGTTTTATACTAAGTATGTAGGACGAGGGGTGGGGATAGGGGGTGGCTTCTATCGCTCAGCAGAATGGGATTTCGACTTTTGATTTTGTTCGAGGTAAGTTGGAGTAAGAGTTGATAGAGGGCATTGGTAGCCAATCAGTCCTTAGAAATATCTAGAGGACAATTCATTTAAGAATTGGAAGGATTTATCACTGTCAAACTCGGCCCTACATCAATTGGCTGGAAAATATTCATCAGGTGTTGGAGCATCTGTTACAGCAGAGGGACCTTTTTTTCGAAAGCTGACAAGGTTTTATCGGCAGAAAGGAGCAAACTAAAACCCAATCATACAAATATAACACAATCTAATAGCATCTCCTCGGCAATGAAGTCCATTTTTGCGTCAAGAAAAGTACCTTAACTTCGGTTGTAGCGTAAAAATGTGGTACGAAAAAAATGTCTAGTTTCATGAAACAAGAAAGAAAAAATATCTATTTCAGTACAGTATTTCAATTGCTCTCGTTTCAGGAATTGAGTACAATGTGTAATGCTGCTGCTGCAAAGATTGTTTTCTAGGAAACAAACAGTACTCTAATAGTTATCCTACTACAGATTTCTTGAAAAGGTTCGGCAGCTGCAAGTAGCATTAGAAATCCATAGCAGAATTTGTTTAGTTACTCAGTTCGCTATTGTATCTCATATTCTATGGACAAAATTCTTTCTTCAATTTGTTCACAACATTTGAACTGAGCATATACTGGCAGGAATTAAGTTTAAAAAAGTTTTATTTACTGTTGACACATGACAATACAGTATGGACGCTTATAGTGCTAAGAGAAAATTTCTAGTGATTGAAGAGAAAGTTTCTATTAGAGCATATGAAAACGTGAAAGTAAAGTTGATGTTTATAAAACATTTGGGTCGGTTAATTCTATAGTGGATACAATTTTAAAAAATGAGAGCAAAATTGTAAAAACTTTTGAAGAAACTGGACACAATGTAAAAAAAATTCGGCATTGTGAAAAAAAAACAAATTGATGATGCGGTATTTATGTTTTTTTAAGTAGTGCAGAACTTTTAATTTGTCAGTAAGTGGGATATTCATGAAAGCAGAAGATGAAGAATTTGGTACTGAATTTGTTTGTTCAAACATATCGCTTGACCGTTTTAAAGCTTGACATTTTATCTGCTTCGGTAAAATTAGCAATGAAGCTAAAATTGTTGATACAACAGTAAATCTGTGAAATAACGATGATGAAATAATTTTTTTTGACACTAACACCAGATGAAACTCTAAAATTGAGAAAAAAGGGGGGCAAGCTTTCTAAAGATAATATAACAGTTATGGGCAGAAAGTTGAAGAACACTAAATACCCTTCAATAATATATTTAACTTTACTATTTTATTTATTTTCTTTCAAATATTTAAATCCAATCGCACAGGGGTACCCTCTGGCTACGGTTTAGCAGCCCGGAACCAAATGCAGACTTATACAAGTAGTTCTTCAAAAACTTGTTATATCGCCTCCCTTCATAAACGCTCCTCCACTAAGTTACGATATAATTTATATTTTACGCAGGAAATTTATGTGGAGATGTCTTCACACAAAAATCGTTGATAGTAGCGTTTGATCAGCTGTTTTACTGGAAAGCAAGAGAGGTAGTCGCAGGTGCTTCTGTTGGTTCATTACTATAAAAATCCATCATTCACTTGTGTGGCCTTAACCTACTAATGTTCTACTTGGGGTATATTGGATATCTTATGTCTGAAAGTGGCATAATCTGATGGAGTACAATATATACCCCTCAGTCAAGGGAAAAATTATGCAAGGCCATGCTTTTGCAATGACAGTAAGAGGTCTCCTGCTAGCAATAGGTTCACTGGCTACAGTGATTTTGAAGGCATTCAGTTGACTGAAAATGAAATGGATTGCATCAAGAATATGACAACCAATTTTAGGAATGGGCCCCCTCTTAGCTTGCATTACACCACTCACCTCAAAGCATTATCTGAGAATTTTGCAGCAGCCCTGGAGCTATGAGCTGCAAAAGACCTATTGCACAGCAGTGGATACAGTACTTTAAAATGAGAAGTTCATAAAGGAACATATGCATGCAGATATCTGGGGACTTCAATGCTCACCTTGAATGTATAAGACGCCTGATCCCGGATCTCACGCAAATGTACCTACACGCGATGGGACAGTTTTCAAGAGTGGCGTCTTAACACCTCTACGTACAAGAGAAGCTAAACAAAAAACTTTTCACCCGAATAAAACGACAAATTTATTAACGATAGCTACTTCACAATGTGCTTACCACACCGATTTTGTGCTGGAGTCTGGTCGGATATGACAAACTGAGACCAACTTAATGCGTTCTTTGTCAAGCCAGGGTGACATGACCATTTGTAGTGGAGTCACAAACAGCACTCTTAGCAAATGGATGGTTGGGATGAGTTCAACTCATGATATCTACAACTTTTTAGAAGAGTTTAGCAGTGTACTGTTTTCCCCCAGTGAGCAGCATGCAGATTTAGGACAAGCCCTCCAAAACAAGGAAGCAGCTGATATTACATAGCTCACTAATTGGATTAAGAAATTTCCTCCCTTCCCAAAGACCAGCGACATCATAAAAATGAATCACAACAGGAATTGTTGGAGATACAACAATCTCTATACTGCATTAAAACTTTAATTAAAAATATGTAAATGACAGAATAAGGGGTGAATGTCACTAAAATGAAATATCCTGGAAATTCCAATACAAAAACAATTGGAAGTAAACCAATTAACATTCAGACAAGTAGGTGGGAGAACTAATTCATCTTACAGCAAATCAAATGACAATAATTATTAATGACCCAATAAAAAAGAAAGATGGGCAACTTTCAGAAGAGAGAGGATGGTAGCTTGGGTTTGAAAACCAAGCATCTGTCATTTTGAAGTGCAGCCTGGCTAATATCTATAATGACTAGTCTTATCAGAATTCAATAGTTATTATACTTGGCATCAAAAATTAAAAAGAACTACACATTCCCTGACAAAAAAGTCAGGCATGCAGTGGTAAAACATTTAGCTACTGTTGGAAAAGTGATAATTTCAGGGGGTTTATTCTAGACTTTGGTCAGTAACAATTTAAAGTCTTCTTAGTATAAATGCAACTCTAAATTCTTACAAGCAATTGCAAAAAGGTCCTGAAAAAAAGCGTTTCACAAAAAACAAATACCTATTTAAAATAAGGTTTTCACTTTGTAAACAAGAAAGACAAAGCTGACAACAACTCATTATACAACTTCCTAAGAAAGGGGGAAGAATTCGACTTTGGTGAGATAGCAATCCAAGATAGGCAACAATTAATGGGATTAATAGACTGTATATTTGAAAAAAAAAAACAAAACTGTGCAGGTAAAAAAAAACATGTAAAATTGTATTATACAGTTGTTTGAGAAGTACATACAAAAGTTAATTTAATGGTTTCAAGTATTTATATTAAAACAAAAGAAAGAGGCTGAAAGGGCCAAACTTGCATATGCGAAATCTAAAATGGCTTGGTTAAATGTTGAATAGTTATAAAATTTGTATTAAATTGATTGACAAAAACAATATGTAATGTAAGATTCTTTTGGAAAATAGCGAGTTAGTCAAACATATGTGAAATCAATACAATAATTTTGATTATTAAATATCAACAATTAACACAAATTATTTAATAATAAAGTTGTGGTTTGCTGTAAATAGTTTTAACGCATAATATTAAATTCAAAAAGCTGATGAAACCTTTTTTTTCAGGGTTTATGAAACATAGTAATGTATTTGGTACAACAATAGTATATTTATTCAAGGCAATCACTTAGATTAACTATATAATTTGAATGTTATTTGTATGAAATACACAACATGTAGTATATTCTACAATATTTTAGAATAAATTCAATCAATTGTCTATTATTACAATTAAATGGGTAGTTAACCTACAAATGGTCTAAGTTTAATATATCAGAAAAGAATTTGTTTTGAAAATGTCTATAAGAGCAATAAACTTTAATTTGGCCAAAGTTTAAAAAAAAACAAAGACCATAGTTGTAAAAAATTATTGCTTAACAGACAAAGTAGGTTTTTATTGGAAATTATTTATGAGATTACAATATTTTGGGATTAAATTACTGTTGCATTTCATTAAATAATTTTAATGTAAAATCCAAAAGACAAAATACACACAAAAATAATAAACAGATAGGGCTGGAGTAATATATAAAATAGGTGGAGTTTATTTGTTTACTAGCAGTAGACCCCCCCCCCCCCCGGCTCATTGCTGTAACCGAAATAATAATTTAAAATTATTAATTAGTTTTCCAAAGAGAAAAGCAATTTAAACATCTAAATAAGTATATTTCATTTATTGCAATGCTAGAGGATAAACAATGGTTTTCATCATTTCATAAGGCGTATGAACATACAAATTTTTAGATCTCCCAAAACGTGAACACGCAACATATAATTGTAACGTGAACACGCAACATATAATTGTCCTTGAGAAAATTATGAATGTTCCAAATTTAATCCAACAATGGTTAATGATTGTACTTGAGCCTTAACTATGGTTAATGCAAATGCAAGACACAAAGGAAATTGTAGTTATTTAAAATCAAATACTAAATCGGATAAATTTATCAATATTTATGGAATTAAGACAATATCTCCTTTGAACTTGCCACTTATGATTTCTGCCTCGATCAAGTTGGGTGTCAATTTTTTTGTTGACAGTCTGCTTTCATTGCACAGCTTTGGTGGATTCAAATTTCGAAAGAGTATTATCAGCAATCCTACTTTTAATGTTAATAAGTGTGATGGGAATAATTGTATACAGAATGTAGCGATTTTAAAACCATTAAAAATAATTAATGTTGTAATTTTATTTTTCCATTATGTTTATAATTTTTTTAATTAATCAAGTACGCCTAGTATGGAAATACATTTAAAATTAGACTCATGGGAGGCTGTACACTTAACCATCCTAAGCCCCTGGGCAGGTGCCCTGTGGATGAATCTGCACCAATTTTCACACAAACCATCCTGGGAATATGTTAAACAATACTTCCAAATTTCATAAACTATAGTTCAGCGGTTTAGCCATCCAAAACATACATACAGACAGACATACATATATACATCGGTTTTTGACTCATCCTAAACCTCTGGGGCAAAGCCCTGTAGATGGATCTACACTATACTTTACACGAACCATCCTGGGAATATGTTAAACAATTCTATAAACTTTATTTACTTCGGTTCACTGGTTTAGGCATCCATAAGATACATACATTGGTTTTTGACTCATCTTAAGCCTCTGAGGCAGACCCCTGTGATTGAATGAATCTACACTATACTTTACACGAACCATCCTGGGAATAAGTTAAAAAACTCTTTAAATTTCATGAACTTCTGTTCACTGGTTAGGGCGTTCAAAAAAGACACAGACAGACACACACTGCAATGACCGATGCAAATAAATCTGGTATTAGTACAGATAATGTAACTAAGCCTAGAATAGTTAAATAGATCAATCAACTAATATTCCAATTATTTCATAGTATTGTAATAAAAATGTTAAATATAGGGAAAATCAATGTAAAATAGAGTAATTAGAACTAAATAGACAAACTGGGAATGTTAGAATAAATTATAAACCAACACAACATTAATTAGGCTAACGGCTAATAGACCGATTTAAATGAAACAGTAAAAGTGAGTCCTATGAGACCCAGCCAAAATGTACAATATTAAATTAATTTTGACCAAATATAATCAGGGATAGTGAATATAAATATAAAAATGTGCGGAAAGTAAATTAGGCCTAGCCAGGGAGAGTTGTATTTCTGTAAAGATGCAAATTTTAATTTAAAACATAATAGCCTAAAAATTGAGGTTATCCAAGAATAAAGCTATGTTAGTTTCGGTAAAAAACCGCATGGGGAGATTGTTTATATGATCTTGCCACACTGCAGCGACAGCGCTACCGTCGAAGTTTGAGTTAGAAGAAGAAACAGCAACTTAATTAAATTAGAAGAAATAAAGACAAACAAATTATTAAATGGAAGTTAAAAAATTGAAATAACACATTGGAGTAAAGAAATGTAATTCACAAAAATTGAAACTAATTAAAATTCAAAATTACGAAATAAACAAAGTCAGTTACCATAGCAAAGGTTTTCTCATTGGTTAAAAATGTAAGATGGACATTGTAAAGGCAGAAGTTATTTTAAATGATATTCAAATCTTCAAATCTTATTTTAAATGATCTGGTCGTTTTCCCTATGTAAAATGCATTGCAGTTGTTGCATGTAATTTTGTAAACTCCTGATAGGTTATGTTTTTCTGTAATTGTTTTGTGGTTTGTGTTATTAAGATATTTTATTATTTTGTTGTTTGGTTTGTATGTTGGAGTGTAGTATTCTTTGTTGTATATATTTGTTAGTTTTTTCTATTTTGTTATTGGTGTATTTATATTTTAGGTAGATTTTTTTATTTTTATTATTTTTGTGTTCAGATTGTAGTGTTGTGTTGAGGTTAGGTTTTATGTAAATTTATTGTATATGTTATTTATAAGGTGTTTGTTGTATCCATTTTCTATTGCTATTTTTGTAATGTTATCCAATTCTTCATTTAATCTTTGTTTGTTATCTTGTGTGTATTTTATTGCTTTATTTATCATGTTACTGTAAGTGTTAATTTTGTGTGTCAGAAATATATCTACAGCACTTTGAACAAATAATAATTAAACCTATACTAAACACACGTAATATATTTTACTATGGACAAGATACGTAGACGATATACTTGTAATATACCAACCCACCATTCACAACGAACACATCATAATACTAAACAAACTAAATATATACAACGAAAACATACAACTCCCTGTCGAAACAGAAACAAACAGAACAATTAACTATCTCGACATCACTTTAAATATAAATAACAATAAAATAGAAACTACAGTACACAGAAAACCTACTTCCAACAACACCACAATACACTACAAATCTAACCATCCCTGTAACCATCCCTGGACACACAAAATTAACACTTACAGTAACATGATAAATAAAGCATGTATGCATCAACATACAGTCCAATCCCGGTAGTCTGAAGCGATTTTCAAAAACATTAAAATGAGAACATAAAATTACACTATCGAAAAAGTCTCTTATATCATATTGTAGCACAAACTGATGACACTGCAGCAATATTGAAGAAACTAACAATAAATGACGTAGCGTTTTCTTTAACAGATGCCTGGAATTCTGTCACACGAGAACTCAAAATGTCTAAAATCGTGGACAAAATTATGGCCAACGAATGATTCCCAAAATATGGAAGTGATACAATTGCAGATAAGAAAGACATTGCAGATGAAAGTGAAGACATTGAAACGATAGTGGGCATTGTAAACAAGGTTAGCCAAAGTGGAAATTTAAATTCAGAAGATGTAAGCGAGTGGATAAGTGGAAAATGATATTGATCTACAAACAGGCATTGAGATTATCAACAACATGCTAAGGGATGATGAATCTGACACAAGAGATGTTGAAGAAGTAAGAAAGCCAGGTGCAATTTTGGCTTCTAACATGTGCATTGACTGGCCAATGGAAAACGACATACCATACCTTCAAGTCTTGCTGCTTCAGTTCAGAAAGAAGGCTGGAGAAAGAGCAACCAACACACAGAATCAAACAAAAATTACAGATTTTTTTAGTAAGAAGTGAAGTTCCATAAAACATTATAGTGTTTAACTTCACTATGTTCAACGAACTCTACTCTTTAACATTAGCCTATATTTACTTTATAATAGCATGAAGGCATATATGTAACTGTATTTACGTCATAGGTATACACAGTACCTGTACATTCCAATAATCTGAAATCGTCAATCATTTATTTCAGGTTTCCGAGATTGGACTGTAATAAGATATCTCAACTTATTTTTAAATAAAGATATTAAACACAAAATAATTTTCAGTATTACTTACAGTTAGGATAATTAAATAGACTGACAGCATCTTTTCTCCTTAATCCCTTGACCTTCTATCACATATCTTCTGTAGTATTTTTGATCAGCACTTTATAACTGAAAATTACCACACAAATTAAGATCCCATTTATAAACAAATAAAAACCTCTACATAAGGCATAATATAGAACATAAGTTTCAAAAATATTGGTTAATTTTTTCAATTTGAAATAGGTAAAATATCCAACATCTAAATGTAAAATTGTCTCTTTTTTTCTTTTACTATTTTTTACTTTAGACAAACATCAGAATGAAAGTTCTTGTATTACCAATTGTAAAATATATTATAAACAATTTATATATTTAAAGAATGTTGTTATATTAGGCTGGCAAGGCTTCTAACAACAAGTTAATAAATACCTGAATAGAAAAGGATCTGTTAGAGAGTTAATCTTAAAATCAGGAAACATTCAATATAATAAAATTGTATTCAACAATCAAAATTCACCAAATAGAAGATATATGCTGTAATTATATTAAGTAGATCCTAGGACCATGTATAAAAATTTGAACAATAATCAGTTGTTTTAGAAGAATTACCCAAAAAATTGTTTTGGGTATAAGAATAAAAAATATCAAGACAAGGTTATGCACCATAGTGACGATTATAAAGAGTTACACGGTAATCACCTAGGGAGGTACAGGAATTGCAGACCTCAAGGAAATATATCTGCTCTGGAAAAGACGCTACTTCTGAGGGTCTTTTACATGTGAGCCAATCTTAGGCTAATTAAATTATTTAAGAGAGTTGGTATCCACTCAAAAAAAAAAAAATTGCAGAACTGGGTTGTCTCTTAATTTGAAGGCCAATAAATACAAAAGAAGTTCTGAGAGAAGTGCTGCCGAAACAAGAGACATGAGTGCAGCAGAAAATTAATGGTGGCCTTAGGCTATTGCTTATTCTACCTCTCCACCAAATTACATCTTAGATTTATTACCGTAAACAAGTTCATATTATTAAGTCTATTATTAACAAAAATCTATTATTAAGTACCAGTAAAATTTTCTGAAAACAATTTATAAGCTTAAGAAAAGTCGGAACACTAAAAACATTTCATTTTTTACAATATGACATAAGATGGTAGTCTACTATAAAACAACACTGATTATCTGTGGAAAATAATATTAAGACAGCTAAATGTCTTACATAAGATCTGAAGTGTTGAGAATATTATCAATGAGAAAGGAAACAGAAACACAGTTCATTTCAATGCATACTACAAAAATTTAAAACATTTGAAAATCCCTAAAGCCACTTAAAATTTAAACCTTTACTTAAATTATTCAACACACAATTAATATCAACTTAATGGAATCCTTAAAACAAAACTACTTTTTCTATTATTTGGATATTGCATGGAAACACAAGCAAACACGAACGTTCAAAAAGTCCATTCATTAAGTTAAATGTTTATAATACTCATACATATCCTGCCTACAATACAAATTAAATTCATTATCCGATTTCTTTGTAACCAACAAACGTTTTTTTGAAATAATGCATCTATCATTTAGGTATTATAGCTTCAACCATTTCATATGTTAGTGTCTTTTTTCATTTATCATTTTAATGATTAGTGTCTGAATACTAAACCATCACTGTTTTTACAATTCCTATTTATAATTTAAATTTTTTACTGAAACTTTTCAATGTACATGAAAGTCATCATTTTTTATGACAATTTATCTTGATATAAACTTGATACAGTGTGAATGAATTTAAACGCGGTACAATAATGTAATACAGTAATACCTCGACTTACACTACCCCGTCTTACGCAATTCCCAAGTTACGAGATTTTAAATCATGATGACTCAACATTAAGGGGCCATGTAGCTGTCGCGCTGTAGCGTCATGAGAGCGTGTCTCGCTTGATCCACATCGACAACAGGCTCAGTTGTGTGTTAGCTGTAGATTGTAGTCATACGTGTAAATTGTGGTGCCGAGAGAGCTATCTAAAGTAAAACACATTTTATTTGTGTTACAAAGTTGTTGTGTTGTATTAATTTTATTTATGGGCACTTGATAAACTTTACTACGTCAACCAAAAGAAGTAGAAGGGATTCTTTTGCATTAAACAAGAAAAGAAAAACATCTTTGGAATGTAAGCTTCACATTACCAGACACTTCGATGCAGAAATAAAAATTTGTGCAAAGAGGTTTGATCTACCGGAATCAACAGTCAGAACGATTATAAAAAGTAAAGAGAAAACTCTCGAAGCTGTATAAAATGCCCAATCTTTAAATTAAACCATCATTCGTAAACGTCATGGTATTATTGCTGAGATGGAAACAATGTAAAAATTATGGTGTAACAATCAAGTAACAGTGAAAAATTGTCCTGTTGACCAGAACGCGATTTGTTCTCCAGATTAACTGATTTTTGACAGATTAAAAGAAGAAGCTGGAGAGGTAGCTAAGGATGAAATGTTTAAAGCTAGCAACGGTTGGTTCAGTCGATTTAAAAGTAGTTGTAACTGGCACAGTATTGCAGAAAGTGAAGAGGCAGCAAGTTCTGATAAAGAGGTTGCGTCCCTCTCATAGTTTATCGCTCATAAAATCCAAGGGCATTAAAAATATTTCTAAAGCTGGCTTCCTGTGATTTGGAAGTCGAATAGGAAGGCTTGGGTGACAGCTTCCCTGAGGACTGGTTTGCTCATCATTTCATATCTCAAGTTGAATGTTATTGTAGGTCTCAACAAATTCCTTTTAAAATGATGCTATTTTTTGACAATGCACCTGGCCCTCCCCCTTCTACTTTAACTAATTCCGACACACGCCTGAAAGAAATATTTTTGCCACCAAACACAACTAATTTGCTTCAACTGATGGATCAGAAGGTCATCAAAACATTCAAAGCTTATTATACAAGAAGATCACTTGCGCATCTGCATGAGGCTGAGACAGTACAACAAGCTCTCTGTTTAAGATTTTTTGAAACAATTCAGTGTTTTAGATGCAGTGAGAATAATTGGACAATCTTAGAATGAAATTTAACAAAAACCTTTTAATGACGTTTGGAATAAGCTGTGTCCATTTTTTTCGCCACTGAATCTCAAGCGGTATCGGTGACAGAGGCCGACGAAATTGCTATTGTGATTGAAGAAGTTGTAGCTTTTGCCAAACTACTAAACTTAGAAATGGATAATGATGACGTTCAAAAACTGCTAAATTCACACGACCAGGAACTGACAATTAATTGATGAGCTCATAGAAATGCGTGAGTAAGAGCAAGACCTTAAAAACCCAGATTCTTTAGACACAGTTAACGTACATGATAAAATGACGGTTAGAAACTTGATAAAAGGCCTTAGTTAAAATGAGCAAGGCTTATAACTTTTGGAAAGCATAAACTCCAAGGATGAGCGCATTTCTGCTACAAAACGAGGAGTAAAAAAAATATTAGCTAGTTATGAGGAAATTCTGCGTGAGAAGAAAACATCTTCAATTCGTCACACGAATTTAATAGATTTTATGAAGCCTTCTATATCAAATTAACTTTTTTTCAATATGTATGAATATAATTATTTGTTGTATTATGTTTTAAGATTTTAATACATACACATTCTTTATCTAAACTATTGGTTTATTTAGTCTTTGGTCCCAACTCAACATGATTCGTATTTGATTGTATGTAAAATTATACCCTGACTTACGCGAATTTGTTTACATTGTTATCGCCTGGTCCTACTTATCGCGCAAGTACGGGGTATTACTGTAGTTATATTTATTCTGAAAACCAACTAAAGCATCAGGATACTTAATTTTTATTAGATCAATGATGAAATTTCTATAGCCAATGGTGTCCTGCTGGACCAAATGGAACCTTATAATAAAGTACACAATTAACATTAAAATAACAGCATTACTCTCAAACTAAAATATGTCAGTGAAATCAAAATTCTGACACATTTTTTTCACAAGTTTCCAGCCAAAAATCAAATGGCTACACATGTAATCACCCCTTACATTGCAATCTTCACAAAGAATAAATTTTTAAGTATGACTCCATCTTCCTTGAAAAAACCTGTCTTCTATTCCAAACTGACTTCATTTCATAACTCCGAAGAAAATTGTGCTATAAGTTAAAAACTCATTTGATTGTAAATAATAAGTGAATTAATTCATTAAGAAAGTAGAAGCCTTTTAATGTTTAGAAAAATGTTTTAATCAAAGGTTACATTTCTTTATCAAGAGTTGCAAGTGTATTATATATAGATTCTATTGGCAAATTTGACTGATTTTAAAAAACAAAATTATAATCTTTTATGCAGAAAAATGTAGTACATTTTTAATACATGGACAAACAGATCCACCTTTATCTTCTTGTATGGATCTCCTTTGATGGAAGTGTATGCCATTTTATTTGTGTTTTAAGGTGTTTCTTGAAAGAAGCATTTTTATATTTTTGCTTATATTAATGAGGGCAAGTGATGACTTATCATTTTATTTATTAACCCATTAACACCCATGATTTTAAAATACTTTTTTTTGAAAATTTGTTATTCAATTGTATGTATATATGTACAGAGGGCGTATGTATAATTTTACAAAAATATATCTCAACTGTTATGAATGCTGAGGTGTAACAGGTGAATCAATGGGTTAGGATGCTGGGACAATCAAGTAACATAGCACTAATTATGAAAAAATATTTAGAAACGATATTTTGAACAATTAAAAGTTTGTTTTTAAAGTACAAATTATTTTGTCACAATGAAAAGATAAACTTGAAAATTGAATTTATCTTTCCTTGATGTGATAAGGGATAAAAGAGTCCTAGAATAAGTTACACTACATTTTTTACGAGAGGTACGAGGCTGCACTACTTCTTTCCTTGGCATCTTCTTGGTGTGTACTACATATATCTTGTCTTGACATAAAATGACCTCTTCCAACGTATTTCACATCTATGATGGTTGAGTAAGATGTATTATTTCACTTCCCTAGCTTTAAATGGTCCCCTTTAAAATATCCAATGACAAAATTTCTTCTCAATTCAAGAAGGTTTATGGTTGAAGAGGCCCTTTTTTGGATATAATCCAGATATTTACAACTGATATATCAAGCATTTGTGTAAATAAACACCAGCACCAGTTTCTACCATGAATAGGAACGTTATATTTCCCAACTAACCAATCATGGAGGTCAACTCTACTAATGCATTTGTTGTAGAATTTTATAACATTTGGTTGTGGAACAAACAACCTGCTCCACCATAATAAAAAGTGTCAAAATTTGTCCCAACTGTGATACGCTTGTTGTCATTTCATTTCATAAACAGAACTTCACCTTCTTGAAGTAAAAAGTGCCTCTTGGATCCTTTAAAGGACATTTGCACAAACAGTTATGCCTCAAAGTACAGTACAGTAGTTCTAAAAACCCAACATCTCTCCAATGAACGAGCAAATCTTTGTTGGTAAAGAGATCGTCAAAAAATACCCTTTAGCCTTTTGGGCTAAATATAGGACAAACATATTTAAAACAACACGAGACCCTAACACCAAATCTTCACTTTTATTTTGAACTACTTCCTTACCAAAGTCTAAATTGAAGTTGACTGTATCTACTTTAACAAAACTATTATTCCCCAAAAAACTATATGGCTGGTTTACTTGAAATGCAAACAGGCTTTTTTCCACATATGGCAAATAGAAAGGCCTAACTAAATCAATCATCAAACACAAAACACGTACTCTAAGAACCATTGGATCATCAAACAAATCGCAAATAATGCAAATAAATTCAAGCGCCTAATGAAATAACCTGATGTTTAAATATATCATCGTCTTATGAATAGAATATCATGATTCAAAGATGCCCCACACAAACATAGAGCAGAATCACACTCTCCCTCCTTAAATATAAATTCTGTGGAACATAATAAATATGTTCTGGCTAAAATTTTACATTTGATATATAATGTTCATTATAAAAAATATGGAAATTAAACTGAGTGTCAAGCTCGAAATAATACCTCCAAATCAAACTGTTCTAAGATGATTGGAAAGGGACATTCAATGAAAAAGTAACTACGGAACTCGTATTACACTACTAAATATAGTATTTTCTTCCATGAGTAAAAACCTAAAATAAAAAAATGTATTACGAGACAATTTTTTAAAAATGCGAGCATCTATTTATAGAATGATGAGCATTACAGGGTTGAAAGCAATAAGTTTTTATCACAGTAACATTCATCATGTGATAAAAAGCTAAATAGGTCGTTGGATTCAGTTGAACATAATGATGAAAAGAATGATTTTCAATTCTGGTAAATAAACTCCTATATTTCAAGTTCTTGGTCTCAGTTTTTCATCTGTTTTTCCTTTTGTATGAATGTTTTACTAAAAAAAATATTTACTTATGAATTAGGATTTTCAGAGCTTCATCATTCTCCTCAAGCTCACTTTTGGTGACTTGAGAGATATGTATTTCATAACAGTTTGTTTTATTCTTCTTCATCCACATGTAACAGCATTTTCAAGGGTTCATTACTTTTTTCATAGTCAATGTTTGTTTACCATTAACCTAATGCAGAAAGAAACAAAACTAACACACACACACACACAAAACTTATTGTGGGCTTATTAACTCAGCTCACAAGACAATCTAAATATTACAAAGCATGTCAGCAAACCAGAAATGTTCCAGTGAATGCAGACATTAACTAGGTAATACGTCAACTAGTCAGATCCTGACTTACCTAAAAGATACCAGCAATGTCAGAAGATATATATTCTTGATTTCTTTTAAAAAAACTGTGTAATTCCCAAATAGAAACATTTTAAGTTGAGTACATTTACGCTTTAGATTTTTATAACCATATCTAAACTTTATTGAAGATATTGATTTTATGACACATAATTGTTATTAGGAAAAAATACTTTTTCAACAGAAAGAACTTAGTCGCATTTTAGGGAATGTCAACATTTTCGGTTTGCTGACATTCTCTGTAACATCAACATAAAACTGAGCTGCTTAGAATAAGATATTATAAGCAATAATTTTTGCAAGATGAGACCTAGTTAACAGTTTTTAACACTAGACCTACCAAGGTGTGTCCCATGGACAGGATACTGAAAAGGTGATTTATTATAGGCAAAAATGTAATTTTACAGAACTGGTGTTTTTTTTTCAAAATGGGGTTTACAGATTAAGAATGGAAACCCTAAAAGATCTCCCTAGTTTCAAAACTCATTTAACAAGATCCAAAATAAGTCTTAATGCTGTACAAAGAAGTAATATCATAGAAGACCAGTTCTTTATCATGCAATTAGAACTGACTGCAATTAAATAATTAATGAAATCATTAGATATAGAAATAACTTGCAGTTTAAACAAACAGAAAAACCTATCTTCTATGGATACCTTTTATGCATTCATATTGAATAACAAGATTGATTCTACTCTATTTCTGCACTCAAGGACATCATAGTGAATTTTTCATCTACTTTTGAGCATGAAGCACACAAGGAAACTCTTGGTATGTTAACTACACATTATTACTATAAAGTCATATCTGCATGGTAGCTACTATGCCATGGCATAGTAAGTTCTATCATCATGCCATTTCAACAACATCCAACAAAAGAAGATTCCTAAAATTATAGTTAGGCAAATACCACACTCGGTTTTGTTTCAAAATTTATTGCAACATGGAGAAAACTATTAACTAACTTGATTTTCACCTATGCCAGCAGTGATTCTGAAACTGGGCAGTAACATTTTTAAACATATAGCAACAATGAACATTAATCAAAACCACTCTTGACCTACAGTAAAATATATTAAATTGGTTTTGACTTCTAAGGTTTTTCAAGATACATGCCCCAGGACAGATACTGCTGTCTTATTTTTTCCCGATAATTGCATATACAGAATTTTAAAGATATGTTCAACCAATAATTGAGAATAATAAGATCACCAGCTATGCCATATTCTCTTAATTTAAATAAATAAAATCTTTTAACTGCAATTAAAAACTTTTTATTTAAACCCTAACTTAGAATTATTATTCTTCTGACGACTTCTTTGCAGCTGTAATGTGCATAAGGGTTTAAATAATAACTGTAAATAAGGGTCTAAATAAAAAGGTTTTATTTATTTAAATTCAATAATTGAGAACGTTTAACAAATTTCTATGGTTGGACTACCTTTGCAGAGAATCATCTCTAGATGAATACATGTTACTGTGGGCAAGGGAGATGTACATATCAAATGCCAGACTTGCATAAGTACGGTATATTAACTTAAATTCAAAACTGTACACATAGACTGTATAGTTTATTTTACAGTTTCAGTGAAGATTTTATTTTTACATATATATCAGTAGATTCATTTTAAACTCTTACATATTATTTCTTACATATAATTTCTACAAATATACCGAATTTAATTACATGCTCCATCAAACACTAAATAAAACAAATACAATTTAAACCTCACAGTTTCATTAAGGTTTATGAAAAAATAATAGAATTAAGAGTATGCAACAATTCAATAACAGTCAAGACAAATTGCCAATTTCAGACTCATTCTACACCCAAATAATATTCAGCATACACTGGCGTATGATACAATAAAAAATTCTGAGGAAAACTATTATTGTTTACTTGTTTCAAAAATATCTCTTACTGACTTCCGAAACAATTATACCGCGAAAATAGATTTACTTCAGTGTTATAAGAGGAATGAAGGCAGGACAGATTGGCTGATATAAGACGAGTTAGTTATTAAAAAAAAATACACTTTCTAATTAATGAAGAATCTTTCTTGTAAAGAACACGATATAAATAAAATATATATACTATTCAAATATTAGAAAATTTAAATAAAAAGACTTTCTTACCTAATAATTCTAATGACCTGGCACTCTGTCATCAGTTTCTTCAGTTTGTCTGGAACCCTCACCATGGCATCCATACAATCATAGAGGAATCTGAAACAAAATTAACTCTCCCCTACCTACAACACAATTTCAAGAAGCCTATACAAGTAAATCCCTTGCTTGATCTCACTATCTTACATTCGTATAAATAAATATATCGTTTAATAATATAAACAGACAGTACAACAATTTTACTCCAAAAACCTAAGCAGAAGTGCTAAAACCTTTAGTTTCCTCAATGATTAGAATCAATATATTTTTTTATAAACTGTTTCTTACTCATTTCAATTGGACCTTCACTTTTAAAACCATAAATAACTACATTAAGTTCATTTTTATTTTGGTATCTTAGGATTGGATTTATTCATTATAGGTCTTATTTTATGTTTTAATTAACAGTAAATACTAATTTATTCTTGAGGTGAAGTATTGTTTCAGTAAGTAGTAATATTTCATTTACTTTTTACATTTAATGTTAAAAAAAATAATTAAATATTCTTATGACAGGTTTGAACATATACAACAAATTATCATACTATCTTAATAATATTAAATAATTTTACAATGATTTTAACCAGTTATTTTGAAAAATTAATTTACATGTAGTAATATAATTTTCAGTTTTGTATAATTTATTAGTGTCTTTAAAGTTATAGTATGTTTAATATATTACATTAACGTAAACATGTTATTTAATTATTCCCAAGACCGGCACTGTTCATTAACGCACCTGTGTAAGATTTTATCCACTTTTATACCAACAATTCCTAATGATTTAACTAAATAATCAGAAATACTCACCTAAATAAAATATATCTTCGAACTGAATTTACACCTCTGGAAAATGAAGAAATCTTCTGCTAGGGATCATCATCCAATAGAAAGTGGCATTGCTTCTTTTCAAATTTACAAATATTTTTATTTTACTTACCCATGTTTAAAAATGTATATTTTTAAAGTACTTTATACTAAAACAAAATTATTGAAATGAAACTGAATTTATACTTATGAAGTTTTAAATATGACTACTAATAACATGCAAAATGGTTGAATTAGGAAAATTTTTAAATTGTTATAGTTAAGTAGCTATTAATTCAAATTTATAAATATTAACATAGTTTTAAATATTCACAAAATAGTATATTAATTTGAGCTTACCTCTTTGAACTATATTCTTCAACAAGGCACAGATAGCTTCTACAGTATTCAACCTTTAAAATCATCTTCTATATAGTCTTCATTCTTCAAGAAAAACTCCAAAACCATAACCAAATATTTAACTAAATATAATCATTAACAGTATACTTATGCCACGATAAAAAGCAAATATTATGAATTAATTTTTAAAAACAAACATTTTGGGATATAAAGTGCAAAATTTATCACGCGGAAGTAGTATAAAATTTAAGTAAATATTTTAAATCTTACTTGTGTTGATTACAAAACTTTCCATAAAACTTTATATTGGTATTTAGATTTCTCAATGTTTTACTTAACCAGAAGTCGTGTGTTAAAATTGTTTCATTCCGAAATTAAACTGAAAGTAAATAAATGATAGTGTAAACTGCAAATAACGGCATTTTTATTGAAACGACAAACCGTTTCTCTCCATAAATTAACTAAATAAATAAATAGATACTTACAAAAGAATGAAGAAAGGAGTAAAACCTGATCATTTCTTGAAATTTCCTCTTCACTAAGCTTCTTTATTCCCAGGCTAACACTCTTCAAGGTGACTTGTTGCTAATATTAAAATCCACCTTCTCTTTACTCCTTAATTTAGAAGTTTAATAAATGATGAAACAAAACATAAAAATATTGAATTCACCTAAGTTAATGATTCTGCAAGAAAAAAAAAGAAATAATGTACACTTGATATGTTACTTACCTTATCAGCAGATATATAAAACGGAGTATTTATATACAGAATAAGTCATACTGAAGTTATATTACAAGGCAGAAGACAGATTAGCAAGAGCCAACCAGATTAACACATAACCATAGCAAATTTAGCACATGCAGTGCACAACAACCACAAGCAACTACTAACTAACACAAACCAGTTTTATTATTTCAAATGACAACCTTTTTATTTATGTACTATAATAATTTATATTTCTAATATTATTAAAAATATTTTCGCAACTTTTTGTATAGACTTTAAAAATAGAAAATTAGGTTTGTTAGTAAAATTTTGTATCTACTTATTTTTAATTCTTTGCTCATTTTTAACTCTAAATATAAAGGATGCCATTAAAACTACCACTCCCAGAGGTAAATAAAACCAAAATACATTTTTTCTGAAGTACACATCTAAAGCATTAAATCTCTTCAATTGACTTAAGGTTCAATTTGAAAAAAAACCAATTAACGTACAATTAATCTTTAAATGAATATGTTAAATACAATATTGATTGACAGTATAATGAAAGGGTACTAAATAGAAAAAACAAATGAAGTTGTTCGGGTTAGAATGTTAGATTTCAAAAATATAAAATTATCATAACACAAACCTTGCACTTTAAAGAAATCTCTGTCAACTGTTTCTAGTAATGTTACAAATCATGAATTTAAAAAGTTTGTTATATTAGGATAAAATATATTATATATATATAAAAAAACGTGGAATAAATCAGTACACCTCTGGAAGTGTTTCTTTAATAATGATTTCTGAGACAACAGCAAGTAAGGCAATGGATGTATTGGTTTAATAAAACTTTGACATTTTATAAAAATAGAATATTATATAAAACTTTCAACTAGATTCCCCTTCTATACTACAACATACGGGATATACAGTATATATATATATATATATATATATATATATATATATATATATATATATATATATAATAATTCATAAAGTGACAAATCAACCCATTCTTAACTATTTTTTTATTTGTAACAAATAAATGTATTCTGAAAATAGTTCATGTAAGCAGACAAAACAATTATTGGTTTGTAAAAAAAAATCTAAAAACAAGGCTATAATTTATATTCAATATTCATTTCTCAATTTCTTGTCAACTTTAATTTTATAATTTCTTTTTATAAATTTAAACCATACAAAAATACTCAAAATAAAATGTTTCAAGTAAATTTGAATTTATTTAGCTTTAAACAATAGATTTACAGCAATTAAATCACTTCATTAAGGAAACTTTGAAAGGAAGCTTGCTGTGCCTCAAATTAAAAAACAATGTATTATAAAAGTACACCTTTCTTACCTTGGGAGTTCTGATTAGCACCAGATCCTTCTTGGGAAGACAGGAACATTTCGTCATTAGATCCATCTGCTGACAACTGCCATGGAGCCATTCCTAAAACACAAATGGATTTACAAATACATGTTATTACAAGGAGATTAATTTGGATAAAAATATAAAAAATTAATTATATTCTTAATTGAACAATAGAACTGAAAATTTTATTAAATGAAATGTGCTTAAACCAAACCGGCACTTAATTTTTCTGTCATTTAAAACTAATTCAGAAGTGAATGATTAAATTCATGCTATAGTTTTGACTACTGTGATAAGTTCAAATAACTTTTACAAGTATTTTTCTAATTTTATCCTTTTTTTCATTAAGATCCTGAGATATCAAAATTAAAAATTATTTCAATTAATGATGCAGATTTCAAACGACAATGCAGATTGTTGTGTATTTCAAATTAAATCTTAAATGATGCAGATTGTTATTATTATTATAATTAATACCAATGTTCAAACCATTAATATAAAATAAGGACAATTTTATACGATTAAATATATTTCTTATGCAGAAAAATTGCCTTAAATCAGTAGATTTTAGTGAATTATAGTAATATCACACCATCCATAGACATAGAACTTATATCAAAATTTTACCTAATTAAAAGTATTTAGTTGGTATTAAATACTAAGTATAAATATCGACCAGTTGAAGGAATTTTTTGACAATACTTCCATTTAACCCACTCCACCCTATGGACGAAAGATTTTTTTTGTGTCACATTAGTAGTGCAGATCATACAGACCCCAGTTTTTTCATCTTTGTTTGCTACAAGGTATCTGTAACTTCAAGTTTATTGACACAGTTATTGATAAGTTTTTGAAGTGTTACTACTAGACTATGTAGCTATCTCTAAGGGATATTTATAGCCTCTTGAAACCTGAAGCTAAGGATATACATTTGTGACCCATCAGTTATCCTTTTATCAGATATTCTAGACATGATAGATAGACCCATCACCAAATTTAATGTCAAGTAGAGTCTCTTGTTCATTAAAGAAATTACTGAATAGCTGATATTTGTCATGTGCCACATTGTGTGAACATGGGAAATCTGTGGAAGGTTTAGTAAAATTATAAATTTAAAAACTACTTGCAAATATATATTATAGTTTTTATAATTGGTGTATTTTTGTATACATCTCTTTAGATTTGAGAATAATAATAGTGGAAATTTAGAAGCTTCAACTGCAAAACCATAAAACTTAAAACCATAGGTAACTTTTATTTTGTTTTTTCTTTTAATAATTAGAATTACAAATAATAATCCAACTAAGAGACAAAATAATGAATAAAAAATTACACCCGTTATTAGTGAGAATCTTTTCTTAGCAGAACAAAACTCAATTGATGAAAGTAATTAATTAATTACTATCTGCTGAATGTTATGGTTCCCATCTATTTAGATATATGTTATGTGTTGAGCCCTTTGTTATTAAAGACACACCATTTGATGTTGTGTTATGCTACATGACATTTTATAATCCAAAGAACATAATGTCCAGAAAAAAGAACTAAAACATCCAAAGTCTATCACATTCACTTACAAATAATAATAAATTAACAAATAATAAACTAAGGTACAAAATAATGAAAAACAAAATTAAACCTGTATAAAATATATATTATATTCATATCGTAAAAAAAAATATTTATATAACTATCAATATTTATATAAATAATAAAATAATTTATTGTTTATAAAAGTATGAGTATTTTTGTAGCAAAGTACAACAATTGACACCAATTATTTCAACTCGCTGATTGCCAACGTGTGCACAAATTTGGAATATCCATAACACTATTTAGAATAGCCCTTCCACTAACACACAATTTGATGTTGTCATGCTGCATATTTTATATATTTTTTTTTTAATCCAAGCCTGTCACATTCACTAACAGATGTTTCCTACATAGATTGTTTGTTACCATTTATATGTAAGAGTAAGTTGAAATATCAAAAGCAAAATATATGTTTAAAAAAACATGTTCTATATCAATATAACTTTATTCTTCCTTAAACAACTAAGTTACCTGTTTCACTTATTTTTTACCCAAATTTTAATACCAGCCTCGACGACCTATTCGTTTTCATGATAATGTACTAATATCCCTAATGCAAAATTTAATTTTTCGGCCTAGTTTTTCACTTATAAATAACCAAAGGCTCAAGATTTATTCCACCAGCAATAAATGAAATAGTCACAGAAAAACAAATTTTCTGTGTCTTGTTCTTTTAACAATAATTGGCTTTTCATTCTATGTTTACCGTCATTATCATTCAAGTAAATATTCAATGGTGTTTTGTTCATATCCCAAAG
This sequence comes from Prosapia bicincta, assembly GCA_036971475.1. Taxonomy (NCBI): domain Eukaryota; kingdom Metazoa; phylum Arthropoda; class Insecta; order Hemiptera; family Cercopidae; genus Prosapia; species Prosapia bicincta. The sequence continues at coordinate 6,473,034 of JBAIZL010000001.1, forward strand.
TTGTCAGTCATATTTACTAATCTTGTCACCATATTTTGGTAGCTTTTCAAAATGTTGGGTTTTTCATAGAACTATGTTATGTTGTTTCATAAAACAGCTATAGTAACTACTTTCTACCAGAAAATTTGGCGAGTGATTGAGATTATCTTCAGTGCAGCTCAGTGCATTAAAGCGTGAAGTCTGTAGTAATGTAACCACTCAAACTACTTTCAAGCACCTATTCTACTTTTTTTTTAAATTCCAGCCAACATACACTTTGTGATCAGACCTTTAGACCCTGGCATTCCTCTGATTTATACTTCACTTTTACTCTGTTCATACAAAAATATTTTGTTAACAAACTTAAAAAATCTGTTTATTGATTTTGTAAGCGCTTATTAACTGTTGTTTATAATTTTCTCCAAGTTAATTTTTTAATCTAAAAGAAAATTTATATTCCGATTGTGTAACCTCACTTATTATTAGACTAAGACAATTATTTGTGTAACCTCACTTATTATTAGATTAAGAGACAGTTATAGGTGTAACGTCACTTATTATTAGACTAAGACAGTTATTCATGTAACCTCACTTATTATTAGACTAAGACAGTTATTTGTGTAACCTCACTAATTATTAGACTAAGACAGTTATTTGTATAACGTCACTTATTATTAGACTATGACAGTTATTTGTGTAACCTCACTTATTATTGGATTAAGAGACAGTTATAGGTGTAACGTCACTTATTATTAGATTAAGACAGTTATTCATGTAACCTCACTTATTATTAGACTAAGACAGTTATTTGTGTAACGTCACTAATTATTAGACTAAGACAGTTATTTGTATAACGTCACTTATTATTAGACTATGACAGTTATTGGTGTAACGTCACTTATTATTAGACTATGACAGTTATTGGTGTAACATCACTTATTATTAGACTAAGACAGTTATTTGTGTAACCACACTAATTATTAGACTAAGACAGTTATTTGTATAACGTCACTTATTATTAGACTATGACAGTTATTTGTGTAACCTCACTTATTATTAGATTAAGAGACAGTTATAGGTGTAACGTCACTTATTATTAGACTAAGACAGTTATTCATGTAACCTCACTTATTATTAGACTAAGATAGTTATTTGTGTAACGTCACTAATTATTAGACTAAGACAGTTATTTGTGTAACGTCACTTATTATTAGACTATGACAGTTATTGGTGTAACGTCACTTATTATTAGACTATGACAGTTATTGGTGTAACGTCACTTATTATTAGACTGTGACTGTTATTTGTGTAACCTCACTTATTATTAGATTAAGAGACAGTTATATGTGTAACGTCACTTATTATTAGACTAAGACAGTTATTTGTATAACGTCCCTTATTATTAGACTATGACAGTTATTGGTTTAACATCACTTATTATTAGACTATGACAGTTATTGGTGTAACATCACTTATTATTAGACTAAGACAGTTATTTGTGTAACCACACTAATTATTAGACTAAGACAGTTATTTGTATACCGTCACATATTATTAGACTATGACAGTTATTGGTGTAACGTCATTTATTATTAGACTATGACAGTTATTGGTGTAACCTCACTAATTAATAGACTAAGACAGTTATTTGTATAACGTCACTTATTATTAGACTATGACAGTTATTGGTGTAACGTCACTTATTATTGGACTAAGACAGTTATTGGTGTAACGTCACTTATTATTAGACTATGACAGTTATTTGTGTAATCTCACTAATTATTAGACTAAAACAGTTATTTGTATTACGTCCCTTATTATTAGAATATGACAGTTATTGGTGTAACCTCACTAATTATTAGACTAAGACAGTTATTTGTATAACGACACTTATTATTAGATTATGTCAGTTATTGGTGTAACATCACTTATTATTTGACTATGACAGTTATTGGTGTAACCTCACTAATTATTAGACTAAGACAGTTATTTGTATAGCGTCACATATTATTAGACTATGACAGTTATTGGTGTAACGTCACTTATTATTAGACTATGACAGTTATTGGTGTAACCTCACTAATTATTAGACTAAGACAGTAAATTTGTATAACGTCACTTATTATTAGACTATGACAGTTATTTGTGTAACCTCACTAATTATTAGACTAAGACAGTTATTTGTATAACGTCACTTATTATTAGACTATGACAGTTATTGGTGTAACGTCACTTATTATTAGACTATGACAGTTATTGGTGTAATGTCACTTATTATTAGACTAAGACAGTTATTTGTGTAACCTCACTAATTATTATACTAAGACAGTTATTTGTATAACGTCACTTATTATTAGACTATGACAGTTATTTGTGTAACCTCACTAATTATTATACTAAGACAGTTATTTGTATAACGTCACTTATTATTAGACTATGACAGTTATTGGTGTAACGTCACTTATTATTAGACTATGACAGTTATTTGTGTAACCTCACTAATTATTAGACTAAGACAGTTATTTGTGTAACCTCACTAATTATTAGACTAAGACAGTTATTTGTGTAACCTCACTAATTATTAGACTATGGCAGTTATTGGTGTAACGTCACTTATTATTAGACTAAGACAGTTATTTATGTAACCTCACTTATTATTAGACTAAGACAGTTATTTGTATAACGTCACTAATTATTAGACCAAGACAGTTATTGGTGTAACGTCACTTATTATTAGACTATGACAGTTATTACACATAAAAGCCATTAAATAAAAAATGCACTAATAAAAACTATATTCAAAATTATAAAATACCTACGATATTTGTGGTTACTGCAATTAAGACAAATACTGCTGTTATGTAATTAGAAGCCCATGAATGTTGAAGTACAGAATTCTTAAATTTTTGTTTCCAGATAAAATTATTACAAATCAGCAATTTTGTCCCTAAACAGATACAGTATTCTCAAGCCTTTCATTTTACCTCAAAAATGTGTATCAGTTTTTTCTGCTCTTAAATAAATTTACCGATATACTGTAGAGATAGGAGAGTATGGTAAGTATACTGAAATATTGTAACACCAATGATGTGAATCAAAATAAATTTGGATAAATGGTATTTTGAAAAAAGGGTGAATTCTGATTACTTACTACATGTATTTTGCAAATTGGATGAAAATTATATTTTGTTATAGTCTTATTTTTTTTAACTAAAATTCTGAGTATTTTCACAAAGAATCGGACTCGAAATTTGCTTTCCCATAGAATGTTGTAGCAAAAACCAATTGAAAATGGCACCTTCTATTTATTAGCTTTTTGCTCCTTTCATTGATATTCTTGAAGAACTTGTCTAAGTAATGACATGGAGTTTAAATTATTATATTTAGTTAGTGATTTCAATGTCTGAAATTGTTATTTGCCCAACACCGTATACCTCAGACAACTGTTTACCTGTAACTCTTATAATTCCTATAATACCTGTAATACCTATAATTAGTTTATCCGCTTAAAATAAAACAGCTCGTTTTATGTTAGTAGCCATTGTGAATGACCAAATGCACTCAAAAATAAAACAATGAACAGATGCAAAAGACTACATTAAAGTAGTAGGTATAAAACCCCTCTGACCGGGGGAATATCTAAAGAATATATCAACTTCTCAGATATCTATGGAATTATCAATTGTTTCTCACACGCAAATTAATTCCTTGCTTCTATTGAGTTGTATTTCGCTACAAAATATTCAACATCAAAAAATTGTGTAGATAAGTTGCACATAAAATTCTTGCACCTGAATGAAAAAAAACTCATGAAAATATTGACACTCGGAATGTCAAATGACTGAAAATAGCTTCACAGGGTTTTCATTATGAAAATATACAAACTCACCATGCATTGTCAAGATGTTTCTACCTGAATGAGATAGTGATAGACAATATGCTATTTTCGCTAAAGGCATCATGTGACATACCTATTCTTCAATATCAAATTTTCATTAAAAAAACAAGATTTCCTACCACTGGTGTTGAAAGCGAAAGCATCATGAACAAGCACACTGAAGACGTCTAGCACTATTCGAATAATGGAAAGTTAGCAAAGGTGCATTGTAAGGATTGTTATTGAAGGGGATAAAAACTGTATATCTATAAAATAAATTTTTTTACAATACAGACCAGGTTAATTTGCAGTCACACCTTTTACTAGTTATGTAAATAATATTCTCATAAAAGGGAATTTTAAATTCCATTGTTATTTCTCAACTTTTCCTATCAATAGCGTTTTTGTACTTGAGGTATTTATAATAATAACTATAATTTTTATACAAATTACTTATTTAAATGTCGAGCAATAGCTTTAGTATCATTTAATAAAGATCTAGGTAAACATATTAGTTTTTAAGTTTCCTACCTCAGGAAAAATGTATTAAGTTACAAGATACTAACCTGGACTCCCTGAGGTAAATGAAGGACCCGGCCTATTCAGGTTTGCTTCGTCATGATCATCTCCATCTAAAGTTGTATCTTCAACACTATCTTCATTTTCATAATCTAAATATTCAGTCTTTGGTTCCACTAAAGGTTCAGAAACTTCAGTTTTAATCACAGATTTTGTATTACCGGATTGTCCAAGATAACTATCTGATTCATTGCGTTCGGTCTCTAGCGGCATTTTAGGAATTGTAGCAGTTGAAGGAGATATATTTACAGTAGGAACATTAGTGGAAGGAGTATCACTAGAATTGCCTTCAGAGAAGGATTCTGAATAATGAGTGACAGCTGAAAACAAATTAGAATCTGTACTAGAAGGTCTAGTTGGCCTTCGGCGTTTCCTTGGCAGTGGAGACCCGCATTCATCTTGAACAACTGGACTTTTAGTTTGTACTAAGTCTTGGGGATTAATAAGAGTTTTTTTCTGTTCTAATCCATATACAGTATGGGGAACTACAGTTCTTGGATTAGCAAGAAGAGGCACATGTGTTGGAGGTTTCTTTGTTTCATGCCTCTTTACTTGATCACTTCCATTTTCATTTCCTCCTCCACTACTACTAGCCCCACCCCGATCGCTTAGTCCTTTAATCTGAAGTGATTCTGCAGCTTTAAGAAAATGACCTAATTGTTCTTCAGAAATATTTACTTCTCCACGATACATATAGTCCAACATTGCTTTTAATTCTTGATACTTTACATCTTTTAAAATTAGAATTGGATGCTGATCAAAATGTTGGCTCAGCATTGCCTGTAACAAAAAAAAATGACACTTGATATTTTAGATAAGAGAATATTTAAAAATTAACATAGGTTATGCGCCATAGAAAATTATTATTCAAAAAAAGTTGTTCAGCAAATATAGAAAACTGATTAGTAATAACAAACAAACATTTCATTTTAACGATAATTTTACAATCGGCTAGGATTATAATAATTTAGCTAAATTGCTCCAACCCTATGTATGACAATTTTTTTTTTATAAACTGACCCGACTTCAAAAAACCCCTGAATCTATAATTTTTACTTACTAAAAAATAAAAAATTATTTTTTAATAACGAAAACATAATTTATCATAAGCTTATTACCCACAAAATTTTCAAGTCAGAGTCGAATTGCATACTTGAACATACTGAACTGTAACATTTATAGAATGGGCTATATAATGTTGTTTAAGAATTGGAAGAATAGATTAGAAATAACTCACACAAAATGTGAAATCAGAGAAATTCATTAAGAGATTGGTTAGATTAAATTAAAACTAATTTTAGGTGAAAGCCTAGAAAAGGTTTTAACATATAAAAAAGATTATGAACTGGAAAGAATGCATTAGGAAATTTGTTGGATCAAATAACCTAACAAATTAAATTAGAACAAGATAATCTAATAATAATAAAATATAAAAAATTGTAAACTGTGTTAACATAGGGCATAAGTAATTACATGAAAGAGAAGGTGAAACACGATGGTAAACAATGAGATAGAGGTTATGTTTGTATTAATCCATGCCAAACACACACATTTCGGAATTATTACAAAAGTAAAAAGCAAAGACACTGCACACACAAATAGTAGTAATTAAATAAACACTGGAAGGTTTTTTGAGGATAGGATAGGTGAAACAGTATGTTAACCAAATTAAAACGGTTGAAAACAATTTCGTTAGTTGATCAGATTTAAACCCAAGAAAGTAGGTCAGTGTTACAGTCGACTCTAGTGGGAAAAAATGGAACCTGAAATGGAACATGAAAGCAAACGTTTATGGATAATTAATATGAAGTTTGGAGAAGGAATTGGCGCCATGTTTTAAACATTTTAAAAATAAAAACGACGCGTTAGTCTGGCGTGGGCAGCCGAACGAAGCGAAGCCATTCTTAGAAGCCAAAATCCCGTTTGAAGCATCTCATCAAAATTATACGAATTTGTGAAGAAACTTGGCCAAAATAAAACGAAAATAAGTGAATTTAAAACCTATAATACAGTATTATTATAATTAAAGTAACCAAAAAGAATTTAATTGTGTGAAACATAAAATTTAAAGAGAACTGAATCCTATATGAACAACCAGCAAAACTCCGGAAATTGATAAGTACATAGCGGTATAAAAATAAACCTTTAGTGAACTTTTAAAATTATAAGAAAATTTAAAATTGTAAATTATTAGAATATCTTGAAATAATATAATAGTTTAGTAGTAAAAAAGCCTAATCCAGTTCAAACAGGTTAGGGACCGTTTCCTTATTCCAAATTTAAGATTTTACATCAGGAAGTTAATTATTAAAACTATTTTTTAAAATTAATTTTATTTATTAAAATTTATTTAATTAACCAAAGAGTTAAAAGATATAGCCCATGCATTAAACCCCCGAGATATTAAGAGGTCTTAGAAAATAGTCTAGGTTATAAAATCTTGTAACTAAAATATTAAGAATTGAGTTTAGTCTATTATGTTAAAACTTGTTAAGTATTTTTGTTCTGTTTATTGTGTAAACTAAAAAATTGTTAAAATTAAAAGAATTTAAATTATTCCAGAGTTTTTGTTGTTTTAAATTTAATAGAAATTCATATATATAATAATAGAAATTCATAGCATATTCAATCATTTCTTCCATACACTTATTTTATAGATAGTGCTAGGTTAACTTGTTCTCATTTTATTTGTTAGGTTATTTGATCCAACAAATTTCCTAATGCATTCTTTCCAGTTCAGAATCTTTTTTATATGTTAAAACCTTTTTTAGGCTTTCACCTAAAATTAGTTTTTAATTTAATCTAACCAATCTCTTAATGAATTTCTCGGATTTCACATTTTGTGTGAGTTATTTCTAATCTATTCTTCCAATTCTTAAACAACATTATACAGCCCATTCTATAAATGTTACAATATATATATGAATTGTTTGAAAAATGTATAAAAAGTCAAAAAAATTAAATAACACGGTACATCACAGCACTTCCACTACACATACTTTATATAGGAATGAAAAAAAAATATACCATGTTATATATCATTTTAAAGCTAAAAGAAAATGTAATTTTAAAAATATTTCTTCAAAATTTAGAAAACTCTAAAATCGGGACATTTACTTTTCATTCAGTTTATCAATGAAAGATATGTCGATTGTACCCGGGCAAGATCAGTTTCATTGTCTAAAATCAACATACACTACAACTCCTCAAATCCGAACCCCAAAAATCTGAACATGATTTGATAAAAACCAAATTTTAAAATAATATCTAAAATTTCTAAAAATATCAGAAAGTTTGCTTCTTTCGTAAAACATGACTGAGATGTGTAATATATTGGAACTGACACTGCAAAACATGATATAATACGAAGGCCAATACTGTACTACTATCCACTCTTCCAGGCAACTTTCTTCAGTATCTTCACATCTGGTGCTCTTTCAATGAGCTGAAGGAGCTCACTTTTATCATCCCGTGTTCTAAGGAGGGATTCCAAAAATTCAAGGCTGGGCCAGGGATTCTTCCAAGATTTATGCAGTAAAGTGTTACTGATATTATTCCACGACTCAGATACCCAGTAAATTACATCATTTATTGTAACCGTCTTAAGTTTTTCTTGAATAGAAAGATAACAATTTTCTTCAATTAATGTTTGCAGGTTTTTTCTGTAGCTCACCTTTATGTTCTGCAGCACATCTTGATCCATAGGCTGAAGCAACAATGTCACGTTAGGTGGGAGAAAAATTGATTTTATGTCTTTACATACCAGCTGCATGTCTGAAGGACGTGAAGGAGCATTGACTATTAATAGTAGAGCTTTTAGTTTTAGTGGTAGTCCATTTTTTTCATAAAATTTTGTTACTGAAGGAACAAATTCATATTTGAACCACTCCTTGAAAATATTACCAGTCATCCACGCCTTACACTGATGTCTGTAATGAACTGAGAGAGCATTCAAGTTCATATTTTAGGGACTCGTGAATCACCATTAATGGTAGCTAATTTGTTCCTGCAGTGTTACTGCAGACTAAAACTATGACATGCTGTTTCTCAGAAGATTCCTCTTTAGAAGCAAGACTTTTAGTGGGAAGGGCTTTAAAATTCAATCCCGTCTCGTCTGCATTATACACCTGCTGGGGTGAGTAGATGAAATCAATCTGTGAATTTGTCTAAATATTCTTTTGCAGCAATATTATCAGGTGATAACTTCTCCCCACTTATCTAATTCTGTGCCTTCTCTTTCATCTATCCAACCATCCATTACTAGCAGAGTAAATTCCAAATCACCATTCATTAATTTGTTCAACTGTAATGCCTTTTCTTGTATAAGTGGGCCACTAATAGTAACTCCTTTCTGCCTCTCGTGTAAACCATAAAAATACAGCCTCATCAATTTTTTCATTCACAAAAACTTTTGCATGATGGAGTTGTTCCAAAGACTTTTCGTTTGTAGCACTTCAAAACTGTTCAATTTTTGCACGATTCTTTTTCCAGTCACTTATTGTAGCCTTACCAACACTAAATTCAACACCCAACTTTGTCAAACTTTCTCCTTTGTCTAGTCGCATTATTACTTCAAGTTTTTTTTAAAATTGTAAGAACTGTTTCCGTTTGCTCACCATAATGCACTTTTAGAAAACTAAAATTCTCTATCTACAGAAACACTAGACAACTAACTCATCTTGGCAGTCATGCTCGACAGATTGCTTACGTCCTTTAATCATTTACATTAGTCAAGTACGTATATGTTCCTTATATCCTAATCTTATCGTTCCTCCGTGACAAGCAGATGGGCGAAGGCTACACAATCGAACCTCTAGAAGTAAACAAAGCGGTTCTACCAATAGGCTACGAAATTGTGTAGGGTACAATACATTACTTAAAACTATCATTTATAAACAGACACATCCGTTAAATGTAAAAGAATGGAATAGACTTGTGCTAAAATATTTTTCTTGAATGAAGGTCTGCAGTACAGGATTGATACAGAAATATATAATAAATGCTCTAATATTGTTTCTAATAAAAAAAAAACGCAGTCCTGTCAAAAGCAAAATACACAGCGAATCCAAAATTTTCGGCAAATCCGAACAGACTATAGCCCTAATTTGAGGAGTTCAACTGTATCTCGTACTGAGTCGATTCCCAAAGTGTTCTTAGCCATTATATCTATAATGTAATATCTCTAACAATAAAAATTAAATATACTAAATAACTGAAAAATAAATTTGAAGTGAGAAACAACACATCTGGGAGCCTAAACAAAAATCACACTAACTACAAACTAAATTAACAAAATGACGGAGAGATAAAACTTAGAATAAAGAAAAAGAAATTTTAAACGTAAACATCACGTAGTAATAAAACACTCTTCTGACCAAACCAACATTTGTCAAAAAAATGTCTGATAGCTCTCAGTCTCTAATCTTTACCAAATAAATTTTTGTTTGTAAAATAAATTCTGGATGGACTAAAGGTTGAGACATGTAAAGTAGAATAACCGATAAAACAAACAATATTGACAAAAAGTGGGAAATACGTTGCTGTGGATATAAATACGGGAACCCGAGCTAAACACGGGCGTAGGCTTGAAAGTGTCAACATCAATTGCCATCCACTACAGGTTAAACAAATTTTATTTTAACTTGATTGGATGAATAATAACGTATTTTATGAAAGATTGAAAATTTGTACGATATATATATATATATATATATATATATATATATATATATATATATATATATCGTACAAATTTTCAGTGTATATATATATATATATATATATATATATATATATATAGATTTTTTGGACTAGGAGACTGACAGACACACCTTGGTAAGAGTCCACTCTGGTCTTGAAATAGAAACACATAAAAGCACTTAAACAATGATATATTTCAACCACACAGTGGTCTTTGTCAATCGAAGAGAAAACACAAAAAGAAATATGAGAGAATGAAATAAAATCATATTTCTCTCATATTTCTTTTTGTGTTTTCTCTTCGATAGACAAAGACCACTGTGTGGTTGAAATATATCATTGTTTAAGTGCTTTTATGTGTTTCTATTTCAAGACTACAGAGTGGACTCTTACCAAGGGAAGTCTGTCAGTCTCCTAGTCCAAAAAATCTAAATAATCTTTACCAACCAAAACTAACCTATAAATATATGTATATATTAGGAAAGTGTTAGCTAATAGAAGGAATTTAAATAAATAAAAGATAAAGAGTGATCCTACTCTATTTTTGCAACTGTAGACGCAACATTTCTTCTGCATCATAAAAATAATGTAGGTAGAAGTACGGAAATTGGTTAATCTTTTGTGTTCCGCTTAGGGAAATGAATTTTTTTTAAATGTTGACATAGGAAGGTTATGAACAAACAAGATGAGATATTGACATTGCACAACCATATTGTAAAAAAAACACATAATTTACCCAGTTATGAATTGTTCTGTGAAAAACCTTTAAAACTCAAGTCATTTGGGGGTAAATGTGCACAAACAAGGATAGGAGTGAATGACCTATGTAATGCAAAACTATGAACTCTACATTTGATCAGTAATTTAGAAAAGCAAATCTTATTGGAATAAAGATTCTTATCAATATCTAAATTAGAACAAGGTAAAGAAGAGAGAAATCCTAGAATCCAATAAGTTGAATTTAATTTGGATATTTTTAAAATTCATTTGGATATTCAATGCAATTGAGGTTGATTAAAAAAAAAAAAAATACAAAATATTAACTTACAAGTCACAACCAAATAATGTTTCATGATAAGAGATTTTATCAGTTACTTCATATTAATATGTATGTTGCTATTTTATAGCACATGACCATAGATAGACGGAAGCTTTGTTGTGGAACCCAATTTACAAACACAACTTACATCAAGTTATGGTGGAAATGAAATTGTTTTTTTACTCTATGGCTATATTATAAGGAACGAACTACCAAGTATCCAGTTGGGACAGATTTGGTTTGAATACAAAATAATTAAAATTTCAATGGTTATTAACCAACCAACCAATTAGCTGAAATAGAAGAATAGTGGCCTGCATTTCTTCAGCCATATTCATTTCTCCCTTAATTTAGAGAACTTAAAATGTTAATTTTAACCAAACCAATCCTAAATAGGTACTTTGGTGTTATTTTGTAAAATAGCTATATACAGTGATATGTATTTACAATGTGGTGTAGAACAGAACTCTGTTTTATACAATTTTGCTTATATTGGTAAATCAATTATTCAAATTCTAAACAAAATTATGGTTTGAATCACTTTCAATTGTTTTTCGTGTCTACAATATTTCTAAAACAACCATACAAAACTAAATAAACATTGTGAGGTTATTGCATTCTGTTACCTAATATAATGTACTACATTATAGTTCAAGAGAAACACACATTATTAAGGTTTTAATACAACCTAATACAATACTAAATAATTTAAAGTTATAAAAAAAAATATATCATATGGGATGAAATATGACAAATTTAAATAACAAATCTGTGGGGATATGTATGATAACCTAAATTGTATTGTTCATTTTAACCCTAGATCTAACAAGTTTTAAATCATGTTCATGTTTTAAACATTTTAACTGGGAACCCAAATTTTGTGGTTTGCAGGCCATTTTGTAAAAATCATGAAAATGTTAAACATCAAATGTATATATCATAGCATATGGTTTTGACTTTTCAAGAAACATACTTTCAAACACTGTTATTAAGATACAGATATGATATAAGTAAACATTCATTTTCCTACGAAATATGAAAAATTTTCAAGAAAATTTCAACTCTTCTAAGGAGTAATCAAAACATTTTTTTATAATTTCAAGATAACCACATTAAGTAAAAGTTTATGTATAATAACAGGATTTTGTCTTCAACAAAAAATGTGTTTTATTTTCAGAAAAGTAAAAAATTAACAAAGTATCAGGTTTTGTAACCAAATAATAGGCAGTAAGAATACAAACTTTGGTACCCTAATACATGTTGTCTTATTTTTTTATATGGGGAAACAAATAGTTTACGACAGAAATTGATAAATCAAAATAATTTTAAAAAAAAGGATATGCATATTTTTTTAAAAATCGTTCCCTACATATAGCCAAAGAAGTACAATCATTTAGCTACAAGAAAATGTGAGATATATGCAGTAATGTAAAAAATTAAAATGTTATAACATAAAGTCAGCGTGCTAAAATTGTGTGAACAACAATTTAAAAGTTGTGAGAATTGAAATGGTCAAAATAAAATATAAATTGTTTCGAATTTGTATACAATGAGTTATATACATACTGAAATGTAATGGAATGAACCTTATGTGTCAAACTATCAATATTATTGATTACTTTGATAATATGCATATGTTTTTTTATATTTATATTTACTATACTTGTAGGAAAGGTTTTAATTCCAACTGCAAAATTTGATGCAATAGTCGCAGATCTAGGATTAAAACAGAACAAAAAATTGTAAAGGCACTGGAATAATTGTTTGAAAAATTTACTAGAACCTTTTCTTACACCAACAAACTTATTTGTAACACAAATTTTTCCTGAATATTGCATGTAATATCAGAATTTAACATTTAAATGTAAAAAGATGTGTTCTGTGAAAAACGTTATATAAATAGTAAAAATGTTGATGGATTATGCCCCTATGTAACTGAATACCCATTCAAGTGTTGTTGAAATATAATTTCCTTCATTCTCGTCTAGTAATGTTTACATATTTCATGAGAGCAGATAATGATGGACAAGAGAAATGTTTCTACCAAGACATTAGAACCACTGAAACCTGATACAATGGCTAATGGATCCAGCAATGGTGGATGACTATTGTTTGTTTTTGATAAATGATTTGGTCTCACATAAAAAAAAATACAAAACATCATACATTAAAAAGCCAAAATCAGATAAATGTAGTGCTTAACAGAAACTATGATTGCTTTCGCTTGGATTTTTAAAATTATACTGTAGGCAAGGTCTATAAAACTGTTTATCTCCATGTCACGTATCACCCAAAGATTGTTTATTATTTATGCAACCTCATTAGGTCATAATGTCTACCTCATTCAATACATGGTGTGTTGACTAAATTCTTGAAAATTTAGGAGAGTTTACAAGTATAAAACTTACATACTAATATTATTAGTACAGTTCTAATATTGATAGTTATAACGACGATTCTGATATCGGTGGATTGAGGAAATTATTGATAAGGTCATTTTATTTTATTCAACTGCAGGTTTTTTAAATACTACCTAAAGTCTTGAAATATTACCTAAAATATTGAACCTGAAAATTTTATTAATTTATACTTTCAGTAATGTTTTCATACACAGCAAATTTAGCTAACAAAAAATTGTTATAAACATTATAAAACTTTATCCCATGTTAACTTTGCCGCACTACCTTACCCATGCCCGTGATATTATTGTGCTGAATTTGTGACTGCCCGCGATTTTAGGCTGCAGTGATAGGGAGGGAGTATATTCTTGCCGAGACGACTTCACATTAACAAATACCTTTAAATAACGAATTTTGTACCTGGATAACCGATTTCGTTATACAGCAGTTCAATTGTACTCCCAAAAGAAAACTCTGTAAGCTATTTTGATACTGGCTTCAAGAGTTGAATAATATTTTGTCATATTTGCAGTATTAATTTTAAAAAAGTAAATCCCATAACGTCCAGCAGAGTATGTTGATCTGCTACTATCTTATTTTAAATGTTGATGTACTACTACCTTATTTTTTATTTACAAGAGCCATAAGTGTAAGAAATACCTTGTTTTTAATATATTCAGATATTTTATTTCAAACATCAGTACATTATGTACTTAAATGCATAAATTATTTCAGGAATATGTGTGTAAATAAATTATTTTAATATAATTACTCATTCTAGGTACACTACAATTCTTGACAAAAAAGTTCAGGACAAATTTTATCTATAATTTATAAAGTAATATTTTGTTAAATTATTGTCAATTTTTTTTACTAGAGGCCTTTCTACTGTTTAGTATTATAACCTCACCATAAGGCTGAGAAAATACTGAAGCAACAAGCAGAGTGATGATGAATAGGATCGAGCCAAGCGACAAAACATGAAAAAACCCTGATAGAGCTGCAAGCACATACTGAAGAGCTAACAGTCAAGCAAGCAGTGGAATATATCAGAATTCATCTTTAAAATTGTGGTACAGTAGAACCTCTCAAATTCGATTCCCGAAAACTCGACAGGGTTGGTGAATTAATAATTTTTTTACACCACCCATAACGTAAAGCTTTCCATCAGTATATAGGCCGCCCTAGAGTGCTAGAGACTCATACTAGGTTACTAGGTTTACCAGACTAGAGACTTGAGCGTGGTGAAAGCGTAAATAAAATAGCGTTGGACTTGAACATCGGTAGGTCTACAGTGGTCGGTTGGAAGAAAAAGACATCTGAAATTGAATTGTGGTGTTTGAAAAGACAGTGTATAGAATCCATAGCGGAACGAAAAACAATGAGAAGTGCAGAGTTAGAAAAAGTCAGCGAAACCCTTTACCAATGGTTCCGTGTGCACAGGGAGAAGGGAACGCCTATATCTGGACCCATCCTGCAAGAGAAATCTCTTCAGTTTTATGAACAAGTTAAGGACGAAGGAGGGCCTGGGTTCACAGCGAGCAATGGTTGGCTGTAAAGGTGGAAACAACGATATGGAATCAAGCTGCTCAGTATCTGCGGGGAAAAACTGTCAGCTGATCCTAACAACGTGAGTGACTTCAAGACCAAACTACACAAGTTTATTGAAAAAGAAGGACTGTCAGGTGATCAAATCTACAATGCAGATGAGACAGGACTAAACTTTCAAATGCTTCCTACTAAAAGTTTAGCTCTGAGAGATGAAAAAGCTGCACCAGGTTTTAAGAGAAGTAAGGAGCGTGTGACTATTGTTGCCTGCAGTAATGCAACAGGAGACCACAAACTCAAATTAGCGCTAATTGGAAAAGCAAAAAAACCAAGAGCATTTAAAACTGCCAGATGCACAAGTGATGGCAACTTTGAACTCCCAGTTTGGTATAGAAATAAATCTAATGCATGGATGAGCGAAGCAATTTTTAAAGAGTGGTTTTTTCAACAGTTCGTCGAAGAGGTTGAGAAGTTTCTGAAGAAAAAAAATCTTCTCAGGAAAGCTCTACTGATTCTCGATAATTCTACGACTCACCCTGATGTGCAATATTCACAGGAAAAAGACATTAAAGCAATGTTTCTACCGCCGAACGTCACGTCTCTGTCAAACGATGGACCAAGGAGCTTTGGCAGTGTTAAAGAGAAGGTATAGATGTAAGCTTTTGTCATCTTTGGTGTTGTCCTTTGAATCGGGTGAGGAGCTAACGGCTAAACTAAAGAAGATCAATTTATTAGATGTCATTGGTTGGGTCTCTAAATCTTGGATCGAGCTTGAGACCATAACCCTCAGTCGTTCTTGAAGGAAACTTCTAGATTACGCAGGCAATGATTTGTCACGTGACGATGGAATCAATTCTGAAAATAGTGACTTGATTGAACTCATGAAAAAATCCCAGGGTGTGAAGAGTCTTCAAGCAATGGTGTCAATGAATGGATGGAACTCGACGGAGCATCAGAACCATTAGGAGAAGATGAAATCATCGCAGCTGTCAAAGGGCGTGACGTAGAAGGGGACGATTCGGAAGAAGAAGAGCAAGAGGATGATCGACAAGAAAGAAAAGTTAGCCACAGTGAGGCTGTGAAATTTATTGAAGGGACATTGCAGTACTTAGAGCAGCAAAATGCGACTGGAATGGAGATTCTGTTCCTCAGGCGACTCCGTGATCAAGCTGCAAAACGCCGTGTGGCGACAGAAAAGCAGTCTTCAATCACAGGGTTTTTCAAACGATTTCAGTAAGTTTACTTTTACACTTTTCTTCTAATGTTCAGAAAACCTCCCATAACTAACTGTGATGGACTGTTTATAAGCAGCATAAACAACTTCAGTAATAATCGTAATGAACACTGTATTTTCAGATTCTACTAGGCCTTTTGTCTCAAATTGTTTTTTTTTATTTTTTTATTATAAGTTATAAATGTTGATATAAATATATAATTTATATACTAAATCAATAAATGTACAATTTTAATACTCTAAATAAGTGTTTTTATTCAACTCCTAGTTATTTTTATTTAAGTTTCCTAAAACTCAACAACTTTTAAGTCCACATTGTGTCGAGTTTGAGAGGTTCTACTGTATATTGAAAAATAAATCTAGAAAAAGTATTCTCATACAATAAAAAAGAGCCGATGGGGCCATAAAGAATCTCATCATTTATGCAAGGAATTAATTGTAATGTCAACAAAATCAATCCTACAGAACGTCTTGTGGTTACATTAAGGTAAGATATTGGTGGTTACACGGAATAAGTTGGCAAGTGTTCTCTGGGGCATTAATGTCCTGTGTGGTAGTAACTAAAAAAACTTGAATTCTCATTGTCGTTCTTTACCTGTTGCTGTTGTAGAGTTCTTAATTTGTTTTCCTCTAAAAGGAATTCTTATTTTTATAAGTTTGCCATAGCACTACAATTGATGGGTATAATATGTAGCTAAGCAGGACAAGCTGAATCTTACAGATCCAAATAGGAACAGTTTTGAAAAATATTTAATAATTTATTTAATGATCAAACTTGTTATCATTCTAAAATATTGTATCATTTTTACATGATTAGGTTGGTTTTAAAGCCAATTTATTTAATTACAAGTTGAAATATTTGATATAAAAATTTGCTCCTTTTAAATAACCTACTCTCTTATTTAATAAATATTTTCTTACAGAAAAATCTATAAAATTATGAAAAAATATTAAACCACTTGCATCTTTGTTGAAATAAATATGATTATATCATTATAACTTATATAAAAATTTTACAAAAATAGCTTTATATGCAAAAATGTCAATTGATATTAATAGTTAAACGTTTAGTGTCTTATTTTCATGATGCAGTATTAGCGAAGCACAACATTTTACAAATTCCTTGCAGAAAAATTGTTTTGATGTCTTAACACAAAGAGTAAACATTTACACCTGCCTCGCTTCCTACCCTGATATTTTCTTTCAATGGAAGTGAAGTAATCGATAACTTTGCAGCTAAGACTGGAATTTCTCTAGCAAAGTTGCCTTGAGCCCAAAGCGACATGAGATTATCTCATGACATCGGTAAATTACCTATTTTTTCTGTGCTAAACTACAAAGACATACGTATCATTTAAGCGTAAAAGATACAGTGCATCTGATGGATTACCACTTAGAACTTGATAGTACAATCTTGAAACACTGTTCGATGTTGTTGATCATCAAGAATGGGAAAGAAGGTCTGGTTTATAAAAAAACCAAGAATTACCTGAAAGGGTAGCTGCCTGACTTTATAGTAGAACATATATTCAACACGTACTAATATTAGTCCTGTTTAAAATACTTCGATCAATGTCTAGAATTTTAAATAATACTAAAAACACTTGTAAATATTTTACAACTTGTCTATAGTAATACTTATTTATATTTGTTGAAGACAGCCATTTCGAGGTATATTTGAAGATATTTCTAGGTATTGGAAACTTAGCGTATTACCAAGGTGCGCTAAGATTTCGAACAAGAAGATTCTCAGTTCAAATCTGGCTGGACTCCACAAATTTTATAAATTATTGAATAAATATTTGAAAAAACTGTATTAACATCAATTGTCATCTACTATAGGTTTAAAAAAAATTTATTTGAACTTGATTGGATGAATAAAAACGTATTTTATTAATGATTAAAAATTTGTACAAGATGTATCAGAAGAGCGTGAGCTAATTAGTATTTTTTCAAACCATACAGTTATTACAACATTGAAAAATATGAACCTCAATATATGTACACACACACAACTATAACACCTGCATAATCTTTTATATAACCCACACTATTTCATACTACATTATTAAATTATTATATACCTACTTTACAATCTAACAAAGTACAAGTTTCATTAATAAAAAATCTTTGTTAACAATAATGTTGAAGCAGCATCCAGTTTACTTATATTAATTTTTTTTTTTTTTTTTTTTTTATCAAAACTTGATCTTAACCTACTACTTGTCACAATTTGTAATAATTAAGTAATTAAAATGCAAATTTTAGAGAAAAAATGCATAATTGGAGAACATTAAAATTTCACAATCAACAAAATTAAGATTTCTTGACAATACAATGCTCCTTATATCATCTTAATTGATGGAAAATCCCCCACTTCAACAATTGAGTAATTTACTTTTAGAAAAATAGTATTTTATCACAACCAAACCTATCCTAACTGGATATTTTAAGGATATACTTTAATAAGCAGTATAACATATATGATATTCCTTAAAAATTACTTGATAAACAAATTAGTTTTTAAATTAGGTTTATCGTTCGTTGGGTCTGATTAGCATTAACTTTACCATTATTTACGGTTTCTGATTTAAAATCACTTTCTTCTTGTTAATTCTCAAACATTTTTTAGTGTCATATTTAAAAACAATAATAATACAAATTTATCCAATCTTCATAAGGTATTATTTAAAGTAAACACATTTTCATGTTAAGGCTCAAAACTGGTTTAAAAACTTCAATAAAACAAGAGAATAAATAATAAGAAATCTCGACATTAATAAAATTCAATTCAGTGTCTTTTAGAAAAACTTTTCTTAATAAAATTTAAAAAACTAAATAAATTAACTTTATGATTGTTGTTCTAAACATTTAATATTTTCAAATGTTTAATTATATTTAAATTAATTGTAAAATAGGTTTACCATTGTTCTTTTGTAAATTCAACATTCTAAAAATTGTCATTAACTTAAATGACACAATCACTAAATATTTGCTTTATTATCATTTTAAAGTATAACCACTGATAAACACAGGATACAGAATTTTTCTTGAATCTTATTACCTGGATATATTTTAAATATTATAAAATTTGCCAAAATTTAGATAAAATCTAAAAGGTTATTAAATAACTAATTTGTTATTGAATATTTTGTTTCATTTAAAAAAAAGTAATATACTTAAACTGTATGATTGAAATTAAAATCTAAGATAAATACTAATTACATATCAGTTTTATGCAACTATACTTGTATCTATATATGTTTATATACAAAAACAATTTTTTTAAATGAATGAGGTATTCAAATAAATTGCTGGTGTATTTTTAGAAATTGAGTTTTTAAATTAAAAAATATAATAAGATGATCATCTTTAGAGAAGGTATTTTTTTTTTAAAACTGAAGTAATTTGTAAAACCAAATCAATATGTTTATCTAATACCTCATTCATTTAAAAATTTGATTTTATATTTGATTAAACTCAAGGTTATATAATATCCCAATAACTAGACATAACTGGGATTAAAATTATAGACCAGTTTCTATACTGTCTCAAGTTAATAAATCTAACTTTTAATAACATCTGATCGTATACTGAAATTATCTCACTATACATGAATATTATACATATTTGTACTGCTATACTAAAAATTAACTACTGGCTTTTACAATCTCTCATTTTCGATGAACTTAAGGATACTTACAATTCTTATTACCAAAATAAGATAGAGAGAAAGAAATACCTATGCACACTTCAGGTCTATTGAAGGTAAAGTGAATAAAATATTGGTTTTCTGATACTCTGGCCATAAAATGAAAAATATTTTTTTTACTATGGTACTACATTTAAAGTTTAAAACTACAGGGTTTTGATAATCGTACCCGCAAAGTGATGACCATTGCTGGATATTTCTGCCGACTCATTCAAGCATTTGCAATTCTGTGTAGACTATCTCATTATGAATATCGCTCTTCAAGTTTCTAGTATTCTGTACCAATTATTATAACAAAGATTTAAGATGATCTTACAGGAAAACCTCCCTAGGGGGTTAATCTGGAGACTGAATTTACCTCGGAATTTGCTTTGTTGGAAATTAGGTGTCCAGAAAATATTTCTCTCAAAACATTCATAGCAACATGTGATGTGCGGGCCATGGCTCTATTCTGCTGGAACCTGACTTCATTATCGTCTCCATGATTCCGATAAGCATATCCAATACATTTTTCATGTCTAAGCATTTGTTTTTTTTAGCACAGCACAATTCAGTTGCTATGATCACTTGGCGCGAAATGACTCGTACCACTAGATTACTCGGATTGTAAATAATTTAATCCTCAATTATTTAACACAAGCAAACAAATTATCCGACATTTCTAATAATTTGGCATGATCAAAGTCCCAAAGGTATTGGATTAGAGGACAGTTAATTTTATTAGGTTGGTGTTTCATAAAAACTTTCTGGAGGAGCTGTTTCTTTAGCTTGAATTACCAGTGTAGTCAGGCTGTACAGTGAGAAGTAAGCTATTTGCAGAACTCTGCAAATAAGCATTAAAAATTAGTTAACAAGTTGGATGTAGCACTAGTTAATACTTCAGCAGCTGCTATTGCTCATGTGCTTTACAAGCCTATTGTCTGTAACAAAAGTTTAGAGACTCGAGTTTGGCAGCTCATAAAATCTAAATTATACTATCAATTTGTGCCACATGAAAACCAAAAAAATGCACCATTCTCTTCTGTATTAAAAGCTATCATTTTTTTTAAATGTTGGTTTTATTTTCATTTTTATATCATACCATAACTAATAAAAGTCACGGTTTTGTAGTCTTTAAAAAAAAACTTTCATTTTAAAATGCACCTTGTAATATGCTCGAAATGCTTTGCTGCCAAGTCGATCCTTCGTCCATCTTTAAATCCATAAGCATAGCGTACCAGTATGGTTCATCAGTCGGTTTGGTATATTAAACTTTTTAATCATCTTAAACACAACTGTCTAAAGTTAAGTTGGATTTAAGATGTGTAACAGATTTATTGTCATTATTCTACATGAAACTGTTGCCCTGTTCTTGTCATGTTAAGACGCATCTTAGAAAACATTTTTCAAAAATGATTTTGAGTGTGATTAGTTTTTTTAAGAGTGAGGGGGAGAAATTAGGGGAGAAGCGTTTCCCGATGTATGAAATGATCAGAACTTGTTTAGGAGTTTCTTTATTTTCGATGAAGAGAATAGGTGCAAGCAAGAAGAAAACAAGATTTTCTCTCGTGCCATCACGGAAAATGCAGTGTGTGCAACAAGGAGGGCCAAAATTTTGCTAGGATAATTTTACTCTTGGTGTCATACGACGAAACATTTATGATTTTCAATTTAGGGAAATGTATCCGACTTTAGATGCATTATTAAATCAGCTGAAAGAGAACTTGTTAGATTTGCCATCAATGTCTAAGATGGCTTTACACCAAATAGTGAGAAAACATGGTTTGATTTACCAAAAAATGCAGTCAACTTCGATCACTGCTTCAAGACATGCATTTTTTCGAAGAATTAGATAATTACGCTCTGCTGGCTACAATCTTTTTTTTTACTAACGAAACTTGGTGTGCTCACAAAAGCAGAACTCATTCTTCTCACAAAACTGCACTTGATTACCAAGATGAGACCTGATGTGAAATTTCTTTGGCCTTCAATTGGACATTGTGAGCTGAACCCAATCGAGTTAATCTGGGCATATGTCAAAGGAAAAATTGCTACAATTAATTTAGTAAATGCAAATGAAAATGTCAGAGGAATGGATGCAATAGAAGTACTGTGTAAAGAGAGACTTCGAACAGTTACACCTGAGCTGTGAAAAAAATGCATTAAACATAGCGAAAAATTGAAAACAAATACTGGGACACTGACCATCTTAATGAGGAATTTCCTGAAGTAGACCCACTTGTTATTCCAATGAACTGTTATAGTAACTCCATGCAAAGTGATTATTCCTATGAAAACTAGTGAAAACTAAAAACAAAAGACTTTTGATATGTAAACATTTACTTATTTAAACATAGACTAATATTTGACAAATCCTCAAGAACCTTGGAGGAAAGAATTATAGACAGAACCTTAGTAAGTATTTACTAAATGTAAATATTAAGAGCTTAAACCACAAATATTTAACAATTCCTAACACTATTGTTTTTGGAAGCAAACCATTTTTAAACCTCCCGTTGGAGGTTCAAAGCCCTTATAAAAAAATGGAGAATGATCAAAAATAAACAAAAACATAGTTTACATCAGTTTGTGACTGCACGATTTGACAACACTGCGGCAAACACGGTGCACAGTGTCATTGCCGTTCACACCTGAGTGCACATCAGTTTGCTATCACATAAAATTAACACCTACCTTTAATTAAATAACAACATATGTAACAGAATAAGCAAAATTAAAAAATTCCAACATTATATTGATTGATGCTATCCAATAAATGGTTCTCAAAATAAAAAAAATTGTTCGAAGTGCTATAAAAAAGTTTCTAATAAAATAAAAATTCTGAAACTAATAAATTATGTTTACATGATCTTCTCGAATATCATATTCAGATTTTAGACAATTTGGATGACAGAATGATTAGTTTTGAATTTTTAAAGTGAAAGTATCTTTTTAAAGACTACAAATCCCTTAGACTTTTTTTCGTTATGCTATGATATCAAAATGAAAATTAAACTGAAATTTTTTTAAATAATACCAATCAATGTAGAAGAGAATTGTAAATTTTTTGGTTTTATTTGGTAAAAATTGATAGCATAGTTTTGATTTTATGAACTGAAAAAATCGAGTCCCCAAACTTTTATTATGAACAGTAGATGCTACCTTATACAAGTTTTTATTTTGCATTCACATGACTAGTTAGGTTAAAAACAAATAAAAACATACACAAAAACATACACAAAACTCACAAATTATTCATTTATTTACTCAAACGCGTTTCAATGACCAAGTCATCATCATCAGTGAGTGTTACTACTACAAACTCTAACTTACAACTGTTGTAACTTACAACTGTTGTAAGTTAGAGTTTGTAGTAGTAACACTCACTGATGATGATGACTTGGTCATTGAAACGCGTATGAGTAAATAAATGAATAATTTGTGAGTTTTTTGTATGTTTTTATTTGTTTTTAACATAACCTCACAAGCTAAGCTCAAAGAATATTTGTTTATGACTAGTTAGGGCTTACAATGATTTTTATTAGTTTTATTGTTTAATGACTGGGATTCATTGCTAAGCCTAATGAAGATGTGAGGTCTACCACCCCTAAAGACGATAAAAAGGACAGAGCCATATCAGAGGTAGAGGTCTCCCCTAATTTAGTCATGGCTGAGCCTAGTACAGATGTGAGGTCTACCCCCTCTAAAGACAATGAGAAGGATCTTGACCAGGCAGGGTTGGACAGAGAGCCTCATCAAGAGGATGAGAGTATGTCTCCCCTAATTTAGTCATGGCTGAGCCTAGTAAAGTTGTGAGGTCTACCACCTCTAAAGACAATGAGAAGGATCTTGACCAAGCAGGGTTGGACAGAGAGCCTTATCAAGAGGATGAGAGTATGTCTCCCCTAATTTAGTCATGGCTGAGCCTAGTAAAGTTGTGAGGTCTACCACCTCTAAAGACAATGAGAAGGATCTTGACCAGGCAGGGTTGGGCAGAGCCTTATCAAGAGGATGAGAGTATGTCTCTCCTAATTTAGTCATGGCTGAGCTATTACAGATGTGAGGTCTACCACCTCTAAAGACAATGAGAAGGATCTTGACCAAGCAGGGTTGGACAGAGAGCCTTATCAAGAGGATGAGAGTATGTCTCCCCTAATTTAGTCATGGCTGAGCCTAGTAAAGTTGTGAGGTCTACCACCTCTAAAGACAATGAGAAGGATCTTGACCAGGCAGGGTTGGGCAGAGCCTTATCAAGAGGATGAGAGTATGTCTCCCCTAATTTAGTCATGGCTGAGCCTAGTAAAGTTGTGAGGTGTACCACCTCTAAAGACAATGAGAAGGATCTTGACCAGGCAGGGTTGGGCAGAGCCTTATCAAGAAGATGAGAGTATGTCTCTCCTAATTTAGTCATGGCTGAGCTATTACAGATGTGAGGTCTACCACCTCTAAAGACAATGAGAAGGATCTTGACCAAGCAGGGTTGGACAGAGAGCCTTATCAAGAGGATGAGAGTATGTCTCCCCTAATTTAGTCATGGCTGAGCCTAGTAAAGTTGTGAGGTCTACCACCTCTAAAGACAATGAGAAGGATCTTGACCAGGCAGGGTTGGGCAGAGCCTTATCAAGAGGATGAGAGTATGTCTCCCCTAATTTAGTCATGGCTGAGCCTAGTAAAGTTGTGAGGTCTACCACCTCTAAAGACAATGAGAAGGATCTTGACCAGGCAGGGTTGGGCAGAGCCTTATCAAGAAGATGAGAGTATGTCTCTCCTAATTTAGTCATGGCTGAGCTATTACAGATGTGAGGTTTACCACCTCTAAAGACAATGAGAAGGATCTTGACCAAGCAGGGTTGGACAGAGAGCCTTATCAAGAGGATGAGAGTATGTCTCCCCTAATTTAGTCATGGCTGAGCCTAGTAAAGTTGTGAGGTCTACCACCTCTAAAGACAATGAGAAGGATCTTGACCAGGCAGGGTTGGGCAGAGCCTTATCAAGAGGATGAGAGTATGTCTCCCCTAATTTAGTCATGGCTGAGCCTAGTAAAGTTATGAGGTCTACCACCTCTAAAGACAATGAGAAGGATCTTGACCAGGCAGGGTTGGGCAGAGCCTTATCAAGAGGATGAGAGTATGTCTCTCCTAATTTAGTCATGGCTGAGCTACTACAGATGTGAGGTCTACCACCTCTAAAGACAATGAGAAGGATCTTGACCAGGCAGGGTTGGACAACCTCATCAGAGGATGAGAGCATGTCTCCCCTAATTTAGTCATTGCTGAGCCTAATACAGATGTGAGGTCTACCCCCTCTAAAGACAATGAGAAGAATCTTGACGAAGCAGGGTTGGAGAAAGAGCCTTATCAAGAGGATGAGAGTATGTCTCCCCTAATTTAGTCATGGCTGAGCCTAGTAAAGTTGTGAGGTCTACCACCTCTAAAGACAATGAGAAGGATCTTGACAAGCAGGGTTGGACAAAGAGCCTTATCAAGAGGATGAGAGTATGTCTCCCCTAATTTAGTCATGGCTGAGCCTAGTAAAGTTGTGAGGTCTACCACCTCTAAAGACAATGAGAAGGATCTTGACCAGGCAGGGTTGGGCAGAGCCTTATCAGAGGATGAGAGTATGTCACTCCTAATTTAGTCATTGCTGAGCCTTACATTTTCTGTTATTTTAGTTTTGAAAAAATATTTCAATAGTTATTGTGAATTGCCTAATGGTTGAAAAAAAGAGAAAATATTTTCAGCATCCGGAGAGGTTTCTAATATTCTATGCAGCAGGATAGAGTGTTCAAAAGCTGAATGCTGTTAATAAAATTTGTTTAGAATTAAACCACCTATAATAGATTAATGAATCCAACAAAGAATCACTATTACTCTGATTGTGTAATTTCCTAAATTACTTTTCTGAATATTTCATATGTAACAATTGAGGTCTTAATTTTTAATTTTTCTTGTTTTAAAACAATTGGTTTAAAACAACGCCAGTGCGGAGTCCCACAGCTTCTCACGAAGATTACACCCCACACGGAAAAAACGAACGGGTTCCTTACATTCGGCGATGTATTGCTAGTTATCCTATCATAATAAAACCAGATGTTTAGTGTATTTTATTCATATTATATTCTATTTGTGTGTTTAATAGATATTATTGAAACTGTATGATGTCATTATTTTGTTTAAAACGAGAAGTTTTTTAAGTATTTTGTTTTCTATTGTCTTCCCTCAACATTCGGTGATGTAATGCGGGTGTTTTTTATCGTTATAAAACAAGCGATTTAGTGCATTTTATTCATATTACTTTAATAATGTGTTTGCTTAATATTAAAACTATATGATGTGGATGTTATTTAAAAAACAATAAGATGTAAAGCATCAAGTGTTTTAATTTTTATTGTTTACCTGCAACGTTCGGTGATGTTTGGGGGTGTTTCGTATTGTAATAAAATACGAGATATAGTTTATATTATTTGTTAGTGTAATCATTTGTTTGTTTTATAGTGATTATTAACACTATATGATGTGAACATTTTTTTTTTTAACAAGAAGATGTAAAGCCTCAAGTGTTTTGTTTTCTATTATCTCCTGGCAACGGTTGGCATAATTTCATGTGTTTTATTTCATTATAGTTTTTATTAATTTATTTAATAATAAAATGATATGATAACCACGTTTAAAAGCAAGCAAAAGGTTGGTTGTGCTTACTGCGATTGAAGGGGAAAGCGTGATAAACTACCCTCACATACATCAACTAAATATAGGGCACAAAAAGCCAGCATATTGGGATTTTTTTATTTATTGATTTTTCTACAATTGTGATTTTGAGTTAAGTTAATCAAAAAGAAGTAAAACATTCTTCCTTATTTTTCTTGTAATACTATATAAATTTTACTAGCATTGTTTACTAAAAAAAATTTTAATTTTTAAAAAACTTATTTCTCAACAAGCCACCATTTTTATTGGAAAAACAAACCAATGCCTCTCTTGTACAACTATTATCTAACAAACATAACCATAAAAAATGTCACTTATTTGTGGATTTCCATTTCTTTGGTGTTATGTTCAACCCTGTATTTCAAGAAAAATACTGGTATCTTATTTGTAAAACTATTTATAGTAATACGGTTTATAACTTAAAAATTCCACAACACTTGTAGGAAAATTTTAATTTTTATGATGGTTGTATATTTACAAATTAGTTATTTTGGTGTGGACAACAAAAATTGTTAGTAAGATGTGGCCCCAAAAAAATTATGCCAACTATGACTTTTTAAAACTAGTCAATTTTATTATATTTCCATAAAGGACAAGAGAAGGATTGTGAATTATATGCACTAGAACTTGATTATAGCAACCTCAGATTAGAGGCCATTTTGTATATAGTGACAATAATTATACTGTCCACTGTATGAAATAGGGCAGGTGACGTTTACACTGTTGCCACATATAGAAACTGCCTCATGAGGTATAGATGATAGTCGCTCATCCCTGAGCCCTAATTGGTGGCTCTCCACTAATTGGCAACCCTGAGAGAACAGTGTTGCCTAGTTCGAGCGTCGGGCTGTTTGTGTAAGAATGACATTCAAAGAAAAACGAAAAGAGTTATTGTTAATATTTACAATTTTGTGAAAATACTAGCAGTTTTAAAAAAGTGTAAACTTTATTGATAGTCTGATAGTAGTGTCAATGATGACTGGGATTAGTTTGAGATTAGTTCAAAAATGTGTAATGTCTGAAGAACTTTTCTCCATCTAATAAAAAGATTTTCAGATCAACGAGGAAAACCTACAACAAAATGAAAAATTCATTGAACTAAACGATTTTGACTGTGATGTTAAGTGAATGGTGCTAGAATTTTATAATAAAAGCAAGTTTCCGAATTCTGAAAACTTGAGATGTGTAATGAAGAAAAAATTGGGTACAAAGGTAGTGCAACTTTAGTATAACCTTTATAACATCTCATAAATTTTCTGGTCAATTAAATACCTTGTAAATCTGTTTATTCTCAATTGGGATACTCTCAACAATACTAACTGAATTCCACCAATTACTATTTTGGCTTGATTCATATTTTTATTAATTAAAACGCTTTATGAAACTAACTTGGGTGGGATAATTATATGAATGGTTTATTCTGTAAATTATAACATAACAAACAGCTTGAACTGTGTCTGTAATCTTGGTAACACATGTTATTTACTATTGTTCAAACCTTAATTTGTTATGTAAAATTTACCTTCAAGATTTAAAAGTAACAATTATATTAAGCATTCAATAAATAATTTTCTTATAAACGAAACCTGTAGCATAGTATAAAATACGGGCTGCTCTTTTAGCACATGTGGTAATGCTTTTTTGCCACCCGCCCAATTTCATGCAGTGGACTATAGGATGATTCCATCCCATATCCTGTAAGAAATGTATTTTGTTGCTTTATTATGATATATTTTTTATTTAGAACCTTGGTCAATGCAATCAGTTAGCAATGATATAAATGAATTTGTTTCATACCAAAACTAATATACATATAGCAGGTAGTGGTAACAATGCTTAAGAAATTCCTATTGTAAAATTTAAAAGTCTTCAGTCTGAAAATAAATATTAGGAACAGTGGCATAACATGCAAGTGTTTACTGTGACATAAAAATGAAAGTGTAAAACAAATCAAGCAAGGTAAGAAAAAACCCAGATATGTTTTATATTTTTTATATTTGATTTTGATAATTCACCAGTCTATCTGAATTGAAAAAAAAAGAGTTGCCATTGCACACAAAAAATCATTTAATGTAGTTGTGCTGGTTGCAATTTGATGTGTTTGTAAAGCTAAAGGGGATTGAAACAAATAACAAAAAAATAATCCAACACTGTTTCTGTAATCTGACACTATTTCTGTTACAGAAATTAGCAAGGAGCAAGACAGGTGTAATACTAAAAAAATAAGACAAGGAAACATCAAAAAATGCTAAACACAAAAACAAACGAACATATCTAATTTTTTAAACTTCAAACCAAACAAAATATTTTTGTAGCTGTGTTCTACAAGAGTATTTACTGATAATAAAAATAAGGGGAAATATGTAGTCAAATTCATTTCTTGTAAATAAAAATTTTAAAAGCATGGATTTTCTGTCTCTAAGCTAACAAAATATATTAACACATCAATAAGCAACCCTTTTTTTTGTATAGCGATAATAAGTTTTAATTGGATTATATTAGGAATTTAATTGGAATTCTATTGGGTCAAAGAAATCTGAAAGGACCCAAACGTGATTTTAACATAATCAAGTGGGTTATTACACCAAGTGTTTCATTATATGAAAACTTAAAATTTATTGATATTTTTAACCATTATTTTTTAATTTGTTTTAAAATTTTAATTACTATTTTTCAAGAAAAATAATTACCTAATATTCCATTTTACAGAGCAGCAAATTTTATACAATATTAAACAGACTTACAATGCAAGAATATTAATTTATACTGCCCTACTAATAAACTTTGGAAAAGTAAATAAATTTTATCACCTACCTAACTAAAAACTTAAATTTATTTTTCAGAAGATTTAGTATTAAAATTGTACAGAACTTAAAACAACTGTGGTATACTTTTTATTATAAATAAAACCTCTTAGCTACAAATAATAACACATTCGCTGTGGGTTACCGAGAACAAGGCAACCAGCTCAACTTTTTTTATCATTCAAATTTTTACTCTGCTCTTCAAGATAATGCTCGTTTATGTCTGTTTCCATACAGTCAAGCTACATAATTGTATGCATATTTTTTTATTTGTGACGTTGTAAGATTTTATTGTATTTTTACTGCATACATTATTCATTGCAAAAATTGGAAGTGATTAGCTGATCTTGAATATCATTTTATATAGTATAAAACCTGTTTACAAGGTGTGTTCAAAAAATACCAGGAATGTTTAAATTTCGCGTGTTTGGAGAGTCCGATTGTCAACATTTTTTTTATTGTGTTGGTATACATGCCCCTGAAGTATGACACAATTTTCAGCTGTATTAATTGTTTATTTTATCTGTGGCAGCCGCCAAGGTTAGACGTGTTTTCATAAGCTCGGCGATTTTCAATTGTTAAAAAATGGATCAAAGAATTTGTATTAGGTTTTGCGTAAAAAATGAAATAAAGTATAACAAAGTGTGCGAAATGTTAACAAAGGCCTATGGTGAGTCTGCTATGAAAAAAACAAGTATTTACAAATGGTATAAGCGTTTCCAAGATGGCCGCAAAGATGTTGACAACAGCAACATCAACAACCGATGAAAATGTGGAAAAAGTGGAAGCAATGGTTATGAATGATCGCCAAATCACTTTCAGAGAAGTCGCTGATGATGTATGCATATCGATTGGCTCATGCTATGACATTTTTGCAAACATTTTGGGTATGAGGAGCGTGGCAGCAAAACTGGTCCCAAAATTGTTGAATTTTGAACAAAAACAGCGGCGAATGGAAGTTGCTCAGGAATCACTAAATGAAGTCAGCGACGATGCAGAATTACTGAAACGTATTATAACAGGCGACGAAACATGGATTTACGGATATGATGTCAAAACAAAGGCTCAATCGTTCCAGTGGAACTTTCTGGCTCTCCAACACCGAAAAAGGCTCGGCAAGTGCGGTAGAACATCAAGGTTATGCTTACTGTGTTCTTCGATTTTAATGGTATAGTGCATCATGAATTCTTGCCACAAGGTCAAACAATCAACAATCTACAAGTTCAACGCCGTTTGCGTCAAGCAATGCGAAGAAAACGTCCTGGATTTGTGGCAAAACAATTCATGGCTTTTGCATCACGATAATGCATCGGCTCACACATCATTGCTTGTTTGTGATTTTTTGTCCTTTATATTCGCCAGACATGGCCCTTTGTGACTTTTTCCTTTTTCCAAAAATAAAAAAACCTTAAAGAGTCGTCGTTTCACAAGCATAGATGGCATTAAAAGTGCATCTCTTGAAGAGCTCAAAGCTATTACAAAGATCGAGTTCCAGAAGTGTTTTGAGAATTGGAAAAAGCGCTGGCATAAGGACATAATATCTAGTGGGGACTACTTTGAAGGGGACAATACCAATGTAGATTAATATTTTTTTCAAAAAAACGAAAATTCCGGGTATTTTTTAACACACCTCGTATTTTTCAAATATAACAAAAATGTTTCACACTTATTAGGGGTTTTACAAAAACTTTTCTAGGGTGTAGTTTACAGATATTGGTACCATATCTTGTATGTGACAAGCTTAACATACTGATAGCCAGCATAATGTTAACATATAAGGGTGACATTATAATATTACAATAAAAGTTAATTCGAACCTCATGAAGAACCCAACTGCAAATAAATAGAAGATTTAATGACTACAATTCAATAATTTTCAAGCTTATAGAGAGGCTTTTTATCTTCCATATACTGCTACCATTAGTGAATGTGTTCATTACTAAAATCCAAATACACATTCGATTGATTAGATTCAGAATAATCTATCTAAATTCTAATAGTACCTAACAGATTATTGTATATTATGACAAATTCTTCTAAATATGATTGCTTGACAGCCAAAACGCACTATGCATAATTGTTGACATATAATTGTGGCATCATAAAATTACGTTAAAAGTTATTTAAAACCTCATGAAGGACAAAACTACAAATAAATACGAGATTTAGTGACTAAATATGTGATAATTTATTGGCTTCTAGGGAGGTTTTTTATCTTCCGTACACTGCTATCCTCAGTGAATGTGTTTATTAGTCAAATCTAAATGTATATTCATTGATGAGCAATCGATTAACAGAGTAATCTGTTAAAATTACAATAGTGCCTATCAGATTATTGTGACAAATTCCACTAAAGATGATTGCTTGACAATCAAAATGCACAATAGATTCAAGTAATTAAAAAGTAGTATTATTATTAAAAGATTTTATTTAATGTACTTTAATAGTTTACCGATTCTCTACCATCTTCTTATAAACAATATATTCTATAAAAATATTCTAGGGAAGGAGGTAGAGAGGGGGAGAGGGAGGGAGGAAGAGGGAGAGAGTTTGCTATAAGACAAATTGATGACCAGGAACAAGAATTGTCAAGATTAGGTCTCAGTATTAACTATGACTTTTTTTCTGCCCTTTAGGGACATCTACATCAATCCAGGTTTTTTTTTGCAGAATTTATAATCTGACTACAATAATTGCTTAAATTTCTTTTTTTTTATTTTACCTAATTTAAACCAAATTTATCCTACCCAGATTCTTTGAATCCGTATTTTATAATTTTATCACTGCTATTATTGATAATTATTTATAAATAATTATTATAAACCTATATATTTACCATTTAAAATGATTTATTCCTTTTTAGAATGTATTGTTTATTGAGATATGTGCAAAGTAAAAAAATCAAAGGTGGTGGACAAATAGTAAACTTTGATTACCTTACAATTTAAATACTACATCTGAAAAGTAAATTACTAAGTATTCTTTTGGTGAAGAAAGAAGTTTCCTTGAAGAGTGAAGAACAAGTTTGCGGAGAAGAACAACCACAAGTTAAAGAAGAATAGCAATCCTAAATCCATTTAATCTTGTATCGTGAAATAGAAGTTAATTATAAATAAAGTATGAAATTTGTACTTTTTTTATTTAGTGCAATGATAAAAACAACGGCGTTGTTACATGTCCCTAAACACATTGTGCGACCTACATTTTTTAAAATTTAATAGGAAGCCGATTACGTTTGGTGAAAGTTTTTAATTGAAATGTATAAATGGTGGTCCACATCGATTTTTGTTCTATGAACTTCAAAACAGAAAGCAATTAGTATTATAAGCAAATGTATACATTTAATATTTGGCAAAGAGTACAAAATGTGGCGGATACCCAAAACTATATTATGAAAAAAAAAAACAGAAAACATATAGATAATAATATATATTCAAGGTGTTTCTAATGCAGGCTAACCATTTGGAGTTTGAAGTATCTTACATAAAGACATTTGAACTGAACTTATCAAGTATGTATCACGCCGACTTTATAAATGTATAAGGTGTCTGAGCCTAGAGCATTGTTACATATTATATTACAATATAACTTTTTGGAAAAGTATAATATTAATTCTCAGTAAAGTTAAATTATAAAAAATGCAAGCGCTAAATTATAATTTACACTATTGAACTTTTTTTTAATGAGCTTTGATCCCATTTGGATAACCTATAATACCAAACACAGTTTTAAGGTTTGGAAAAATAACAAATACTGCTAAACATTTAACCATTTTTGATTTTTTCACTTTACACAGATATTACTTAAAAATAAATTCTAAAGAAAAATTAACTGCCTAATGTTACAAAAGAATAAAGTTTAAAATTATAATACAGCAAACATAACCTAAAACTCACTATCATACATGATTCTGTATTTGATTAAATTTTTCTTTATAAAAAAATATACTGTAATTTTATAATATATTAAATAGTGATACATGTATTTGACAGTATAGCAATATATTATTTGGTTAGGATAGATTTGGTTATACAAAGTATGTTTTCTGATCAATCACGTTAGATAGAGGGAGTTCTTATGTTGTGATAATTTAAATAATGTTTCATTTTCAATGGGAGGAACCAATTTTTTCCTTTCTACACATAATCTATATTGGGAAAAAAATTATACCTGGCGATACCAAGAGACTTCAGGAACTTTATTTTTTTAAATCTAACTGGTTGCAAAATAATTTTAAAGTTTAAAAAAAAAACAAAATAATGTCTTCTTTAATATACACTTAGGGTTTTTTTTTATAGAAAACTATGTTATACTACATTGGACTATAGCTACAAATTACGTAGTTGGATTTTTTTTTTTTATTAATGACTATTAATACGGAAGATAAACAGTTAAAATTTTTAAACACATCTTTGTTCCTTGCATGACAC
The DNA here is from genome assembly GCA_036971475.1 of Prosapia bicincta. Classification (NCBI taxonomy): domain Eukaryota; kingdom Metazoa; phylum Arthropoda; class Insecta; order Hemiptera; family Cercopidae; genus Prosapia; species Prosapia bicincta. The sequence goes on from JBAIZL010000001.1 coordinate 6,507,021, forward strand.
TAAAACCTATACTAAATTGGAGACCACTGAACTTTTAACCCGTTGGTTTTTTAAAAGGTGATTTTTCTTATAACTTTTTCAAACCAATTAATCCCACCTAGACAAGTAGTAGCTACATTCTAATGTAATGTAGTATGCGGTTTTAAAATAAATTTTTTTTCCGCTATCATGATTTAAATTTTTTTTGTTGTATGAAGTTATTTTTTTCAATATTTTAAATTTTTTGGCATAATCACAATGTTATATATTTTTCATGTTCCTAAAGTTTTTATGTATCGCCAAATAAATATACAAATTTCTGTATGTGTATTGCACTAATATTAATATGCAGAAAGGAAATAATTATTTTTTTTAAACCAAACTGCCCAACCCATACATGTTATTGTTATTCAATATTGACATCAGTCAACATATGTCTAAAAAATTAAACATGTAAGATGAATGTAAATTTATGTTTTCAAAAATCAAAGTATATCTCTTGTCTTTTCTAGTATGAAACATTTATAAAACTTAAAAAGAGCATAACAATATAATGGTAGTTATTTTCAATTCCAACATAATCAATTTTAGCAATAACAAAAATTATACTGGGTGATGCAAAACTCTTAATAAATACAAAAACTTTCATTCACAACTCAAAATTATGTAAGACAGCAATCTCCCTTTACAACACAAAATTTTGTAAGGCAGCAATCTCCCTTTACCACACACCTTAAAAATTAACAATTCCACACTCTAGCCTAATTTTCATGTAGTAACTCGCAAAATGCCTCAAAATGTATTTAAACTTGCGTATAACTCCCAAAACGTTACAGGTTTTGAAAAATTTGTATAATTTTTTTTCAAGTATTCGTGATGATTAGAGACCGGATTATATGCAACATAAAAAGCTCGAAATATGCATGCAAATATGCATGAAAAATGCTTAAAATATGCATGAAAACCTTATTATATGAATGTAATATAACAATAAATGAATAAATAATTAATAATGTTTTTAGATATGTTATTTCTAAATCAACATAATAATCAAATCACAATCACTTAATTAATATTTTTATTATCTATGTATTATTACCTGAATTAAAACAGTCTACATTTTGCTACTATTGTAAACATAAACGAACAGGTACTATTCCAAATGTTCGGAAATAAAGTTGTGTCTTCGATCAATCGAAATATTTTTATAAACAGAAAAGGACCAATCTACGTCAACTGAAGTAACTGGGAATATTTGAATTTGGGTGCTATTTTGGCACTTATTACTTCTGGCAAAAGCTCACCCGTTCCATTTATAATTAATTTGACACAATGGTTCAAAGCCTGGGTTACTGTTTAAAATGTTTTCAAACTTTTCTTTAAGTTTGCTTGGGAATACCTCCGGCAATGAGGAGCTCAGTAGACGGATTTTATCCATTAACGGGATAGATTCAGTCAACGCCAAACCTTGAGTTTCAAGCTTTTTAATACTTGCAGGTATATAGGAAAATTGAGTGATAATCAAAGCAATGTTTTTTTTTTAATACTGGAATCGTTAATTGCTTCCTTGCACTGACAAACTGCCAAAGCCTCTGCACTATCGAAGTCGTTTACTACACCTTTGATTATCTCGAAATGCTCATTGTAAAACAAGACAGCTTCAACCCACGTACCCCAACGAGTTACCACTGGTTCGGGAAGTAAAGGCACATTTGTAGTATTTTCCTTTGTAGGTCTTGTTGTGAGAAGGTGCCTTAAGAAACACTTTCTTTGTTGATGAGATCAATTTATTTACATTACCAAACGTGGAACGTACTTCTTCAGCGAGGCGATGTACTCCGTGAGCAAAGCACGTCACATGAATCAAATTGGGTTAAAATACTTGAAGGGCTTTTCCTGCTTCTATCATATAGGGAGCAGCATCTGAGAGAAAAACGACAACCCTTGCATCTGCAGAAGATTCTGAAAATATTTTTTAATACCCTCATTCACAAATCTGGCGATCGTAGAAGGGTTTGTCTTTTCTAGTTCTTTGCAGGACACCTAATAGGAAGAAGGCTTTTGTTTTAATGCACCAACAAATAAACTTGCCATATTAACAGCCACAAGTGTCTGTAGTTTTGTCAGCTGAAATCCAAATAATGTTGTCCTTGAGTTCATTGCATATTTATTCAAGAACATGCAAGTAAATTGTCTGTATGTAATTTTTGCGTAATGTTGATTCATCTGGTATATTTTGATACACTGTATCGAAATGACTTCCAAACCTTGAGTTTTGCATTAAATATGCATTATCAATACTTTTTATTTACATTATGCAAAAACTGTAAAAAGTGGCTAAATATGCAAATGCATATAATCCGGTGATTACTGATGAGTTTCTACATCGCCCACTATAATTTTTGTTCGCTAAAATCGATTACTTGGGAATGGAAAATCAATACAGATATAATACATTTTACAAATTCATGTGAATAAAAAGTTTGATAATTGTTTCGTTTAGCCACGTGAGCGATTTGTCCCAAAACAACTTATGCCAGCCAAGCAAAAACTCATGACGAATACTTAAAAAATAACAAATTTTTGCTCTGTTCCCAAATAATTACAATGTTGAAAAAAATTATTCTGTCCACCAGTCATCCAAAACCTTACAAAATCAATGTTTTACCTTGATTTTATTAGGTTGAAACTTGTAAAATCCCTCCAAAATTATTTAAACTTACAGGTGACAAAACAATTTTTTTAGTTCAAATATTTGTAAAAATTTATACCAGGAAACTAATTAGACATCTGCTTCTGCAGAATTATACCTTTTGCCAGGTGACATCACATGATCTCTATTCTCACCTTACATGTTATATTTGTTTGGCATAGGTATATTTTAATATAGCAATCATGTACAAAATTATAACCAAATGTAACTGGATACTTTTTAGGTATATTCATGTCTCGAAGTAATACAGTGTGCTGTTGCTATTGTGCGCCAAAAAACGTAGTCCAAACTATAATATAATAAAAAAGGTATTTATTTCCCGTTCCCAAGTGCTCGATTTTAGCAACAAAATTTATACCGGACTCAGAAATTATTCTGGGATACAAAAAAAATAAATAAATAAACTCTTTCTAGTGTCCCAGAAATTAAAAATTTTGAAAAATAGAAATGCCCCCTCTCAGCACACGTGAAAGTGACTAATTTAACGTGTTGGCTTTACTCTTTTGATGTAATAACTTGCAAAGTATTTTGAAATATATTTAAATTTGTTGATGCCTCCCAAAAATTACAGGTTTTAAAAAAACTACTTTAACAAAGCACTATTTGCACCAAAAAACATATGTGATTTTCACCATGTTATAGCACTTCAAACGGTTCGTCTTTCTCGGGAACAAGTTGTGAGAACATAAAGCCTAAATAACCCGTTTTTCATCGAACAAACAAGCTTCAAAAAATAATGTGTGGCAAGAACAATCACAGTCCATTGTTAGACACACACTCACTACATATGAACTTTTTGGTTGAAAAGTCAAGAGGCATCTGTCGGCCTAATCGAAAAGCATCTTTCAGGTCCCGTGACTACCATAACCATGATGGTTGATATTGGTTTGCCGCTAAAAATAACACAGATTCGCGCCTTTTTCAGCTGAAAAGTCACGTGACATGTCAGCCAATCGGAAAGCATCTTGCAGGTTTTAGAAATATTTAGACTTATTGCCGATGCAGAAAATTACAACCAAATCTATTCTGACTGGATATTTCGTAAGTATATTTTAAATAGGTATATAGTAATGTTGAATAAAATTATAACCAGCTCTATACTGACTGTATACTTTGTAGGTATTTTTTAATATACGTAGATATTAATGTTGAATAAAATTATAACGAAATCTAACCTGACATGATACTTCATATGTATATAGTAATGTTGTATAAAATTATAACAAAAGTTTAATATATTTTTTTTTATGTTAGTATTAAAATAAGGTAAAAATTTAAAAGCGCTGACACCTACGATATTTTGGGAAATTGTTTATAATCACCAAAAAGGACAATATCAACAAGAAATTTTTTCTTGTCATTGAGGAAAGTTACTTTTTTTTAATTTAAAATATAGTAAAAAATTATCAGCGGAGGCATAAGTTGTGAATGGGCGTAGAGTGACACAAACGTTTCGTGACGTCACGCCAACTCTACATTCACACCTTGCTTGTGGCTCCGAGAAAAAATCTTTTCACTCATTTTTATGCTTTGAAAAATTATTTCTTGTGGATATTGTCCTTTTTGGTGGTTTTGAACAATTTTCTAAAATATCATAGGTAGCTAAACTACCAAAACATTAACATTACCTAACCCTCCACCACACACAAATATGTATTAAAATCGCGCACAAACCTATTTTTAGCCGTAAAACTACTTACAAGAATTAAACAATCACTTCCAGACACTATTTCCCGCATGAAACAATCACTTACAGTTACTATTTCATGCACAAAACAGAAAATATTGCACTTAAAATCTTATACACATCTCATTCGCACTGTCCTACAAATATAGGCTTCTGCCTCTTAAGGTGTAGCCAACCTTGTAAAGTAATATTTTTCACACTATTATACTTATAATTGTACATATAATTACGCCAATAATTAAAAATACTTTTATCTCAAGTTAGTATTACACTTATTACCTTCAAAATTTAAAACATAAACAGCGAGTATTGAAAACACAATACTTCATATTGTTGAAATAAGTTGATAAAAGGGTTAAAATGCATAAGCGCAGCCACCTACGATATTTTGGGAAATTGTTTAACACCACCAAATAGGGCAATATCCACAAGAATTTTTTTTATTGACCTAGGAAAGTTTTTTTTTTAATTTAAAGTAGGGTAAAAAATTTGGGACGGAGGTCAAAGTTGTGATGGGCGAGGAGGGATACAAGTGTTTCATGTCACAACTATAGTTCGTGTTTTAGCAATATAAACTTAATGTAACAAAAACATGTCTAAGCTATATTGACAACTAATATTTTTGTTACTGCCAAGGAAGGTGAATTTTTTATATTTATATTGAAATATACCTATGAAGTATCAAGTCAGAATAGATTTGGTTCCAATTGTATAAATGTAACCATTTAGGTAATGTATAAAATTAAATCCAAATCTACCTGACTGGACACTTTTTAGGTATAATTTAATATATGTATATTAGTAGTGTATAAATTTAAAACCAAATCTATCCTAACTGGAGATTTTATAAGTATATTTAAATATGTTTATAAAAATTAAGCCAATACGTTTCTCAAATATCTACACACGTAAGGTTGCGTGACGTACAGCGGCCGATGCATACAACTTTATGCTCAGCACTGTGATATCATGAAACATTTGTATCACTCCGCGCCCATTCACAACTTATACCTCCGCACTGAATTTTTTACTCTACTTTAAATTGAAAAAAATAACTTACCTAGGTCAATAAAAAAAATTCTTGTGGGTATCATCCTATTTGGTGGTTTTTAACAATTTCCTAACATATCGTAGGTGGCTGCGCTTATGCATTTTAACCGATAAAAGAATAGTAATATTTTATACTTGTTATTTTTATCTTCACGTGAGCTACTAACTTTCACTAAACGCTTGTAAATATTTCAAGTGTTTAGTAATACTTTATATTGTTCAAAAATGTTGACAAACGATGTTATTACAGCACAATAGCAGGTGAAGAGAAGTTACAAATATAAAGGATTTATAACTTCAATTAGTATACACAACTACCATTGAGATTGGAAACCTTAATACGGAATACCTCTATTACAATACCGTAAAACACGTGTTATAAAAGTATTACTCATTGTTTATGTTTTGAATTTTTAAGGTTGTTGTGCAAAATTAATTGAAGACATTAATTATTTAATTTCTGTCTGTTTCTTAATTATTGGAAAACCTTACAAATGTTCTCTGTCCGGTTACATGTTTTGTAAATAATAATTTACTTTACAAGGCTGGCTACACCTTCTTATTTTAGCAACAGAATCCTATATTTGTAGGTAAGGAGGAATGAGGTGTATATAGATTTTAAGTGCAATAATTTCTGCTTTGTGCGTAAAATAGTGTCTGTGATTGTTTCGTGCGTGAAATAGCATCTGTAAATGATTGTTTGGTCCTTGTAAGTAGTTTTACGGCTAAAAATAGGTTTGAGCGAGAAATGAATACATCTTTGTGTGTGGTGGAGGGTTAGGTAACGATGTTTTGATAGGTCGGCCAACTACAATATTTTGGAAAATAGTACAAAACCACCAAAAAGGATGATATCCACAAGAAATAATTTTTCAAAGCATAAAAATGAGTGCAAAATGTTTTTTCTTGGAGCCACAAGCAAGGTATGAAAGTAGAGTTAGCGTCACATCACGAAACGTTTGTATCACTCCACGCCCATTCACAACTTATGCCTTCGCTGAGAATTTTTTACCCTACTTTAAATTGAAAAAAGTAACTTTCCTTCATATAAAAAATTGTCTTGTGAATGTCATCCATTTTGGCGATTTTGGACAATTTTCCAAAATATTGTAGGTGTCCGAGCTTGTAAATAACTACCTAACATAATTAACTCTGACATAGTGCAGTACACTGTAGCTACTGTGCAGCCGGTTCACACTATATATGCCATTTCATACTAACATTTTAATGTGAAAAAAGAAATTTTAGGTATTTTCCACGGAAATAAGTTGATATTTGTGTTCTACACATTAAAACAAGTAGTTTTATTGGTTAAAATGCTGAAGCTCGGCCACCTACACTATTTTGGGAAATTGTTTAACGGTAAAAATGCAGAAGCTCGGCCCCATACGATATTTTGGGAAATGGTTTAACACCACCAAATAGGACGATATCCACAAGAATTTTTTTTTAATTGACCTCGGAAAGTTACTTTTTTTCAATTTAAAGTAGCGTACAAAATTCAGCGCGGATGTAGAAGTTGTGAATAGGCGCGGAGTGATACAAATGTTTCGTGATGTTACAACTGTATTTCAATGTATAAAATTAAAACCAAATCTAACCTGGCGACACTTTTTAGGTATATTTTAATACAGGTATACAGTATTGTATAAATTTAAAACCAAATCTATCCTAACTGGAGAAGTTGTTTCTCAAATATCTACACACATAAGGTTGCGTGACGTACCGCGGACAATGCATACAACCTTATGCGCAGCACTGTGACGTAAGTATCACTCCGTGCTTATTCACAACTCCTACATCAGCACTAAATTTATTACCCTACTTTAAATTGAAAAAAAGTAACTTTCCTATTTCAATTTTAAAACAATTCTCGTGGATATCGTCCAATTTGGTAGTTTTGAACAATTTCCCAAAATATCGTATGGTGGCGAGCTACTGCATTTCAACCCTATAGTTTTAGTAAGATGATGAAAGGTAAAGTAATAATTCACAATTAGTCTCTATTTTCATTACACATGTTATTTACAGACATAATCACACCCAATTCTTAAAACATTTTTCTTGAACTTTACTACTCAAGACTTTAAAAGTTTGTTACAATCAATAATTTCTTTAAATAGTTTTTAGTAACTGATACGAAAAGGTACACACAAATAGATGTTTTAAAAATACTACTGAGGGCAATTGTCTATTTTTTCTGTTTATGCTGGAATTTATGCTCTCAACTACAATCAAATTTTAATTAACTTGTTTTCGACTGATGTTTTAGTTATTGATAGTACGTAATATTGCAAGAGCTAGAAACAAAAAAAAATTTACATAGGGCTTGGAGGACTAGTTACCGACAGTAGGGTAGCTAGCTAGGGCTTACAATTGAAATTCTTTCAAAAGCAAAATGGCTTGTGTTGACAATCAGTTCTTATTAAACGTAATAGTGTTAAAAATAAGTCGTAAGGAAATATCTTACCTCCAAATATGGACTGCATGCCGATAAAACTACTTTATGTGCTTTCAAATATTGCCCATCAGCAGCAAGAGTACAATCAACAAGCTTTTCATTTTCCAAAAGTGTGTCGAACACAGAAATTAAAGTACTTTGATGGTTATTCCACCTAAGACAAAACTGTTGATCACTTGCCATAGTCTGTTTCATACAATCTACATTTAATTATTATGTTGCATTTGAAAAAAATAATAATTCACGTAACTAAACGGAAAAAAATATGGAGACACGACGCAACAGAGGAGAGGAAGCGAAGCCGAAAGTAAGGAAGAAGGATGTGGAGGGGAGGCAACGTTGCCATTTTATATTTGACAAAAAATCTATAATACATGATCATTATTCATAAATTCATTTTATAAATTTATTTATTTATTCAAAGACGTATTATATTATAAATATAGATTATACAATTCAAAATTAATTTTGAAATCTCGCAAACGACAAACAGAGTGAACATGAGTCAAACGTCATACAAATTATTACATACAGTATTATTTTTGTTACTCCGGCAACATTGCTTTTAGGTCTAGACAAAAAATTAGCCTAGAGTCCTAGAGAGTGTTTACTTATCATACGGGTCCATTTTATAAAGTATACCACCAATGTATTTTTGTTTATGTACGTTTAAATGTGAAATGTTTAATAAATTCTATAGAAACAACCCCTCAACATATATGGTTAAAAAATATCCTTAATTATTTTTCTGGGCATTAAACTATTTGTACAGATAATTAATGAACAACGGGGTCATGTGCACTTAAGAGTAGTCTTTGTCAAGAACAAGAAATTTATTATAAAAAGGAAGATTGCTTTATGTACCAAATCAGAGGAAGAAATATTTTTTTACTATTTAAACAACATTTGTATAAGTCAAAACCATATCCCAACTGTTTCATATAGATGAAATGACTATCTGAAACCATTTCAGTTTCCCTACATATGATAAACAGAATGAAATACTATTATAAATTAACTAATTCCATTATATATATTGTAACATTTATAGAATGGGCTATATTATGTTCTTTAAGAATTGGAAAAATAAATTAGAAATAACTCACACAAAATTTAAAAGAAATTCATTAAAAGATTGATTAGATTAAATAGAAACTAATTTTAGGTAAAAGCCTAGAAAGGTTATAAAACGGTTGTAACATATAAACAAGATATTTGAACTGTAAATGCATAAGGAAATTTGTTGTATCAAATAAAATTAAAAACAAGATAATCTAAAAATAATAATTATATTTAAACAAAATTGTAAATATTAGTAACATAGGGCATAAGTAATTACTTGAAGGAGAAAGTAAAAACGCGATTGTAAACAAAAAATTGAAAGGTTATGTTTATGAATTCAGCTCAAAAATACACACAATTCGGAATTATTACAAAAGTAAAACGCAAAGACACTTCACACACAAATAATAATAATTAAATAAACACTGGAAGGTTTGTTAAGGATCGGAAAATTGAAACAGTAAGTTTCAACCAAAGTTTAACCAAATTAAAACGCCATTGTAAACAACCGCGTTATTGCATCAGCTGTAAAAGCAGAGGTGAAAGCAAGAAGTAGGTCAAGTGTGCAGTCGACTATAGTGAGAAGAAATTGACCTAAATTATAGCAACATGTGTTTTAGAAGAAGGAGAAGCCGCCATATTTTAAACATTGTTAAAAATCTAAGGACGCATGAGTTTTAGATAGCGTGGGGGACGCTACGAGATCGGACCTGCCATGACCAGTCAAAATTTTCCATTGGAAGGAATTCGTCAAAATGATACCGTTTTGTGAAGAAACTTGGCAAGATTAAACAGGGATAAATGAATTGAAAGAGTTAATACAGTGTAAATATAATTTGACGTAACTAAAAAAATATAAGTGTGTTAAAAAGTGAAATTTGAAGAGAACGGAATCTTACGTAAGCGACCTGCAGAATTTCGATATTTCATAAGTTAAGTATATTAGCGCTATAAAAATAAACTTTAGTGGACTTTTAAGATTATCAGGAAGTTTAAAATTGTACATTAGAATATCTTGTGATTAATTAATAATTAGTAATAAGAATCATAATCCAGTTCAAATAGTTTCGCCTTTTTGCTTATTCCAAATTAAATTTTTTCCATCAGGAAAATATTTATTAAAACTAATTTCAAAATTTAATATTGTTTTTCAAAATTTATTTAATTAACAAAAGAATTAAAAAATATAGCCCATGCCTATAAACCCCGAGATAGTAAGAGATCTTAAAATTAGCCTAGGGTATATGAAAATTTGTAACTAAAAATCAAAGAAAGTGAGTTTAGTATATTGTGTTAAAATTTGTTAAGTTTATTTTTGTTCTGTGTATTGTTTAAATGTTGAAATAAAAATTGTTATAATAAAGAATTTAAATATTTTTGAGTGTTTTTGTTTTAAAAAGAAATTAAATATTATCATTCAAATATTTAATAGTAAAAACCCCGTTGTTGTGTCGGAAAAATTATGTTATAATTGGCGCGACAACGTGAGGCTCGATATAATAAGAGATAAAATTTATTTAGATAGATTTTGAAACAAAATTAATTTAGAACTTTTTATATGAAAAACATTTGAACTGGAAATAGATAAAAAAAAAATTTGTGTAAAATTAAACACTGAGTTGAATAGAGTCAAGGCTAGATTTAGTAGTTTATAGTATATATATAAATTGTTTAAATTTGTATAAAAAGTTACTTACAGTTAAAAAAAAAAAAAAGAAAATATGTCTGATGAAAGGGAATCATACAATTTGCGGGGAGAAAAAGCATAAAAAACAGGAAAAAGGGACAAGTTTGGAAATGAAAGAAATAGAAATCGAAGGCACAGATATGCCAATAGGAAACATTGAGGTAGAAGAAGCTAGGGACTACCACCTATGCAAACCCAACAGGAACGGGGAAATAATGAGAATGTAGATTTAAGGGATATGATGAGGACTTTAATGGAAATGAGAGTAAGCATAAATAAAGGGAAAGGGGATATAAATAGAAAATTAGATAAGATAGAGGAAATGAGGGAGGATATGAGAGAAATAAAAAAAGAATTAATTGAGAATATAAACGAAGTAAAAGGAGAGATAAAGGAGGATATAAGGGAAATAAACAAAAAATTAGAGGAGGATAGAGATGAAATGAGAGAGATGAAGGAGGATCTAAAATTAATAAAAGATGAAATTAGGGAGGACAATAGGAAAATGATAGAGGATATGAGGCGACAGTTGAGGACAGAGAATAATACTGTAATAGAGGATGTGAGAAGAGACAAAGAGGAGAAAGATAGAGAATTAGAGGAGGAGATTAAGGAAAATTTTGAGGAAACAAATGAAATAATAACTGATGTAGTAGAAATTAATAAAAAAGAGATAGAGAAGGTAGAAAATATAACAAAGAAAAACACAGAAGAGTTAGGAGAGTTAAAATTAAAGGTGATAGGAGAAAGAAAGATAACAGATGAGCGTTGTAGGAAAGTCGAAGATGTAAGGGAGAAAATATTAGGAGAGCAGGGAAGGTTAGGAGATAGAAATAAACTAGGAAAATTAGAAATATGGCAAATAAAAGATTTAACAATTCAAACCGCAACTAATAAGGAAATTGAAAAGATTAATAAAATGAAAATGGTAATAGGAGGTGTTGGAGTCAGCTTTGGTAGATTAAACAGCTCCAGTATCGACCTTAATCAGCCTGTGCCTTGTCTATTCGATAGCTCAATCTATGGTTTATCGTCAATAGTTTAAGACAACGTTTTGTCTTGTCGCGCGCCTAACCCCCACCTAGCACACAGTTCCCTCACCCCCAGTCTCCTGCTTGCCGCGAACAGACCAGCACGTCCGTTGCGGGTATTAAACGTATTAGCTAACCTCGTGGACGTTAAGTTCGCCCCGCGCATGTCTAAATTTAAGTGTTTCGAGTTGTACTTGTTTTATATGCTCGTTAACCGCGAAAGTGTATATTATTTAGTCCAAGTGCCGTGTTCGAATGCACCTTTAACCTCGCCGTTACAAGCCGCCGTTACGGAGTCGCTCGCAATTATTTAAAGACTAATTCAATTGTGAATAGTAGTAGAATTGAACTCCGTTTATTAAGTTTTACAGCACGAGCCGTCTGACCATCACCACTTCACCCAGGGCCCTGCTGCAGAAGTCCAGAAGACATCAAACCGCCCGTGCACGCAACCCCTTTGTTCAGCTTAGGGTAAGTGTTAATCAGTTCCAAATACTTTTAACATAAACTTGTGCCTATTTTCCCGAGGCTTAATTAGTGATAAACATTGTTATTATTTGTCGATTAGGCGTTTTTGCCGCCTGCCTTCATTTTATTCATGTGCAATTTCAGTCACGTTAAAGACCGCGACTATCTCTCTCTTTCGTCTTATTTCTAATATTTTAGCGGAGCTGACGCCTCCATTTTGGTCCCGTCGGGCCGGATTTTTTTGCATTGTAGCGACCTATAAACATTTAAAGTGCAAAGAAGAAGTGTTAAAGTTCTCAGTAACCTCGAAACTTATTCAGTTTTAATAGCAAGGCATTTGCTTTATAAATAAGTTCATTAGTGATTATAAGTATTATTTATTGTGCGAACAATTTCGAAGCGTTGTGTTAAATTTCACAGTAATAAGCTAAGTTGCAAGTATTACGTAATCCTATGTAATTTTTCCCGCCTCCCTTTCCTTGTCTAATTCAATACGCAGTAGTGACGTCACAAGCTGTAGCTTGCAGCTGCATACCGCTACTATCAGCAGATTTATGGGACAGCTGCGCAGATAAGGAACACTTGACTAATCAAGTTAGGCTCAATAGGCTCAATATTGATCCGTGTAGCTACACTGTAGATTTATCCTGTTCAATAAGGAAAACTTGCAGCCGTTCTAATCTAATGCTTATGATTTGTAAAACGTTATGTCTTATACTAACTTTATTATACAGTCCACTTTTTCGTAATTAAATGTACCATTGTGTAGTCATTGGTTTTGGTTTAAACATAATTACAATTTATTTTAAATTTTGGTTTTTTTTAATTTAAATTTTGTCACGATGGCTAATAACAACGCATATTGCCTTGATAAGTTGAAGGCTATATGCAGTGACTTAGAGCAAGTAAACAGCTTGCTCGGTGATAGTGAAATGTCTGAGGGCATAGCGCAGGAAGTCAGGCGACTTCATGCCGATTTTATCGAAACTTCTGACCGCGCGGAGCAGACTTTTGACAGTCAAGCTTCCGATTTTGTCGCGAATGTCTTTATAGCAAAACGTCAATTTCAGGACACCTATCTGCCCATGATAGTAAAACACCCTAACCTCGTTAAGACGGAGGTTACCTCGACCTCGACTGTCAAATCAACACCGACTTCACCTAACCTTCCAAGTCTAACTTTGCCAAGCTATTCGGGCCAGAGCGACGACTGGATAGATTTTATTACTATGTACGACTCTATGGTACATAACAATGAGACGCTTAACAACATCCAACGTTTTCAATACTTAAAGTCCGTCTTAAAGGGAGATGCACTGGCCATCGTCACCGGGCTTTCCATCTCCGAAGCAAATTACAACATTGCTTACAATGCGTTGCGTAACCGATACGCGAACCCGCGACGTCTCGCAGATCATTACTTTAACATAATTAAAGACTTTCAGCGCATCAATAATGCTTCACCCGCGGAACTAAATCGTTTCTTAACCGCGCACTCTAATGCCCTCTGTTCATTAAGAGCTATACCTCTCGAAGACTTAGCGGATTTCTTATTGTTCTCTATGGCAATTAATAATCTGGATGCCAAGACACGATTAAGTTTTGAAAGCCGACTAGGCACTAACCGCATGCCGACATATAAATTATTGAACGACTTTATAACTGAACAGGCTAGAGCCCTGGAGATGCTTAGCCAACCAGCTGCCGTGGTTGTAGCAAACGCCGGACGTGGTCAAAGACCCCGCATGTTGGTGTCATCGATGGATAAACCCGGGTTTCAAGGGGCACTTGAACCGAATAATTACTTGTCTGAACCTAACCTCACTTTGGGTCACAGCCCTATATTTCAATCAGTGGCGTCAAATGACAATGGCCATCAGAATAAGGACGCCCAAGGTACTATTCAGTCCAAACGTGCTGCGCCAGTCACTATGCAACCGGTTAATCAACCACTGCAACCTAACTTGTTGCCTATTATGAGTGCGCCTAGAACGTCAACATTTCGCAATCGCTCGCCACCGCTTAACCTCAATCAGTCTAACATGCCTACCACGCGTGTAGGTAAATGCTACTACTGCGGAGAAAGTCACTGCATCATTAATTGTCAACGATTTATTTCTCTTACCATAGCGGAACGCATTGACGCTATTTCAAAATTACAACGGTGTTATAATTGTCTCGGCTCTCATTATCAAGCTCAGTGTCAGTCTCGTCATCGTTGTAGACAATGCAGCCAAGCACATCACACACTGCTGCACAACGACGCACCGCCGCAGCAGTGACTAGCCGCCCCACGACGCCTTAGGCCAACCGCTAGCCATCCAATCGATACTAAAGCTCAACCTCGTTCTTTGTCATGCAATATTACCTCGTCTCTCGCCCTGTTGGGTACCGCGCAAGTCGTCCTACAGGACCATTATGGTCAACCTCGTTTTCTAAGAGCTGTTATCGACCCCGGCAGTCAGATATCTGCCATTACGAAACAAGCTAGCGATATGTTGAGCCTGTCTACTCGAAGATCGAACCTGTCGTTGATTGGCGTCGCTGCCAAGTCTACACGTATTCACGAATACGTAACTTTAATTTTATTCTCACGACATGACCCTGGCGTCATGCTGACTACGGAAGCCGCTGTGCTCAACCATATAACTGATCCGCTGCCAGCTGATAAATTATCCTCTGCCTTAAGCGCTCAATATCAGCACTTACCGTTAGCTGATCCTCAGTTCGACTTACCTGCCCCTGTTGACATTATACTGGGCGCCGATGTCTTCACGCAAATAATTATCAACGGGCCTCGTACCATCATTCATGGCCAACCATCGGCACTTAACACACTTTTAGGTTGGGTCATTATGGGATCTGTACCTTACAGTACGCCACAACAACCACGCGTGTTTATCACCTCGCTCAAGTCTATCGACGAAAACATGCGACGATTTTGGGAAATCGAAGAGGTAAACGAGTCTAACTTGTTGAGCCCGGATGAGCAGCTCTGCGAAAATTTATTTGCCACCACTACTGAACGTGACGCCACTGGGAGATATGTCGTAGCTTTGCCTTTTAAACCTGACGCCGTCGAACTTAAGTCAAACCGTAATGTCGCTCTTGCTAGTTATCATGCTCTGGAACGCCGTCTGAGCCGACAACCGGATGTCTCACGACAATATCATCAGTTCATGAAAGAATATATGACTTTAGGTCATATGTACCCTGCCGTTAAGCCTTCGAATTATTTAATACCACATCATTGCGTTTTCAAGGCCGATAGTTCTACTACTAAATTACGAGTGGTTTTCAATGCTTCTGCGCCTGATTGCAACGCGCATTCTTTAAACCAGCAATTGCTGGCTGGCCCTAAGTTACAAAGGGACCTGTCCAACGTTATTATCTCGTTTCGATTGTTTGTTCACGCCGTCTGTGCGGATCTTAAAATGATGTACCGCCAAATTGCCGTACGCAAGGATGATCGTCGTCATCAGCACATTTTGTACAGGCCGACTCCTCATTCTCCACTGATGGAGTATGAACTAGCCACTGTCACTTACGGGCTTACCCCGTCTGCTTATTTAGCCCTACGTACACTCGAACAACTCGTCAAAGACGAGGGCGACTGTTACCCTGCTGCGTCGCACGCCATTCTTCATCAAACGTACGTTGATGATGTCGTCACTGGCGCCGATACGTCCGAGGACGCCCAGGAATTAATACGGCAACTTATTAGCATCTCCGCACTGGCAGGACTAGAGCTCAGGAAATGGTCTTCCAGCGATCCCGCGCTGCTGTCGACGCTGCCATCTTCTCACCTGGAGCACCCGTTGCTATTCCAAGACGACTCTACCGCTGTTAAAATATTGGGACTCCAATGGCATCCTGTTAATGACTCGTTTTCTTATCGTATTCAAAACTTTGTGTCGGTGCCTACGAAACGCACCATTCTCTCTTATGTCGCTCGCACCTTCGACCCACTGGGCTTCCTTACGCCTATCACATTTTGGATCAAGTCATTTTTGAAACAAATGTGGCTCGAAAGGTTATCATGGGATGAACCTTTGCCAACCGCGCTGCGCAGTCGTTGGGACAGCTTCATTGTCCACTTCGCTAAGTTAGCTGACATTCAAATACCTCGACATGTGGGCACACGTGATGCCAAACATCATTTATTAGGCTTCTGTGATGGGTCCGAAGCTGGTTACGCAGCCGCCATCTACTTGCGAACTGAATGGAACGGTTTAGTTTCCGTCAGCCTTCTAAAGGCTAAAAGCAGAGTAGCTCCCGTCAAAACACTCACTATACCTCGAATGGAGCTCTGCGGCGCCGTCTTACTGGCCAAGCTCTATAAGTCTGTTCAGCCTGCTGTGAATTTTGTGGCCGACAACGCTACGCTTTTCTTCACCGACTCAGAAATTGTGCTGCATTGGCTTAGCACCCCGCCACATCTTTTGACAACTTTCGTTGCCAACCGTGTTATTGAAATTACCTCGAACACTTCGACCAATCATTGGTACCACGTCTCAACTGTTGACAACCCCGCAGACGTTGCTTCCCGTGGGTGTCTACCCGCGCAGTTTGCTACACATCCACTGTGGTGGCACGGACCACCATGGGCGTTACAATGTACTACCTCTTGGCGTTTGTCTAAGCCAACTGGACCGAACCGCGACCTGACCGAGCTCAAGACCGAGCCTCAGGTGCTCTGCGCGACTGTCCAAGCGCCTAACCACTTATTGAACGTTATTGAGCGTCATTCCAATCTAACCACGCTGCATCATGTCTTCGCTTACGTGCTTCGTTTCGTTAACAATTGCCGCGTTAAGACCCAGCCTACCAGCCATTGTCACAACACTCGCTACAAAGCCAAGAACACCGTAGCCAAGATTTCATTCGCTGCACCTTCAGTACAAGAATTAAGGAACGCCAGAAATCTTTGCGTTAAGCTCATACAAGAGCTAGCCTTCAGCGAAACGTTGCAACGCCTACACCGCGGCGTCCCGATCAGTGCTCAACTTCGCCACCTAACGCCCTTTATCGACTCAGTGGGGCTACTTAGGTTGGGCGGACGTCTTAATCATGCTGATATACCATACGCAGCTAAGCATGCCATTTTACTGCCTAAGCGGCATCATTATGTCAATCTTGTATGCGATCATTATCACCGCCTCGCCTTACATGCTGGGCCGCGTACCACGCAAGCGATGATCAATGGTGAGTTCTGGATCGTTGCGCTACGTTCGTTGTTACGACAACGCATTCATGCTTGCATGCGATGCTTTAGACTACAGTCGAAACCTCGGCCACCTATGATGGCAGCTTTACCGTCTGCTCGCGTCACTCCGTCGCCACCTTTCTGTAAGGTAGGCATTGACTTTGCTGGACCTTTCGACACTAAGGCCAACCATCTTCGTACGGCAAAGATCCTGAAAGCTTACTTATGCCTATTTGTTTGTATGGCCACTAAGGCTGTACATTTGGAAGTAGTATCAGACCTCTCTACTGATGCTTTTCTCGCCGTGCTTCAGCGTTTTGTCGCAAGACGTGGTCTGCCTACAGACATTTATTCAGATAATGGCACCAATTTTGTCGGCGCCGCCAACCGCCTGCACGAGGTCTATAAGATGCTCGACCAATCCAAGTCAATCATCCAACGCAAGCTCGCCGCACAACGGGTTGAATGGCACTTCAACCCTCCAGCCGCACCACACTTCGGCGGACTTTGGGAAGCCGCCGTTAAATCCGTCAAAGGGCTCCTACGCCGTACTCTTGGCACTACGTTATTGAACCTCGAGGAGTTAGCTACGTTATTTATACACATCGAAGCTATTCTCAACAGTCGACCTATTTTCGAGGTCTCGCCTGACCCCAACGAAGGATCTACGTTCCTTACGCCCGGACACTTTCTCATCGGCCGTCCACTTTTAGCACTCTCTGAGGAATGTCATTTTGAACCCGCGCTCAAGTCCAGATGGACTATGCTACAGCAGATGACCAATCGGTTTTGGAAAACCTGGTCTACCCAATACCTACACTCCCAGATTCAACGCTGTAAATGGAACAAAGACGGCTCCAGGAGGGTCAGCTTGTATTTATCACTGGAGAACATCCGAGACCTCTTCAATGGCCAATGGGTCGGACCGTACGTCTTCACCCTGGACCCGACCGGATAACCCGCGTAGTCACCGTCAAGACCTCACATGGACAGTTAAAGCGACCTGTCCATAAGCTTGTAGGCTTTCCGCTACAACCTTAATCTCTTGACCGCTTCTTCAACACCTGTGTGGTACAACCGCGTTTCCTCGAGTTCTTAATCTCACTCGACTTCTTCGCCTCTTCAGCAATTTTGTCCAACCTCGTTTCAGTATCTTCAACTCCATAGATTTCTTCGCTACATCTTCAGCACCTCGCTTCTTCCAGTCAACCCCGTTCACCGTCACCCAGTGGTTACCCAGGGTGGGCGGTAGTCTATTGTCTTCAGCACAGCTTATGGAGCTAATCACTTCATCGGATCTTTTCTGCTTTCTTCGTACCCCGACCACTTCTTCTTCGGCACCCTCGGTCGCCGGTGCTCTCTGGTTCTTCGCCCTCTACCCACCTGGGCGGATTAAAAAACATCCGTTTTGGTGGGCGGAATGTTGGAGTCAGCTTTGGTAGATTAAACAGCCCCAGTATCGACCTTAATCAGCCTGTGCCTTGTCTATTCGATAGCTCAATCTATGGTTTATCGTCAATAGTTTAAGACAACGTTTTGTCTTGTCGCGCGCCTAACCCCCACCTAGCACACAGTTCCCTCACCCCCAGTCTCCTGCTTGCCGCGAACAGACCAGCACGTCCGTTGCGGGTATTAAACGTATTAGCTAACCTCGTGGACGTTAAGTTCGCCCCGCGCATGTCTAAATTTAAGTGTTTCGAGTTGTACTTGTTTTATATGCTCGTTAACCGCGAAAGTGTATATTATTTAGTCCAAGTGCCGTGTTCGAATGCACCTTTAACCTCGCCGTTACAAGCCGCCGTTACGGAGTCGCTCGCAATTATTTAAAGACTAATTCAATTGTGAATAGTAGTAGAATTGAACTCCGTTTATTAAGTTTTACAGCACGAGCCGTCTGACCATCACCACTTCACCCAGGGCCCTGCTGCAGAAGTCCAGAAGACATCAAACCGCCCGTGCACGCAACCCCTTTGTTCAGCTTAGGGTAAGTGTTAATCAGTTCCAAATACTTTTAACATAAACTTGTGCCTATTTTCCCGAGGCTTAATTAGTGATAAACATTGTTATTATTTGTCGATTAGGCGTTTTTGCCGCCTGCCTTCATTTTATTCATGTGCAATTTCAGTCACGTTAAAGACCGCGACTGTCTCTCTCTTTCGTCTTATTTCTAATATTTTAGCGGAGCTGACGCCTCCAGGAGGAGTTAAATATCCGTCTCAAGGCTTAGTGGTACAAGGCTTATTGAGAAAATTTATCAGAGGTACGGATATGTTAATGAATGTGGAGGCACAACTCGAGTTTGCAAAATGGGAGATGGAATTTAAATATGAGAATAACAGAGAAAACAGAACTTATGAAGCAGATGAGAGATACAATGGAGATGTAAACGGTGTTAAGGCAAGGACAGGCGTGGGGACAAGAAAAGAGCATGGTGCCAACAGTCAGTCGGAAAACTAAGACAATAAGAAACCCAGGAATAGAAATTAAATAGAGGAAACAAGTTTATAGGCATTAATAGACACAGGCAATAATATGACATGTATCCAGGAGAACTGGATATTGGAAAATAAAAATAAAATAGGAAGGGAGATATTAAATATAGGTAAAGGAAGCAATATGAATAAACTCTAGGTGACTATGTGTATAAGAAAACGTTAGCAGGAGATAAGTTTAAGGGATGGTAACTATATCTACGATAATTTATGGGTAACTTCGTCGAATATTGAGAATAATGAATAAAGATAAATAGGTATCTATGTTAATAAATATTAAAGTATCGTTGTAATAAAAATATGGTAATTGTGTATTTAAACTTCGTCGTATTGTAAGGGAGAATCTGCGTTGATAAATAATGGAACTTCGTCGTGTATATATATATATATTATAAAAGAAAAATGAATCTATGATAAATAAGTATTAAAACAAAATTTATATTCGTTGATATAGGGACAGTGTAATCGAAGGAGCTATAGATATGATCAAATAGAGGATATGGGATTGCAACCTTTAAAAATATTAGATGTTAAACTTCATACAAAATAAACTGAAATGATATAAGAAAATAATTGAACTGGATGTGAGATTGGAAGGGGAGATAAAATACTAACTTAGAACTGAGAGTTAGATGAAGCTAAAAACAAAAGAAATATGAGATAAATAATAAACAGGAATATAGCAAATACCAAAAGTAAGAAAAATTAAAAATAGATAGCCGAAATAAAACGGAATGAGTACAAGTAGGGTGCACTGCAAAGATAAAGATATGTATATTCTGGATGAGCATAACAATAAAAAAAAGGGGAAATATAATTTGGAAAAAGGGGAATTTTTAATAAAATAAAATATATAAATAACGTCGATAAATATAAGTATAAAATAATAAAGTGATATAAAATAAATGTCTACGTGAATAAGGGTGTTAAGGTGTTGATGTCGTCAATAATATGTTAAAATAAAATAAATGTCTACGTGAATAAGCGAAGGTAAGGTGAATTACCGTCATATATATGTAACAAAGTATATAAATATAATAGAGTTTTAAAAAAAATAAAAAATAAGAATAATATGAAAGTGGGGTTAAATTTAATATAGTTGTGTTCAGATAGAGTTGATAGATTTATAACTGAAGTGAGGTTGAGGCAAGGTTAAGAAAAATTATTTTTAATTGAAAAAATTTATGATGAATAGTTGGGAGGACGCGAAAAAAGGGATAGTAAATAGAATAATAAATAACAACATATAAAATTAATGAAATAGTATTATGCGAGTTTTAAACTAGTATAAACCATGTAAGACAAGTAGCTTGAAGTTTTCAGCTCAGTATTTGATTGTTAAAGAATTAAGATAAAATTATGTCGTAGGAATTAAGTATAAATGGACGAAAGTGGACAGATGAATGTATAAATGACTTTTAAAAGGACAGTTATAAAAGTAGTAAAGACAATGGACGATAAGTTAGCCAAAGTGTTGAGGTACTTACTCAATAAAAAATGTGTTCAATTAGTTATTAAATAAAATGTACAATTAGGAAATAAATGTTAATTTAAATTTAACATTAAAAATATATATATATATATATATATATATATATATATATTATAACATAATTTTTTAAAGACGCTATACAACGGGTTTTATATTATTAAATATTTTATTTAAAAGAAGATATTTTATTTCTATTTAATAACCAAAACCAAAAAAAACTACTCAAGAACAATTTATTAACTCTTATTATTACAATTACATCTCAACATTAAACAATACACAAAACAAAATTTTACAACTTAACAATTTTTAACAAAATATACTAAAATTCGATTCTTTAAATTTGAGTTACAAGGTTTTTATACCCTTGGCTATTTTAAGATCTCTTGATATCTCGGGGTTTATCGCATGGGCTATATTTTTAGAAATTCTTAGGTTAATTAAATAAATTTTGAACAAACAATATTAAATTTTGAAAATGCAAAAAGGCTAAACTATTTGAACTGGATTATTTCTTACTATTAATTAACTACAAGATATCCTAATATACAAATTTAAACTTCTCTATTATCTTAAAAGTCCACTAAAGTTATTTTATAGCGCTATTACTCAACTTAATAAATATCAAAATTTTGCTGGTCGCTTACGTAAATTCCCGTTCTCTCCAATTAAACATTTCACACACTTAAATTCGTTTTATTTACTTTACTTTATATTAACACAGTATTACATTTTGTAATTCACTTCTCCTTAATTTAAGTTGGCCAATCTTCTTAACAAAACGGTATAATTTAGACGAACTCTTTCCAAAAAAATAGAATTTTGACTGGTCCTGGCTGGTTCCATCTTAAAGCGTCACCCACGCCATCTCCAACTCCACTTTAACTACGCGTCCTTAGATTCTAAAATTGTTAGAGAAAATATGGCGGCTTCTTCTTCTTAAAAAAACACCTGTTGCCTGTAATCTAGTTTGTTTTCTTTTTCTTCACTAGAATCGATTGTCACACTGACCTACATCTGTTTTACAGCTGACATACCAACAAGTTTTGTTTAGAATGGCGTTTTAACTTGGTTAAACCTGGTTGAAACTTACTGTTTCAATTTCCTATCGTCAACAAACCTTCCAGTGTTTATTTTATTAATATTATTAGTGTGTGAAGTGTCTTTGTGTTTTACTTTTGAAATAGTTCTGAATTGTGTGTGTTTTGCTTGGTCTTTCATAAACATAACCTTTCAATTTTCTTTTGTTTACAAACGTGTTCACTTTCTCCTTCAAGTAATTACTTAGGCCCTATGTTATTACAGTTTACAAATTTGTTTACACATAACTATTATTAGATTATCTTATTTTAATTTATGTGTTAGGTTATTTGATATAACAAATTTCCTAATACATTTCCAGTTCAAAAACCTTGTTTACAATTCTATGCTTTTACCAGAATTTAGTTTCAATTTTAACCTAACCAATCTTTTAATGAATTTCTTTCTAAATTTTGAGTGAGTTATTTCTCATCTATTTTCCAATTCTTAAATAATATTATATAGCCCATTCTATAAATGTTACAATGTCCCCTAATTTAATTTAAACAAAAAAAATAATCCTAATATCTACATTACACATTTTTTTTACATTTTACAAGCTTGCTTAAATATACATATTTTTTTTTTTAATTAAATTTAAATTTATATTTTTATTTCCTACTTGTACATTTTATTTAATAACTACCTGAACACATTTTTATTGAGTACGTTATACCTCAACACTTTGGCTAACTTATTGTCCATTGTCTTTACCACTTTTATAATTGTCCACTTAAAAGTCATTTATACCTTCATCTGTCCACTTTCGTCCATTTATACTTAATTCTATAATACAATTTTATCTTAACTCTTTACCAATCAAATACTGAGCTGAAAACTTCAAGCTACTTGTCTTACATGGTTTATACTAGTTTAAAACTCGCATAATACTATTTCATTAATTTTATATGTTGTTATTTATTATTCTATTTACTATCTCTTTTTTCGCATCCTCCCAACTATTCATCATAAATTTTTTTTTTAATTAAAATTAATTTGTCTTAACCTTGCCTCAACCTCACTCCAGTTATAAATCTATCAACTCTATCTGAACACAACTATATTAAATTTAACCCCAATTTCATATTACTATTATTTTATTATTATTATTATTATTATTTTTTTTTTAAACTCTTTATTATACTATATACTTTGTTACATATGTATATGACGGTAATTCACCTTACCTCCACTTATTAACGTAGACATTTATTTTATTTCACATATTATCGACGTTATTTATATATTTCATTTTATTTTCAAATTCCCCTTTTTCCAAATTATATTTCCCCTTTTTATATTGTTATGCTCATCCAGAATATACCTATCTTTATCTTTACATTGCACCCTACTTGTATTCCTTCCGTTTTTATCCCTGCTATCTCTGTTTAATTAGGTTATTTAATATATTTTAACTTATTTCCCCTTGTCACTACTCTGTTTATCATTTATCTCATATTTATTTTGCTTTTAGCTTCATCTAACTCTCAGTTCGAAGTTAGTATTTTATCTCTTCTTCCAATCTCACATCCAGTTCAATTCTTTTCTTATATCATCTCAGTTTTTTTTCATATGAAGTTTAACATCTAATATTTTTAAAGGTTGCAATTTCATATACTCTATTTGATCATATCTATAGTTCCTTCGATTACACTATCCCTATATCAACGAATATAAATTTTGTTTTAATACTTATATATATCAACGCAGATTCTCCCTTACAATACGACGAAGTTTAAATACACAATTACCATATTTTTATTACAACGATGCTTTAATATTTATTATCATAGATTCATATTTCTTTTATAATATATAATATATACGACGAAGTTCCATTATTTATCAACGCAGATCCTCCCTTACAATACGACGAAGTTTAAATACACAATTACCATATTTTATTTATTACAATGATGCTTCAATATTTATTAACATAGATACCTATTTATCTTTATTCATTATTCTCAATATTCGACGAAGTTACCCATAAATTATCGTAGATATAGTTACCATCCCTTAAAACTTATCTCCTGCTAACGTTTTCTTATACACATAGTCACCTAGAGTTTATTCATATTGCTTCCTTTACCTATATTTAATATCTCCCTTCCTATTTTATTTAAATTTATATATTTTGTCTTTCTTTATTTTTTTTTTAAGTGTTTGTTTAATTATTAAGTCATTTCTGGTCCATTGTCATTTCCGGTTTATTTGTTATCTATCCCTCCTACATTCGCTTCCTTCTCCTAATACTTTTATATCCTGAGTCATTCCTGTTGTTTCCATCTTATTATCCTTTGTTATTTTCCTTTCTCTCGACTTCTCCTGGATACATGTCATTTTACTGCCTGTGTCTATTAATGCCTGTAAACTTGTTTCCTCTATTTAATTTCTATTCCTGGGTTTCCTATGGTCTTAGTTTTCCAATTGACTGTGGGCACCATGCTCTTTTCTTGTCCCCACGCCTGTCCTGGCCTTAACACCGTTTACATCTCCATTGTATCTCCCATCTGCTTCATAAGTTCTATTTTCTGTGTTACTCTCATATTTAAATTCCATCTCCCATTTTCCAAACTCGAGTTGTGCCTCCACATTCATTAACATATCCGTACCTATGATCATTTCTCTCAACAAGCTTTGTACCACTTTGCATTGAAACGGATATTTAACTCCTTCCATTTCTCCTATTACCATTTTCATTTTATTAATCTTTTCAATTTTCTTATTAGTTGCGGTTTGAATTGTTATATTTTTTATTGGCAGTACCTCCATCTTTCCTACTTCATTTCTTAATTTTAACTCTCCTAACTCTTCTGTGTTTTTCTTTGTTATATATTCGACTTTCTCTATCTCTTTTTTATTAATTTCTATCTCATCAGCTATTATTTCTTTAGTTTCCTCTAAATTCTCCTTAATCTTCTCCTCTAAGTCTCTTCTCATAACTCCTACTACAGCATTATTCTCTGTCCTCCACTGTCGCCTCATATCCTCTATCATTCTCCTATTTTCTTCCTTTAGGCTTTCGAATTTCTTATCCAACCTATTCATTTCCAACCTACTTGAGGCAAATCCTCTGTTCATCTCTTCTTTCATCTCCTTATTTCCCTCCTTTATATTCTCATTTAATTCTTTTTTTATTTCGTCCATCTTTTTTAGACTCATTTCCATGAGAGATCTCATCATCTCCCTCAAATCTTCATTCTCATTATTTCCCTTTTTCTTTTGGGTTTGCATAGGTAGTCCCCTATCTTCCTCTACTTCAATGTTTCCTATTTGCATATCTGTGCCTTCCGTTTCTGTCTCTTGTATTTCTAGGCTTGTCCCTTTTTCCTGGTCCCCTACAACTACCAGCTCGCCTATAATATTTTTTTCTTTTTTAGCTGTAAGTAAACTTATTATACAAACATAAATAATTTTTTATATATACTATAAACCTAGCCTTGATTCTATTCAACTCAGTGTTTAATTTTACAAAATTTTTTCTAAATCTATTTCCAGTTCAAATGTTTTTCATATAAAAAGTTCTAAATTAATTTTATTTCAAAATCTCTCTAAATAAATTTTATCGAGCTCCCACGTTGTTGCGCCAATTATAACATAATTTTTAAAGACGCTATACAACGGGGTTTTACTATTATTATTTTATTGAATGATATTTTTAATTTTTTATTTAAAACAAAAAAACTTACTCATGAACAATTCATTAACATTTATTATTACAATTACATCTCAACATTAAACAATACACAAAACAAAATTTTACAACTTAACAATTTTTAACAAAATATACTAAAATTCGATTCTTTAAATTTGAGTTACAAGGTTTTTATACCCTTGGCTATTTTAAGATCTCTTGATATCTCGGGGTTTATCGCATGGGCTATATTTTTAGAAATTCTTAGGTTAATTAAATAAATTTTGAACAAACAATATTAAATTTTGAAAATGCAAAAAGGCTAAACTATTTGAACTGGATTATTTCTTACTATTAATTAACTACAAGATATCCTAATATACAAATTTAAACTTCTCTGTTATCTTAAAAGTCCACTAAAGTTATTTTATAGCGCTATTACTCAACTTAATAAATATCAAAATTTTGCTGGTCGCTTACGTAAATTCCCGTTCTCTCCAATTAAACATTTCACACACTTAAATTCGTTTTATTTACTTTACTTTATATTAACACAGTATTACATTTTGTAATTCACTTCTCCTTAATTTAAGTTGGCCAATCTTCTTAACAAAACGGTATAATTTAGACGAACTCTTTCCAAAAAAATAGAATTTTGACTGGTCCTGGCTGGTTCCATCTTAAAGCGTCACCCACGCCATCTCCAACTCCACTTTAACTACGCGTCCTTAGATTCTAAAATTGTTAGAGAAAATATGGCGGCTTCTTCTTCTTAAAAAAACACCTGTTGCCTGTAATCTAGTTTGTTTTCTTTTTCTTCACTAGAATCGATTGTCACACTGACCTACATCTGTTTTACAGCTGACATACCAACAAGTTTTGTTTAGAATGGCGTTTTAACTTGGTTAAACCTGGTTGAAACTTACTGTTTCAATTTCCTATCGTCAACAAACCTTCCAGTGTTTATTTTATTAATATTATTAGTGTGTGAAGTGTCTTTGTGTTTTACTTTTGAAATAGTTCTGAATTGTGTGTGTTTTGCTTGGTCTTTCATAAACATAACCTTTCAATTTTCTTTTGTTTACAAACGTGTTCACTTTCTCCTTCAAGTAATTACTTAGGCCCTATGTTATTACAGTTTACAAATTTGTTTACACATAACTATTATTAGATTATCTTATTTTAATTTATGTGTTAGGTTATTTGATATAACAAATTTCCTAATACATTTCCAGTTCAAAAACCTTGTTTACAATTCTATGCTTTTACCAGAATTTAGTTTCAATTTTAACCTAACCAATCTTTTAATGAATTTCTTTCTAAATTTTGAGTGAGTTATTTCTCATCTATTTTCCAATTCTTAAATAATATTATATAGCCCATTCTATAAATGTTACAATATATATATATATATATATATATATATATATATATATATATATTTTTTTTTTTTTTTATATATATATATATATATATGTATATTTAATCAAGCTTGTAAAATGTAAAGAAAGTGTAATGTAGATATTAGGAATATTTTTTCAATTTAAATTAAATTAGGAGACATTGTAACATTTATAGAATGGGCTATATAATGTTCTTTAAGAATTCGAAAAATAAATTAGAAATAACTCACACAAAATTTAAAAGAAATTCATTAAAAGATTGATTAGATTAAGTAGAAACTAATTTTAGGTAAAAGCCTAGAAAGGTTATAAAACGGTTGTAACATATAAACAAGATATTTGAACTGTAAATGCATAAGGAAATTTGTTGTATCAAATAAAATTAAAAACAAGATAATCTAAAAATAATAATTATATTTAAAAAATTGTAAATATTAGTAACATAGGGCACAAGTAATTACTTGAAGGAGAAAGTAAAAACGCGATTGTAAACAAAAAATTGAAAGGTTATGTTTATGAATTCAGCTCAAAAATACACACAATTCGGAATTATTACAAAAGTAAAACGCAAAGACACTTCACACACAAATAATAATAATTAAATAAACACTGGAAGGTTTGTTAAGGATCGGAAAATTGAAACAGTAAGTTTCAACCAAAGTTTAACCAAATTAAAACGCCATTGTAAACAATCGCGTTATTGCATCAGCTGTAAAAGCAGAGGTGAAAGCAAGAAGTAGGTCAAGTGTGCACTCGACTATAGTGAGAAGAAATTGACCTAAATTATAGCAACATGTGTTTTAGAAGAAGGAGAAGCCGCCATATTTTAAACATTGTTAAAAATCTAAGGACGCATGAGTTTTAGATAGCGTGGGGGACGCTACGAGATCGGACCTGCCATGACCAGTCAAAATTTTCCATTGGAAGGAATTCGTCAAAATGATACCGTTTTGTGAAGAAACTTGGCAAGATTAAACAGGGATAAATGAATTGAAAGAGTTAATACAGTGTAAATATAATTTGACGTAACTAAAAAAATATAAGTGTGTTAAAAAGTGAAATTTGAAGAGAACGGAATCTTACGTAAGCGACCTGCAGAATTTCGATATTTCATAAGTTAAGTATATTAGCGCTATAAAAATAAACTTTAGTGGACTTTTAATATTATCAGGAAGTTTAAAATTGTACATTAGAATATCTTGTGATTAATTAATAATTAGTAATAAGAATCATAATCCAGTTCAAATAGTTTCGCCTTTTTGCTTATTCCAAATTAAATTTTTTCCATCAGGAAAATATTTATTAAAACTAATTTCAAAATTTAATATTGTTTTTCAAAATTTATTTAATTAACAAAAGAATTAAAAAATATAGCCCATGCCTATAAACCCCGAGATAGTAAGAGATCTTAAAATTAGCCTAGGGTATATGAAAATTTGTAACTAAAAATCAAAGAAAGTGAGTTTAGTATATTGTGTTAAAATTTGTTAAGTTTATTTTTGTTCTGTGTATTGTTTAAATGTTGAAATAAAAATTGTTATAATAAAGAATTTAAATATTTTTGAGTGTTTTTGTTTTAAAAAGAAATTAAATATTATCATTCAAATATTTAATAGTAAAAACCCCGTTGTTGTGTCGGAAAAATTATGTTATAATTGGCGCGACAACGTGAGGCTCGATATAATAAGAGATAAAATTTATTTAGATAGATTTTGAAACAAAATTAATTTAGAACTTTTTATATGAAAAACATTTGAACTGGAAATAGATAAAAAAAAAATTTGTGTAAAATTAAACACTGAGTTGAATAGAGTCAAGGCTAGATTTAGTAGTTTATAGTATATATATAAATTGTTTAAATTTGTATAAAAAGTTACTTACAGTTAAAAAAAAAAAAAAAAAAGAAAATATGTCTGATGAAAGGGAATCATACAATTTGCGGGGAGAAAAAGCATAAAAAACAGGAAAAAGGGACAAGTTTGGAAATGAAAGAAATAGAAATCGAAGGCACAGATATGCCAATAGGAAACATTGAGGTAGAAGAAGCTAGGGACTACCACCTATGCAAAC
The DNA here is from genome assembly GCA_036971475.1 of Prosapia bicincta. Classification (NCBI taxonomy): domain Eukaryota; kingdom Metazoa; phylum Arthropoda; class Insecta; order Hemiptera; family Cercopidae; genus Prosapia; species Prosapia bicincta. The sequence goes on from JBAIZL010000001.1 coordinate 6,536,539, forward strand.
CCAACAGGAACGGGGAAATAATGAGAATGTAGATTTAAGGGATATGATGAGGACTTTAATGGAAATGAGAGTAAGCATAAATAAAGGGAAAGGGGATATAAATAGAAAATTAGATAAGATAGAGGAAATGAGGGAGGATATGAGAGAAATAAAAAAAGAATTAATTGAGAATATAAACGAAGTAAAAGGAGAGATAAAGGAGGATATAAGGGAAATAAACAAAAAATTAGAGGAGGATAGAGATGAAATGAGAGAGATGAAGGAGGATCTAAAATTAATAAAAGATGAAATTAGGGAGGACAATAGGAAAATGATAGAGGATATGAGGCGACAGTTGAGGACAGAGAATAATACTGTAATAGAGGATGTGAGAAGAGACAAAGAGGAGAAAGATAGAGAATTAGAGGAGGAGATTAAGGAAAATTTTGAGGAAACAAATGAAATAATAACTGATGTAGTAGAAATTAATAAAAAAGAGATAGAGAAGGTAGAAAATATAACAAAGAAAAACACAGAAGAGTTAGGAGAGTTAAAATTAAAGGTGATAGGAGAAAGAAAGATAACAGATGAGCGTTGTAGGAAAGTCGAAGATGTAAGGGAGAAAATATTAGGAGAGCAGGGAAGGTTAGGAGATAGAAATAAACTAGGAAAATTAGAAATATGGCAAATAAAAGATTTAACAATTCAAACCGCAACTAATAAGGAAATTGAAAAGATTAATAAAATGAAAATGGTAATAGGAGGTGTTGGAGTCAGCTTTGGTAGATTAAACAGCTCCAGTATCGACCTTAATCAGCCTGTGCCTTGTCTATTCGATAGCTCAATCTATGGTTTATCGTCAATAGTTTAAGACAACGTTTTGTCTTGTCGCGCGCCTAACCCCCACCTAGCACACAGTTCCCTCGCCCCCAGTCTCCTGCTTGCCGCGAACAGACCAGCACGTCCGTTGCGGGTATTAAACGTATTAGCTAACCTCGTGGACGTTAAGTTCGCCCCGCGCATGTCTAAATTTAAGTGTTTCGAGTTGTACTTGTTTTATATGCTCGTTAACCGCGAAAGTGTATATTATTTAGTCCAAGTGCCGTGTTCGAATGCACCTTTAACCTCGCCGTTACAAGCCGCCGTTACGGAGTCGCTCGCAATTATTTAAAGACTAATTCAATTGTGAATAGTAGTAGAATTGAACTCCGTTTATTAAGTTTTACAGCACGGGCCGTCTGACCATCACCACTTCACCCAGGGCCCTGCTGCAGAAGTCCAGAAGACATCAAACCGCCCGTGCACGCAACCCCTTTGTTCAGCTTAGGGTAAGTGTTAATCAGTTCCAAATACTTTTAACATAAACTTGTGCCTATTTTCCCGAGGCTTAATTAGTGATAAACATTGTTATTATTTGTCGATTAGGCGTTTTTGCCGCCTGCCTTCATTTTATTCATGTGCAATTTCAGTCACGTTAAAGACCGCGACTATCTCTCTCTTTCGTCTTATTTCTAATATTTTAGCGGAGCTGACGCCTCCATTTTGGTCCCGTCGGGCCGGATTTTTTTGCATTGTAGCGACCTATAAACATTTAAAGTGCAAAGAAGAAGTGTTAAAGTTCTCAGTAACCTCGAAACTTATTCAGTTTTAATAGCAAGGCATTTGCTTTATAAATAAGTTCATTAGTGATTATAAGTATTATTTATTGTGCGAACAATTTCGAAGCGTTGTGTTAAATTTCACAGTAATAAGCTAAGTTGCAAGTATTACGTAATCCTATGTAATTTTTCCCGCCTCCCTTTCCTTGTCTAATTCAATACGCAGTAGTGACGTCACAAGCTGTAGCTTGCAGCTGCATACCGCTACTATCAGCAGATTTATGGGACAGCTGCGCAGATAAGGAACACTTGACTAATCAAGTTAGGCTCAATAGGCTCAATATTGATCCGTGTAGCTACACTGTAGATTTATCCTGTTCAATAAGGAAAACTTGCAGCCGTTCTAATCTAATGCTTATGATTTGTAAAACGTTATGTCTTATACTAACTTTATTATACAGTCCACTTTTTCGTAATTAAATGTACCATTGTGTAGTCATTGGTTTTGGTTTAAACATAATTACAATTTATTTTAAATTTTGGTTTTTTTTAATTTAAATTTTGTCACGATGGCTAATAACAACGCATATTGCCTTGATAAGTTGAAGGCTATATGCAGTGACTTAGAGCAAGTAAACAGCTTGCTCGGTGATAGTGAAATGTCTGAGGGCATAGCGCAGGAAGTCAGGCGACTTCATGCCGATTTTATCGAAACTTCTGACCGCGCGGAGCAGACTTTTGACAGTCAAGCTTCCGATTTTGTCGCGAATGTCTTTATAGCAAAACGTCAATTTCAGGACACCTATCTGCCCATGATAGTAAAACACCCTAACCTCGTTAAGACGGAGGTTACCTCGACCTCGACTGTCAAATCAACACCGACTTCACCTAACCTTCCAAGTCTAACTTTGCCAAGCTATTCGGGCCAGAGCGACGACTGGATAGATTTTATTACTATGTACGACTCTATGGTACATAACAATGAGACGCTTAACAACATCCAACGTTTTCAATACTTAAAGTCCGTCTTAAAGGGAGATGCACTGGCCATCGTCACCGGGCTTTCCATCTCCGAAGCAAATTACAACATTGCTTACAATGCGTTGCGTAACCGATACGCGAACCCGCGACGTCTCGCAGATCATTACTTTAACATAATTAAAGACTTTCAGCGCATCAATAATGCTTCACCCGCGGAACTAAATCGTTTCTTAACCGCGCACTCTAATGCCCTCTGTTCATTAAGAGCTATACCTCTCGAAGACTTAGCGGATTTCTTATTGTTCTCTATGGCAATTAATAATCTGGATGCCAAGACACGATTAAGTTTTGAAAGCCGACTAGGCACTAACCGCATGCCGACATATAAATTATTGAACGACTTTATAACTGAACAGGCTAGAGCCCTGGAGATGCTTAGCCAACCAGCTGCCGTGGTTGTAGCAAACGCCGGACGTGGTCAAAGACCCCGCATGTTGGTGTCATCGATGGATAAACCCGGGTTTCAAGGGGCACTTGAACCGAATAATTACTTGTCTGAACCTAACCTCACTTTGGGTCACAGCCCTATATTTCAATCAGTGGCGTCAAATGACAATGGCCATCAGAATAAGGACGCCCAAGGTACTATTCAGTCCAAACGTGCTGCGCCAGTCACTATGCAACCGGTTAATCAACCACTGCAACCTAACTTGTTGCCTATTATGAGTGCGCCTAGAACGTCAACATTTCGCAATCGCTCGCCACCGCTTAACCTCAATCAGTCTAACATGCCTACCACGCGTGTAGGTAAATGCTACTACTGCGGAGAAAGTCACTGCATCATTAATTGTCAACGATTTATTTCTCTTACCATAGCGGAACGCATTGACGCTATTTCAAAATTACAACGGTGTTATAATTGTCTCGGCTCTCATTATCAAGCTCAGTGTCAGTCTCGTCATCGTTGTAGACAATGCAGCCAAGCACATCACACACTGCTGCACAACGACGCACCGCCGCAGCAGTGACTAGCCGCCCCACGACGCCTTAGGCCAACCGCTAGCCATCCAATCGATACTAAAGCTCAACCTCGTTCTTTGTCATGCAACATTACCTCGTCTCTCGCCCTGTTGGGTACCGCGCAAGTCGTCCTACAGGACCATTATGGTCAACCTCGTTTTCTAAGAGCTGTTATCGACCCCGGCAGTCAGATATCTGCCATTACGAAACAAGCTAGCGATATGTTGAGCCTGTCTACTCGAAGATCGAACCTGTCGTTGATTGGCGTCGCTGCCAAGTCTACACGTATTCACGAATACGTAACTTTAATTTTATTCTCACGACATGACCCTGGCGTCATGCTGACTACGGAAGCCGCTGTGCTCAACCATATAACTGATCCGCTGCCAGCTGATAAATTATCCTCTGCCTTAAGCGCTCAATATCAGCACTTACCGTTAGCTGATCCTCAGTTCGACTTACCTGCCCCTGTTGACATTATACTGGGCGCCGATGTCTTCACGCAAATAATTATCAACGGGCCTCGTACCATCATTCATGGCCAACCATCGGCACTTAACACACTTTTAGGTTGGGTCATTATGGGATCTGTACCTTACAGTACGCCACAACAACCACGCGTGTTTATCACCTCGCTCAAGTCTATCGACGAAAACATGCGACGATTTTGGGAAATCGAAGAGGTAAACGAGTCTAACTTGTTGAGCCCGGATGAGCAGCTCTGCGAAAATTTATTTGCCACCACTACTGAACGTGACGCCACTGGGAGATATGTCGTAGCTTTGCCTTTTAAACCTGACGCCGTCGAACTTAAGTCAAACCGTAATGTCGCTCTTGCTAGTTATCATGCTCTGGAACGCCGTCTGAGCCGACAACCGGATGTCTCACGACAATATCATCAGTTCATGAAAGAATATATGACTTTAGGTCATATGTACCCTGCCGTTAAGCCTTCGAATTATTTAATACCACATCATTGCGTTTTCAAGGCCGATAGTTCTACTACTAAATTACGAGTGGTTTTCAATGCTTCTGCGCCTGATTGCAACGCGCATTCTTTAAACCAGCAATTGCTGGCTGGCCCTAAGTTACAAAGGGACCTGTCCAACGTTATTATCTCGTTTCGATTGTTTGTTCACGCCGTCTGTGCGGATCTTAAAATGATGTACCGCCAAATTGCCGTACGCAAGGATGATCGTCGTCATCAGCACATTTTGTACAGGCCGACTCCTCATTCTCCACTGATGGAGTATGAACTAGCCACTGTCACTTACGGGCTTACCCCGTCTGCTTATTTAGCCCTACGTACACTCGAACAACTCGTCAAAGACGAGGGCGACTGTTACCCTGCTGCGTCGCACGCCATTCTTCATCAAACGTACGTTGATGATGTCGTCACTGGCGCCGATACGTCCGAGGACGCCCAGGAATTAATACGGCAACTTATTAGCATCTCCGCACTGGCAGGACTAGAGCTCAGGAAATGGTCTTCCAGCGATCCCGCGCTGCTGTCGACGCTGCCATCTTCTCACCTGGAGCACCCGTTGCTATTCCAAGACGACTCTACCGCTGTTAAAATATTGGGACTCCAATGGCATCCTGTTAATGACTCGTTTTCTTATCGTATTCAAAACTTTGTGTCGGTGCCTACGAAACGCACCATTCTCTCTTATGTCGCTCGCACCTTCGACCCACTGGGCTTCCTTACGCCTATCACATTTTGGATCAAGTCATTTTTGAAACAAATGTGGCTCGAAAGGTTATCATGGGATGAACCTTTGCCAACCGCGCTGCGCAGTCGTTGGGACAGCTTCATTGTCCACTTCGCTAAGTTAGCTGACATTCAAATACCTCGACATGTGGGCACACGTGATGCCAAACATCATTTATTAGGCTTCTGTGATGGGTCCGAAGCTGGTTACGCAGCCGCCATCTACTTGCGAACTGAATGGAACGGTTTAGTTTCCGTCAGCCTTCTAAAGGCTAAAAGCAGAGTAGCTCCCGTCAAAACACTCACTATACCTCGAATGGAGCTCTGCGGCGCCGTCTTACTGGCCAAGCTCTATAAGTCTGTTCAGCCTGCTGTGAATTTTGTGGCCGACAACGCTACGCTTTTCTTCACCGACTCAGAAATTGTGCTGCATTGGCTTAGCACCCCGCCACATCTTTTGACAACTTTCGTTGCCAACCGTGTTATTGAAATTACCTCGAACACTTCGACCAATCATTGGTACCACGTCTCAACTGTTGACAACCCCGCAGACGTTGCTTCCCGTGGGTGTCTACCCGCGCAGTTTGCTACACATCCACTGTGGTGGCACGGACCACCATGGGCGTTACAATGTACTACCTCTTGGCGTTTGTCTAAGCCAACTGGACCGAACCGCGACCTGACCGAGCTCAAGACCGAGCCTCAGGTGCTCTGCGCGACTGTCCAAGCGCCTAACCACTTATTGAACGTTATTGAGCGTCATTCCAATCTAACCACGCTGCATCATGTCTTCGCTTACGTGCTTCGTTTCGTTAACAATTGCCGCGTTAAGACCCAGCCTACCAGCCATTGTCACAACACTCGCTACAAAGCCAAGAACACCGTAGCCAAGATTTCATTCGCTGCACCTTCAGTACAAGAATTAAGGAACGCCAGAAATCTTTGCGTTAAGCTCATACAAGAGCTAGCCTTCAGCGAAACGTTGCAACGCCTACACCGCGGCGTCCCGATCAGTGCTCAACTTCGCCACCTAACGCCCTTTATCGACTCAGTGGGGCTACTTAGGTTGGGCGGACGTCTTAATCATGCTGATATACCATACGCAGCTAAGCATGCCATTTTACTGCCTAAGCGGCATCATTATGTCAATCTTGTATGCGATCATTATCACCGCCTCGCCTTACATGCTGGGCCGCGTACCACGCAAGCGATGATCAATGGTGAGTTCTGGATCGTTGCGCTACGTTCGTTGTTACGACAACGCATTCATGCTTGCATGCGATGCTTTAGACTACAGTCGAAACCTCGGCCACCTATGATGGCAGCTTTACCGTCTGCTCGCGTCACTCCGTCGCCACCTTTCTGTAAGGTAGGCATTGACTTTGCTGGACCTTTCGACACTAAGGCCAACCATCTTCGTACGGCAAAGATCCTGAAAGCTTACTTATGCCTATTTGTTTGTATGGCCACTAAGGCTGTACATTTGGAAGTAGTATCAGACCTCTCTACTGATGCTTTTCTCGCCGTGCTTCAGCGTTTTGTCGCAAGACGTGGTCTGCCTACAGACATTTATTCAGATAATGGCACCAATTTTGTCGGCGCCGCCAACCGCCTGCACGAGGTCTATAAGATGCTCGACCAATCCAAGTCAATCATCCAACGCAAGCTCGCCGCACAACGGGTTGAATGGCACTTCAACCCTCCAGCCGCACCACACTTCGGCGGACTTTGGGAAGCCGCCGTTAAATCCGTCAAAGGGCTCCTACGCCGTACTCTTGGCACTACGTTATTGAACCTCGAGGAGTTAGCTACGTTATTTATACACATCGAAGCTATTCTCAACAGTCGACCTATTTTCGAGGTCTCGCCTGACCCCAACGAAGGATCTACGTTCCTTACGCCCGGACACTTTCTCATCGGCCGTCCACTTTTAGCACTCTCTGAGGAATGTCATTTTGAACCCGCGCTCAAGTCCAGATGGACTATGCTACAGCAGATGACCAATCGGTTTTGGAAAACCTGGTCTACCCAATACCTACACTCCCAGATTCAACGCTGTAAATGGAACAAAGACGCCTCCAGGAGGGTCAGCTTGTATTTATCACTGGAGAACATCCGAGACCTCTTCAATGGCCAATGGGTCGGATCGTACGTCTTTACCCTGGACCCGACCGGATAACCCGCGTAGTCACCGTCAAGACCTCACATGGACAGTTAAAGCGACCTGTCCATAAGCTTGTAGGCTTTCCGCTACAACCTTAATCTCTTGACCGCTTCTTCAACACCTGTGTGGTACAACCGCGTTTCCTCGAGTTCTTAATCTCACTCGACTTCTTCGCCTCTTCAGCAATTTTGTCCAACCTCGTTTCAGTATCTTCAACTCCATAGATTTCTTCGCTACATCTTCAGCACCTCGCTTCTTCCAGTCAACCCCGTTCACCGTCACCCAGTGGTTACCCAGGGTGGGCGGTAGTCTATTGTCTTCAGCACAGCTTATGGAGCTAATCACTTCATCGGATCTTTTCTGCTTTCTTCGTACCCCGACCACTTCTTCTTCGGCACCCTCGGTCGCCGGTGCTCTCTGGTTCTTCGCCCTCTACCCACCTGGGCGGATTAAAAAACATCCGTTTTGGTGGGCGGAATGTTGGAGTCAGCTTTGGTAGATTAAACAGCTCCAGTATCGACCTTAATCAGCCTGTGCCTTGTCTATTCGATAGCTCAATCTATGGTTTATCGTCAATAGTTTAAGACAACGTTTTGTCTTGTCGCGCGCCTAACCCCCACCTAGCACACAGTTCCCTCACCCCCAGTCTCCTGCTTGCCGCGAACAGACCAGCACGTCCGTTGCGGGTATTAAACGTATTAGCTAACCTCGTGGACGTTAAGTTCGCCCCGCGCATGTCTAAATTTAAGTGTTTCGAGTTGTACTTGTTTTATATGCTCGTTAACCGCGAAAGTGTATATTATTTAGTCCAAGTGCCGTGTTCGAATGCACCTTTAACCTCGCCGTTACAAGCCGCCGTTACGGAGTCGCTCGCAATTATTTAAAGACTAATTCAATTGTGAATAGTAGTAGAATTGAACTCCGTTTATTAAGTTTTACAGCACGAGCCGTCTGACCATCACCACTTCACCCAGGGCCCTGCTGCAGAAGTCCAGAAGACATCAAACCGCCCGTGCACGCAACCCCTTTGTTCAGCTTAGGGTAAGTGTTAATCAGTTCCAAATACTTTTAACATAAACTTGTGCCTATTTTCCCGAGGCTTAATTAGTGATAAACATTGTTATTATTTGTCGATTAGGCGTTTTTGCCGCCTGCCTTCATTTTATTCATGTGCAATTTCAGTCACGTTAAAGACCGCGACTGTCTCTCTCTTTCGTCTTATTTCTAATATTTTAGCGGAGCTGACGCCTCCAGGAGGAGTTAAATATCCGTCTCAAGGCTTAGTGGTACAAGGCTTATTGAGAAAATTTATCAGAGGTACGGATATGTTAATGAATGTGGAGGCACAACTCGAGTTTGCAAAATGGGAGATGGAATTTAAATATGAGAATAACAGAGAAAACAGAACTTATGAAGCAGATGAGAGATACAATGGAGATGTAAACGGTGTTAAGGCAAGGACAGGCGTGGGGACAAGAAAAGAGCATGGTGCCAACAGTCAGTCGGAAAACTAAGACAATAAGAAACCCAGGAATAGAAATTAAATAGAGGAAACAAGTTTATAGGCATTAATAGACACAGGCAATAATATGACATGTATCCAGGAGAACTGGATATTGGAAAATAAAAATAAAATAGGAAGGGAGATATTAAATATAGGTAAAGGAAGCAATATGAATAAACTCTAGGTGACTATGTGTATAAGAAAACGTTAGCAGGAGATAAGTTTAAGGGATGGTAACTATATCTACGATAATTTATGGGTAACTTCGTCGAATATTGAGAATAATGAATAAAGATAAATAGGTATCTATGTTAATAAATATTGAAGTATCGTTGTAATAAAAATATGGTAATTGTGTATTTAAACTTCGTCGTATTGTAAGGGAGAATCTGCGTTGATAAATAATGGAACTTCGTCGTGTATATATATATATATATATATATATATATATATATATATATATTATAAAAGAAAAATGAATCTATGATAAATAAGTATTAAAACAAAATTTATATTCGTTGATATAGGGACAGTGTAATCGAAGGAGCTATAGATATGATCAAATAGAGGATATGGGATTGCAACCTTTAAAAATATTAGATGTTAAACTTCATACAAAATAAACTGAAATGATATAAGAAAATAATTGAACTGGATGTGAGATTGGAAGGGGAGATAAAATACTAACTTAGAACTGAGAGTTAGATGAAGCTAAAAACAAAAGAAATATGAGATAAATAATAAACAGGAATATAGCAAATACCAAAAGTAAGAAAAATTAAAAATAGATAGCAGAAATAAAACGGAATGAGTACAAGTAGGGTGCACTGCAAAGATAAAGATATGTATATTCTGGATGAGCATAACAATAAAAAAAAGGGGAAATATAATTTGGAAAAAGGGGAATTTTTAATAAAATAAAATATATAAATAACGTCGATAAATATAAGTATAAAATAATAAAGTGATATAAAATAAATGTCTACGTGAATAAGGGTGTTAAGGTGCTGATGTCGTCAATAATATGTTAAAATAAAATAAATGTTTACGTGAATAAGCGAAGGTAAGGTGAATTACCGTCATATATATGTAACAAAGTATATAAATATAATAGAGTTTTAAAAAAAAATAAAAAATAAGAATAATATGAAAGTGGGGTTAAATTTAATATAGTTGTGTTCAGATAGAGTTGATAGATTTATAACTGAAGTGAGGTTGAGGCAAGGTTAAGAAAAATTATTTTTAATTGAAAAAATTTATGATGAATAGTTGGGAGGACGCGAAAAAAGGGATAGTAAATAGAATAATAAATAACAACATATAAAATTAATGAAATAGTATTATGCGAGTTTTAAACTAGTATAAACCATGTAAGACAAGTAGCTTGAAGTTTTCAGCTCAGTATTTGATTGTTAAGGAATTAAGATAAAATTGTGTCGTAGGAATTAAGTATAAATGGACGAAAGTGGACAGATGAATGTATAAATGACTTTTAAATGGACAGTTATAAAAGTAGTAAAGACAATGGACGATAAGTTAGCCAAAGTGTTGAGGTACTTACTCAATAAAAAATGTGTTCAATTGTAACACACTTTAGACGGTGTTACATATTAAATTAGCAAATTTCAGAAAATAAACGAGAATAGATTCAAAATTGTAATAATATATGACTATGTAAAAAAAATTGTTATGTATGAGAAATATTTTAATGAGATCTCTGGCTGATAGTGACATCTAGCGAGAAAAAATTAAAACAAGTAATCAAGCTAGGGATGTGCCCCCCGGATGCGCGATAGGTAGGAAGGTTGCGCGCAACTAACATATCTCTCTCATTTGGCCAAGATGTAAAAGGGAACGGACGTCTTCAAAGAGCAAGAAATTTTATTTGGTTTTTTTATTTTATTTAATGTAAAGTTTTTATTTTCGTTTAATCATGGCTTAGAACACGGCGTACGATACCAGGTACCAGATGGGACGCTGACTTATTGATGGCTTTTCCCGAGTCTTTTCCACGAGGATGATGCAAGGCTTTTACCGAGATTTCCACGAGGAGGAAGCGAGGTTACGACAAGTTAATACAGCTAAGTGGGCGATTTAAGACTTTTAAAAATTTATTTCAAAATTCAAAATGTTTCACAGCAGAATTCTAAATAATGAACATTGAACTTTTTAACTAATTAGCATAACTGTAATTACGCATCTTTTGGTGCCATTATGTTCACATTGAATTATTAAATTTGATTATATAAAAAGGCAAGTAAACTCGAATACATGTTCATTTTCAGTCATTGATTGATTAATTAATTGAAGGATTGCTATCCTTAAAAATTCATAAATGGAATGTAAAATGTTCCATAATCCGTAACTGAGTCTCAAAAATATGTGTCATGATTATAATTTATTTTATTTGTCTTTCTTAAAATAAAAGATTGTAATTTGCTTTAATTGAATTTAAAAGAGTCATTATTTTACCAGCGCACAATTCCTTGCATTTCAGATTAACAAGCCTTAAGAATTAATGTAATAACATTCTGCTAATTTAAATGATTTAACTTGGTAATTTAATATATTTTAATGTAACGGAGTTATACCTTCAATTGCGTTACAGACAGACGTCTTGTTACGCCTGAACTGTAAGCTAGAAGTGAATATTAAATTTTTTAAGAATTAAATCTAAATAATATTCAATTTGTTTAATTATAAACCGTTACACAAAATGCGCAACTCTGCTGTAAAAATTTGAAATGTAAATTTGTGTGTTGGCGGAAAGAAAATTAAAAATGGTTGAAAATGATCGATTTCATTAAATATATTCAAAAGGTAAATTTAACAGTGTACGTTTTGTAAAATTTTGTAAAATGTATAAGTTGAACGCAAAAGGATGTAGCGGGTAGCTTGTGTAAACAGTTTGGCAAGATAGGGGAGAAAACCAGTTTTAACCTGTTTTTACTTGTATTGTAGTCAAGGTCAGAGACTCTTATTGTTCAAAATATTCGTCATGTCTGTGCGTAGTAAGTTTTAGATTTTTAAAAGTTTGTGCATGTCCTTGAAAGCCAGTTGTAGATTACCAATGTTTACACAGCTGCTAGTTCAAATGTCAGGCAAGTTAGATTTGATTGTCCGAGTTTTTATAAACAAGTATCTAGCCTGAAGTTCAATGTTTGCATAAAGGTTGTTTCAATATTTCGAGTTTGCTTGACTTTATGGATAAGGAATATATTCTCGTGAATTTTCTGAAAATAATCCTATTAAACAAAATGATTTAAGAATTAAAAACTTTGTCAAAAGAGGAATTAAAATGTAATAAAGAAAAAAGAAAATTATAATTGAAATTAACAGTAATATGATTTTAATAGTAAGGTTTAATAAAATATAAAGTTATGAGTTAATTTTAAAGGTATTGAAATTTAAATGTATAAGTTGTGTAATATTCATATAAAAAAAATATTTCAAGCAAAATTTATCTTCTAAAATAGTTGAAATTTCTTAAAATTTTAAATTTGGAAATATGCAAGCTTTATTTTTAAAAAAGAGGAATAAATTAACAAGGAAAATACGAATGTGCCTTTGTACGGAATTTATACTCCACGACGACACTCACATTGTATGTCAAAGTGCACGTTGACATACTATACATATTCTACATGAGAGAGACTAGGACAAATCTCAAAACACATAAAACTACACCGATTCAATGACTTATGGGGAATCAACAGACTATACACTTGACCAAAATTGTGTATAAAAGTGCAAGCGTAGGTTCCGTTTAATTTCAATTCTTATTTGTAAATACTAAGAGCTTAGCAAGAAATTAATTCAAATTGTTTACAAAAATATTTGAAAGAAGTTTTAAGATGTAACAGAATACATATAATCCTTTGTGTGTCAACATGCTAGCTATATGATTTTTAAATTAAAATATGGGTTTTAATTTAAGAATAATGTAATTGGATTTTCAAAGTATGGGTTTTGAAATCCAAAAGTGGTATAAGATGTACGAAATATTGTAGAGATAACGAAAGGTTATGAGGCAATGGTACATGCTTAAAGTTGTGAAATTGAGAGGAAAATATGTAGATAAATAGCGTCGATAATGTTGAAATTTTTTGGCTTACAGGAAGTAAGCGGTATTCATAAATCCTAGAGATTGGATTGTGAAAAATATAGCTAGCGAATATGTAAGGTAATGTTGACAAACAAAGAGGAATTTTGAAACAGAGAAACTTTGAACGAGTAATTTTTAACAAAGAGTAATTGGAATAAACCGAGTAATTTTGAAAGAGTTTAATTTAAATAAAGAGTAAATAAGGTTGTTTTGAAATTAAAAGAGATATAATTACGTGCTTATGAAATAAAAAAAGTTTACAAGAAGTTTGATTTAGAAAGTAAATATTTTCAAGTATGCAATGTTTTTAAAAAAAAAAAAAATTTATATTGTGAAATAAATAACTTTGAGAATTAATGAAACAAGTTTCAAAGAGTTAATCAAAATAAGAAATGTTCATTAAAGGACTTTTTAATCTAAATTAAATTAATTCTTTTAAATCTAAATTAAATTTATTATAATATATGTATTTAAATGATAAATGGAAATAATAAGTAAATTGTAGGTTTACATGGAAGTTTGAATTTTTGCATAAGGATTTTAAATCAAAAGCTGAGTAAATATAGTTGATATTATTTTTGATTAATTAATGAAAGGGTTTTAATGAAATAAAGTCAGTAAAGAACATTATGTAAAAGCATAAGAGTATGTGTCAATACAATATTTTATAAATGTAAAAGAAGAGATGATTATGGATTTATTTGTAAAAAAAAAGTTTAATTTTTTGTTTGGAAGGATGCTAAATCCGAGAAATAATTTGTTTGTATTATGTTAATGTAGTATAAAAAAAATTTTTTTGTTAAACTAAGCTTGTTCTAGTTATGGACATGAAAGTAATGTTAAAGGGTTTATGATATGTTTCCTTTAAAGAAGAATAGTTTGGTTGCTGAACTGAGAGTCATTAATAAATTATAAAAATTAGATAAAAACCTTCCAATAAAAAAAAGGGGGAGAAATGAAATGACACAATTTTTTTTTCAAGAGGGGGGAAAAATATGTAACGCACTTTAGACGGTGTTACATATTAAATTAGCAAATTTCAGAAAATAAACGAGAATAGATTCAAAATTGTAATAATATATGACTATGTAAAAAAAATTGTTATGTATGAGAAATATTTTAATGAGATCTCTGGCTGATAGTGACATCTAGCGAGAAAAAATTAAAACAAGTAATCAAGCTAGGGATGCGCCCCCCGGATGCGCGATAGGTAGGAAGGTTGCGCGCAACTAACATATCTCTCTCATTTGGCCAAGATGTAAAAGGGAACGGACGTCTTCAAAGAGCAAGAAATTTTATTTGGTTTTTTTATTTTATTTAATGTAAAGTTTTTATTTTCGTTTAATCATGGCTTAGAACACGGCGTACGATACCAGGTACCAGATGGGACGCTGACTTATTGATGGCTTTTCCCGAGTCTTTTCCACGAGGATGATGCAAGGCTTTTACCGAGATTTCCACGAGGAGGAAGCGAGGTTACGACAAGTTAATACAGCTAAGTGGGCGATTTAAGACTTTTAAAAATTTATTTCAAAATTCAAAATGTTTCACAGCAGAATTCTAAATAATGAACATTGAACTTTTTAACTAATTAGCATAACTGTAATTACGCATCTTTTGGTGCCATTATGTTCACATTGAATTATTAAATTTGATTATATAAAAAGGCAAGTAAACTCGAATACATGTTCATTTTCAGTCATTGATTGATTAATTAATTGAAGGATTGCTATCCTTAAAAATTCATAAATGGAATGTAAAATGTTCCATAATCCGTAACTGAGTCTCAAAAATATGTGTCATGATTATAATTTATTTTATTTGTCTTTCTTAAAATAAAAGATTGTAATTTGCTTTAATTGAATTTAAAAGAGTCATTATTTTACCAGCGCACAATTCCTTGCATTTCAGATTAACAAGCCTTAAGAATTAATGTAATAACATTCTGCTAATTTAAATGATTTAACTTGGTAATTTAATATATTTTAATGTAACGGAGTTATACCTTCAATTGCGTTACAGACAGACGTCTTGTTACGCCTGAACTGTAAGCTAGAAGTGAATATTAAATTTTTTAAGAATTAAATCTAAATAATATTCAATTTGTTTAATTATAAACCGTTACACAAAATGCGCAACTCTGCTGTAAAAATTTGAAATGTAAATTTGTGTGTTGGCGGAAAGAAAATTAAAAATGGTTGAAAATGATCGATTTCATTAAATATATTCAAAAGGTAAATTTAACAGTGTACGTTTTGTAAAATTTTGTAAAATGTATAAGTTGAACGCAAAAGGATGTAGCGGGTAGCTTGTGTAAACAGTTTGGCAAGATAGGGGAGAAAACCAGTTTTAACCTGTTTTTACTTGTATTGTAGTCAAGGTCAGAGACTCTTATTGTTCAAAATATTCGTCATGTCTGTGCGTAGTAAGTTTTAGATTTTTAAAAGTTTGTGCATGTCCTTGAAAGCCAGTTGTAGATTACCAATGTTTACACAGCTGCTAGTTCAAATGTCAGGCAAGTTAGATTTGATTGTCCGAGTTTTTATAAACAAGTATCTAGCCTGAAGTTCAATGTTTGCATAAAGGTTGTTTCAATATTTCGAGTTTGCTTGACTTTATGGATAAGGAATATATTCTCGTGAATTTTCTGAAAATAATCCTATTAAACAAAATGATTTAAGAATTAAAAACTTTGTCAAAAGAGGAATTAAAATGTAATAAAGAAAAAAGAAAATTATAATTGAAATTAACAGTAATATGATTTTAATAGTAAGGTTTAATAAAATATAAAGTTATGAGTTAATTTTAAAGGTATTGAAATTTAAATGTATAAGTTGTGTAATATTCATATAAAAAAAATATTTCAAGCAAAATTTATCTTCTAAAATAGTTGAAATTTCTTAAAATTTTAAATTTGGAAATATGCAAGCTTTATTTTTAAAAAAGAGGAATAAATTAACAAGGAAAATACGAATGTGCCTTTGTACGGAATTTATACTCCACGACGACACTCACATTGTATGTCAAAGTGCACGTTGACATACTATACATATTCTACATGAGAGAGACTAGGACAAATCTCAAAACACATAAAACTACACCGATTCAATGACTTATGGGGAATCAACAGACTATACACTTGACCAAAATTGTGTATAAAAGTGCAAGCGTAGGTTCCGTTTAATTTCAATTCTTATTTGTAAATACTAAGAGCTTAGCAAGAAATTAATTCAAATTGTTTACAAAAATATTTGAAAGAAGTTTTAAGATGTAACAGAATACATATAATCCTTTGTGTGTCAACATGCTAGCTATATGATTTTTAAATTAAAATATGGGTTTTAATTTAAGAATAATGTAATTGGATTTTCAAAGTATGGGTTTTGAAATCCAAAAGTGGTATAAGATGTACGAAATATTGTAGAGATAACGAAAGGTTATGAGGCAATGGTACATGCTTAAAGTTGTGAAATTGAGAGGAAAATATGTAGATAAATAGCGTCGATAATGTTGAAATTTTTTGGCTTACAGGAAGTAAGCGGTATTCATAAATCCTAGAGATTGGATTGTGAAAAATATAGCTAGCGAATATGTAAGGTAATGTTGACAAACAAAGAGGAATTTTGAAACAGAGAAACTTTGAACGAGTAATTTTTAACAAAGAGTAATTGGAATAAACCGAGTAATTTTGAAAGAGTTTAATTTAAATAAAGAGTAAATAAGGTTGTTTTGAAATTAAAAGAGATATAATTACGTGCTTATGAAATAAAAAAAGTTTACAAGAAGTTTGATTTAGAAAGTAAATATTTTCAAGTATGCAATGTTTTTAAAAAAAAAAAAAATTTATATTGTGAAATAAATAACTTTGAGAATTAATGAAACAAGTTTCAAAGAGTTAATCAAAATAAGAAATGTTCATTAAAGGACTTTTTAATCTAAATTAAATTAATTCTTTTAAATCTAAATTAAATTTATTATAATATATGTATTTAAATGATAAATGGAAATAATAAGTAAATTGTAGGTTTACATGGAAGTTTGAATTTTTGCATAAGGATTTTAAATCAAAAGCTGAGTAAATATAGTTGATATTATTTTTGATTAATTAATGAAAGGGTTTTAATGAAATAAAGTCAGTAAAGAACATTATGTAAAAGCATAAGAGTATGTGTCAATACAATATTTTATAAATGTAAAAGAAGAGATGATTATGGATTTATTTGTAAAAAAAAAGTTTAATTTTTTGTTTGGAAGGATGCTAAATCCGAGAAATAATTTGTTTGTATTATGTTAATGTAGTATAAAAAAAATTTTTTTGTTAAACTAAGCTTGTTCTAGTTATGGACATGAAAGTAATGTTAAAGGGTTTATGATATGTTTCCTTTAAAGAAGAATAGTTTGGTTGCTGAACTGAGAGTCATTAATAAATTATAAAAATTAGATAAAAACCTTCCAATAAAAAAAAGGGGGAGAAATGAAATGACACAATTTTTTTTTCAAGAGGGGGGAAAAATATGTAACGCACTTTAGACGGTGTTACATATTAAATTAGCAAATTTCAGAAAATAAACGAGAATAGATTCAAAATTGTAATAATATATGACTATGTAAAAAAAATTGTTATGTATGAGAAATATTTTAATGAGATCTCTGGCTGATAGTGACATCTAGCGAGAAAAAATTAAAACAAGTAATCAAGCTAGGGATGCGCCCCCCGGATGCGCGATAGGTAGGAAGGTTGCGCGCAACTAACATATCTCTCTCATTTGGCCAAGATGTAAAAGGGAACGGACGTCTTCAAAGAGCAAGAAATTTTATTTGGTTTTTTTATTTTATTTAATGTAAAGTTTTTATTTTCGTTTAATCATGGCTTAGAACACGGCGTACGATACCAGGTACCAGATGGGACGCTGACTTATTGATGGCTTTTCCCGAGTCTTTTCCACGAGGATGATGCAAGGCTTTTACCGAGATTTCCACGAGGAGGAAGCGAGGTTACGACAAGTTAATACAGCTAAGTGGGCGATTTAAGACTTTTAAAAATTTATTTCAAAATTCAAAATGTTTCACAGCAGAATTCTAAATAATGAACATTGAACTTTTTAACTAATTAGCATAACTGTAATTACGCATCTTTTGGTGCCATTATGTTCACATTGAATTATTAAATTTGATTATATAAAAAGGCAAGTAAACTCGAATACATGTTCATTTTCAGTCATTGATTGATTAATTAATTGAAGGATTGCTATCCTTAAAAATTCATAAATGGAATGTAAAATGTTCCATAATCCGTAACTGAGTCTCAAAAATATGTGTCATGATTATAATTTATTTTATTTGTCTTTCTTAAAATAAAAGATTGTAATTTGCTTTAATTGAATTTAAAAGAGTCATTATTTTACCAGCGCACAATTCCTTGCATTTCAGATTAACAAGCCTTAAGAATTAATGTAATAACATTCTGCTAATTTAAATGATTTAACTTGGTAATTTAATATATTTTAATGTAACGGAGTTATACCTTCAATTGCGTTACAGACAGACGTCTTGTTACGCCTGAACTGTAAGCTAGAAGTGAATATTAAATTTTTTAAGAATTAAATCTAAATAATATTCAATTTGTTTAATTATAAACCGTTACACAAAATGCGCAACTCTGCTGTAAAAATTTGAAATGTAAATTTGTGTGTTGGCGGAAAGAAAATTAAAAATGGTTGAAAATGATCGATTTCATTAAATATATTCAAAAGGTAAATTTAACAGTGTACGTTTTGTAAAATTTTGTAAAATGTATAAGTTGAACGCAAAAGGATGTAGCGGGTAGCTTGTGTAAACAGTTTGGCAAGATAGGGGAGAAAACCAGTTTTAACCTGTTTTTACTTGTATTGTAGTCAAGGTCAGAGACTCTTATTGTTCAAAATATTCGTCATGTCTGTGCGTAGTAAGTTTTAGATTTTTAAAAGTTTGTGCATGTCCTTGAAAGCCAGTTGTAGATTACCAATGTTTACACAGCTGCTAGTTCAAATGTCAGGCAAGTTAGATTTGATTGTCCGAGTTTTTATAAACAAGTATCTAGCCTGAAGTTCAATGTTTGCATAAAGGTTGTTTCAATATTTCGAGTTTGCTTGACTTTATGGATAAGGAATATATTCTCGTGAATTTTCTGAAAATAATCCTATTAAACAAAATGATTTAAGAATTAAAAACTTTGTCAAAAGAGGAATTAAAATGTAATAAAGAAAAAAGAAAATTATAATTGAAATTAACAGTAATATGATTTTAATAGTAAGGTTTAATAAAATATAAAGTTATGAGTTAATTTTAAAGGTATTGAAATTTAAATGTATAAGTTGTGTAATATTCATATAAAAAAAATATTTCAAGCAAAATTTATCTTCTAAAATAGTTGAAATTTCTTAAAATTTTAAATTTGGAAATATGCAAGCTTTATTTTTAAAAAAGAGGAATAAATTAACAAGGAAAATACGAATGTGCCTTTGTACGGAATTTATACTCCACGACGACACTCACATTGTATGTCAAAGTGCACGTTGACATACTATACATATTCTACATGAGAGAGACTAGGACAAATCTCAAAACACATAAAACTACACCGATTCAATGACTTATGGGGAATCAACAGACTATACACTTGACCAAAATTGTGTATAAAAGTGCAAGCGTAGGTTCCGTTTAATTTCAATTCTTATTTGTAAATACTAAGAGCTTAGCAAGAAATTAATTCAAATTGTTTACAAAAATATTTGAAAGAAGTTTTAAGATGTAACAGAATACATATAATCCTTTGTGTGTCAACATGCTAGCTATATGATTTTTAAATTAAAATATGGGTTTTAATTTAAGAATAATGTAATTGGATTTTCAAAGTATGGGTTTTGAAATCCAAAAGTGGTATAAGATGTACGAAATATTGTAGAGATAACGAAAGGTTATGAGGCAATGGTACATGCTTAAAGTTGTGAAATTGAGAGGAAAATATGTAGATAAATAGCGTCGATAATGTTGAAATTTTTTGGCTTACAGGAAGTAAGCGGTATTCATAAATCCTAGAGATTGGATTGTGAAAAATATAGCTAGCGAATATGTAAGGTAATGTTGACAAACAAAGAGGAATTTTGAAACAGAGAAACTTTGAACGAGTAATTTTTAACAAAGAGTAATTGGAATAAACCGAGTAATTTTGAAAGAGTTTAATTTAAATAAAGAGTAAATAAGGTTGTTTTGAAATTAAAAGAGATATAATTACGTGCTTATGAAATAAAAAAAGTTTACAAGAAGTTTGATTTAGAAAGTAAATATTTTCAAGTATGCAATGTTTTAAAAAAAAAAAAAAATTTATATTGTGAAATAAATAACTTTGAGAATTAATGAAACAAGTTTCAAAGAGTTAATCAAAATAAGAAATGTTCATTAAAGGACTTTTTAATCTAAATTAAATTAATTCTTTTAAATCTAAATTAAATTTATTATAATATATGTATTTAAATGATAAATGGAAATAATAAGTAAATTGTAGGTTTACATGGAAGTTTGAATTTTTGCATAAGGATTTTAAATCAAAAGCTGAGTAAATATAGTTGATATTATTTTTGATTAATTAATGAAAGGGTTTTAATGAAATAAAGTCAGTAAAGAACATTATGTAAAAGCATAAGAGTATGTGTCAATACAATATTTTATAAATGTAAAAGAAGAGATGATTATGGATTTATTTGTAAAAAAAAAGTTTAATTTTTTGTTTGGAAGGATGCTAAATCCGAGAAATAATTTGTTTGTATTATGTTAATGTAGTATAAAAAAAATTTTTTTGTTAAACTAAGCTTGTTCTAGTTATGGACATGAAAGTAATGTTAAAGGGTTTATGATATGTTTCCTTTAAAGAAGAATAGTTTGGTTGCTGAACTGAGAGTCATTAATAAATTATAAAAATTAGATAAAAACCTTCCAATAAAAAAAAGGGGGAGAAATGAAATGACACAATTTTTTTTTCAAGAGGGGGGAAAAATATGTAACGCACTTTAGACGGTGTTACATATTAAATTAGCAAATTTCAGAAAATAAACGAGAATAGATTCAAAATTGTAATAATATATGACTATGTAAAAAAAATTGTTATGTATGAGAAATATTTTAATGAGATCTCTGGCTGATAGTGACATCTAGCGAGAAAAAATTAAAACAAGTAATCAAGCTAGGGATGCGCCCCCCGGATGCGCGATAGGTAGGAAGGTTGCGCGCAACTAACATATCTCTCTCATTTGGCCAAGATGTAAAAGGGAACGGACGTCTTCAAAGAGCAAGAAATTTTATTTGGTTTTTTTATTTTATTTAATGTAAAGTTTTTATTTTCGTTTAATCATGGCTTAGAACACGGCGTACGATACCAGGTACCAGATGGGACGCTGACTTATTGATGGCTTTTCCCGAGTCTTTTCCACGAGGATGATGCAAGGCTTTTACCGAGATTTCCACGAGGAGGAAGCGAGGTTACGACAAGTTAATACAGCTAAGTGGGCGATTTAAGACTTTTAAAAATTTATTTCAAAATTCAAAATGTTTCACAGCAGAATTCTAAATAATGAACATTGAACTTTTTAACTAATTAGCATAACTGTAATTACGCATCTTTTGGTGCCATTATGTTCACATTGAATTATTAAATTTGATTATATAAAAAGGCAAGTAAACTCGAATACATGTTCATTTTCAGTCATTGATTGATTAATTAATTGAAGGATTGCTATCCTTAAAAATTCATAAATGGAATGTAAAATGTTCCATAATCCGTAACTGAGTCTCAAAAATATGTGTCATGATTATAATTTATTTTATTTGTCTTTCTTAAAATAAAAGATTGTAATTTGCTTTAATTGAATTTAAAAGAGTCATTATTTTACCAGCGCACAATTCCTTGCATTTCAGATTAACAAGCCTTAAGAATTAATGTAATAACATTCTGCTAATTTAAATGATTTAACTTGGTAATTTAATATATTTTAATGTAACGGAGTTATACCTTCAATTGCGTTACAGACAGACGTCTTGTTACGCCTGAACTGTAAGCTAGAAGTGAATATTAAATTTTTTAAGAATTAAATCTAAATAATATTCAATTTGTTTAATTATAAACCGTTACACAAAATGCGCAACTCTGCTGTAAAAATTTGAAATGTAAATTTGTGTGTTGGCGGAAAGAAAATTAAAAATGGTTGAAAATGATCTATTTCATTAAATATATTCAAAAGGTAAATTTAACAGTGTACGTTTTGTAAAATTTTGTAAAATGTATAAGTTGAACGCAAAAGGATGTAGCGGGTAGCTTGTGTAAACAGTTTGGCAAGATAGGGGAGAAAACCAGTTTTAACCTGTTTTTACTTGTATTGTAGTCAAGGTCAGAGACTCTTATTGTTCAAAATATTCGTCATGTCTGTGCGTAGTAAGTTTTAGATTTTTAAAAGTTTGTGCATGTCCTTGAAAGCCAGTTGTAGATTACCAATGTTTACACAGCTGCTAGTTCAAATGTCAGGCAAGTTAGATTTGATTGTCCGAGTTTTTATAAACAAGTATCTAGCCTGAAGTTCAATGTTTGCATAAAGGTTGTTTCAATATTTCGAGTTTGCTTGACTTTATGGATAAGGAATATATTCTCTTGAATTTTCTGAAAATAATCCTATTAAACAAAATGATTTAAGAATTAAAAACTTTGTCAAAAGAGGAATTAAAATGTAATAAAGAAAAAAGAAAATTATAATTGAAATTAACAGTAATATGATTTTAATAGTAAGGTTTAATAAAATATAAAGTTATGAGTTAATTTTAAAGGTATTGAAATTTAAATGTATAAGTTGTGTAATATTCATATAAAAAAAATATTTCAAGCAAAATTTATCTTCTAAAATAGTTGAAATTTCTTAAAATTTTAAATTTGGAAATATGCAAGCTTTATTTTTAAAAAAGAGGAATAAATTAACAAGGAAAATACGAATGTGCCTTTGTACGGAATTTATACTCCACGACGACACTCACATTGTATGTCAAAGTGCACGTTGACATACTATACATATTCTACATGAGAGAGACTAGGACAAATCTCAAAACACATAAAACTACACCGATTCAATGACTTATGGGGAATCAACAGACTATACACTTGACCAAAATTGTGTATAAAAGTGCAAGCGTAGGTTCCGTTTAATTTCAATTCTTATTTGTAAATACTAAGAGCTTAGCAAGAAATTAATTCAAATTGTTTACAAAAATATTTGAAAGAAGTTTTAAGATGTAACAGAATACATATAATCCTTTGTGTGTCAACATGCTAGCTATATGATTTTTAAATTAAAATATGGGTTTTAATTTCAGAATAATGTAATTGGATTTTCAAAGTATGGGTTTTGAAATCCAAAAGTGGTATAAGATGTACGAAATATTGTAGAGATAACGAAAGGTTATGAGGCAATGGTACATGCTTAAAGTTGTGAAATTGAGAGGAGAATATGTAGATAAATAGCGTCGATAATGTTGAAATTTTTTGGCTTACAGGAAGTAAGCGGTATTCATAAATCCTAGAGATTGGATTGTGAAAAATATAGCTAGCGAATATGTAAGGTAATGTTGACAAACAAAGAGGAATTTTGAAACAGAGAAACTTTGAACGAGTAATTTTTAACAAAGAGTAATTGGAATAAACCGAGTAATTTTGAAAGAGTTTAATTTAAATAAAGAGTAAATAAGGTTGTTTTGAAATTAAAAGAGATATAATTACGTGCTTATGAAATAAAAAAAGTTTACAAGAAGTTTGATTTAGAAAGTAAATATTTTCAAGTATGCAATGTTTAAAAAAAAAAAAATTTATATTGTGAAATAAATAACTTTGAGAATTAATGAAACAAGTTTCAAAGAGTTAATCAAAATAAGAAATGTTCATTAAAGGACTTTTTAATCTAAATTAAATTAATTCTTTTAAATCTAAATTAAATTTATTATAATATATGTATTTAAATGATAAATGGAAATAATAAGTAAATTGTAGGTTTACATGGAAGTTTGAATTTTTGCATAAGGATTTTAAATCAAAAGCTGAGTAAATATAGTTGATATTATTTTTGATTAATTAATGAAAGGGTTTTAATGAAATAAAGTCAGTAAAGAACATTATGTAAAAGCATAAGAGTATGTGTCAATACAATATTTTATAAATGTAAAAGAAGAGATGATTATGGATTTATTTGTAAAAAAAAAGTTTAATTTTTTGTTTGGAAGGATGCTAAATCCGAGAAATAATTTGTTTGTATTATGTTAATGTAGTATAAAAAAAAATTTTTTGTTAAACTAAGCTTGTTCTAGTTATGGACATGAAAGTAATGTTAAAGGGTTTATGATATGTTTCCTTTAAA
The DNA here is from genome assembly GCA_036971475.1 of Prosapia bicincta. Lineage (NCBI taxonomy): Eukaryota > Metazoa > Arthropoda > Insecta > Hemiptera > Cercopidae > Prosapia > Prosapia bicincta. Next base: position 6,561,024 of record JBAIZL010000001.1, read on the forward strand.
GAAGAATAGTTTGGTTGCTGAACTGAGAGTCATTAATAAATTATAAAAATTAGATAAAAACCTTCCAATAAAAAAAAGGGGGAGAAATGAAATGACACAATTTTTTTTTCAAGAGGGGGGAAAAATATGTAACGCACTTTAGACGGTGTTACATATTAAATTAGCAAATTTCAGAAAATAAACGAGAATAGATTCAAAATTGTAATAATATATGACTATGTAAAAAAAATTGTTATGTATGAGAAATATTTTAATGAGATCTCTGGCTGATAGTGACATCTAGCGAGAAAAAATTAAAACAAGTAATCAAGCTAGGGATGCGCCCCCCGGATGCGCGATAGGTAGGAAGGTTGCGCGCAACTAACATATCTCTCTCATTTGGCCAAGATGTAAAAGGGAACGGACGTCTTCAACGAGCAAGAAATTTTATTTGTTTTTTTTATTTTATTTAATGTAAAGTTTTTATTTTCGTTTAATCATGGCTTAGAACACGGCGTACGATACCAGGTACCAGATGGGACGCTGACTTATTGATGGCTTTTCCCGAGTCTTTTCCACGAGGATGATGCAAGGCTTTTACCGAGATTTCCACGAGGAGGAAGCGAGGTTACGACAAGTTAATACAGCTAAGTGGGCGATTTAAGACTTTTAAAAATTTATTTCAAAATTCAAAATGTTTCACAGCAGAATTCTAAATAATGAACATTGAACTTTTTAACTAATTAGCATAACTGTAATTACGCATCTTTTGGTGCCATTATGTTCACATTGAATTATTAAATTTGATTATATAAAAAGACAAGTAAACTCGAATACATGTTCATTTTCAGCCATTGATTGATTAATTAATTGAAGGATTGCTATCCTTAAAAATTCATAAATGGAATGTAAAATGTTCCATAATCCGTAACTGAGTCTCAAAAATATGTGTCATGATTATAATTTATTTTATTTGTCTTTCTTAAAATAAAAGATTGTAATTTGCTTTAATTGAATTTAAAAGAGTCATTATTTTACCAGCGCACAATTCCTTGCATTTCAGATTAACAAGCCTTAAGAATTAATGTAATAACATTCTGCTAATTTAAATGATTTAACTTGGTAATTTAATATATTTTAATGTAACGGAGTTATACCTTCAATTGCGTTACAGACAGACGTCTTGTTACGCCTGAACTGTAAGCTAGAAGTGAATATTAAATTTTTTAAGAATTAAATCTAAATAATATTCAATTTGTTTAATTATAAACCGTTACAAAATTAGTTATTAAATAAAATGTACAATTAGGAAATAAATGGTAATTTAAATTTAATTTAAATATATATATATATATATATATATATATATATATATATATATATATATATATATGTATATTTAATCAAGCTTGTAAAATGTAAAGAAAGTGTAATGTAGATATTAGGAATATTTTTTTAATTTAAATTAAATTAGGGGACATTGTAACATTTATAGAATGGGCTATATAATGTTCTTTAAGAATTGGAAAAATAAATTAGAAATAACTCACACAAAATTTAAAAGAAATTCATTAAAAGATTGATTAGATTAAGTAGAAACTAATTTTAGGTAAAAGCCTAGAAAGGTTATAAAACGGTTGTAACATATAAACAAGATATTTGAACTGTAAATGCATAAGGAAATTTGTTGTATCAAATAAAATTAAAAACAAGATAACCTAAAAATAATAATTATATTTAAACAAAATTGTAAATATTAGTAACATAGGGCATAAGTAATTACTCGAAGGAGAAAGTAAAAACGCGATTGTAAACAAAAAATTGAAAGGTTATGTTTATGAATTCAGCTCAAAAATACACACAATTCGGAATTATTACAAAAGTAAAACGCAAAGACACTTCACACACAAATAATAATAATTAAATAAACACTGGAAGGTTTGTTAAGGATCGGAAAATTGAAACAGTAAGTTTCAACCAAAGTTTAACCAAATTAAAACGCCATTGTAAAAAATCGCGATATTGCATCAGCTGTAAAAACAGAGGTGAAAGCAAGAAGTAGGTCAAGTGTGCAGTCGACTATAGTGAGAAGAAATTGAACTAAATTATAGCAACATGTGTTTTAGAAGAAGGAGAAGCCACCATATTTTAAACATTGTTAAAAATCTAAGGACGCGTGAGTTTTAGATAGCGTGGGGGACGCTACAAGATCGGACCTGCCATGACCAGTCAAAATTTTCCATTGGAAGGAATTCGTCAAAATGATACCGTTTTGTGAAGAAACTTGGCAAGATTAAACAGGGATAAATGAATTGAAAGTGTTAATACAGTGTAAATATAATTTGACGTAACTAAAAAAATATAAGTGTGTTAAAAAGTGAAATTTGAAGAGAACGGAATCTTACGTAAGCGACCTGCAGAATTTCGATATTTGATAAGTTAAGTATATTAGCGCTATAAAAATAAACTTTAGTGGACTTTTAAGATTATCAGGAAGTTTAAAATTGTACATTAGAATATCTTGTGATTAATTAATATTTAGTAATAAGAATCATAATCCAGTTCAAATAGTTTCGCCTTTTTGCTTATTCCAAATTAAAGTTTTTCCATCAGGAAAATATTTATTAAAACTAATTTCAAAATTTAATATTGTTTTTCAAAATTTATTTAATTAACAAAAGAATTAAAAAATATAGCCCATGCCTATAAACCCCGAGATAGTAAGAGATCTTAAAATTAGCCTAGGGTATATGAAAATTTGTAACTAAAAATCAAAGAAAGTGAGTTTAGTATATTGTAATACAATAAAAATATTGAAAAGAACCCCAATACCACAAAAATAATCAAAAATAACAAATAAGACAAGTTACTTAAGATTAAGCCCTTATGTACATTTCGATGACCATGTCATCATCATCAGAGGGTCTAGTTACAAAACACAATCTAGCACACAAGAAGTTACAAACTAGAATGATGTAACTAGACCCTCTGATGATGATGACATGGTCATCGAAATGTACATAAGGGCTTAATCTTAAGTAACTTGTCTTATTAGTTATTTTTGATTATTTTTGTGGTATTGGGGTTCTTTTCAATATTTTTATTGTAATATATTGTACCACTGTGCTCTTGATATTGTGTATTAGTATATTGTGTTAAAATTTGTTAAGTTTATTTTTGTTCTGTGTATTGTTTAAATGTTGAAATAAAAATTGTTATAATAAAGAATTTAAATATTTCTGAGTGTTTTTGTTTTAAAAAGAAATTAAATATTATCATTCAAATATTTAATAGTAAAAACCCTGTTGTTGTGTCGGAAAAATTATGTTATAATTGGCACGACAACGTGAGGCTCGATATAATAAGAGATAAATAATAAGAGGCTTTTAAAAATTATCCCCCAAAAAACCTAAAGCTTTTAACATAAATATAGAAATTTAGCAGTTTAAAAATCAATTCTACACATTAATGTTTTTTTATATTACCTGAGATTTTTTTCAATGATGTATACAATGAATTATATTATCAGTGGGAGTCCGACAAGCCATATCTAGTAATACAATACCTTAATTAATTTTTTTCAAAATAATGAAAATCAAGCATGTTGAATAAAAGTAATGAATTGGGTATGATCTTCCCCGCTTAAATTGAAGCCAGTGGAGGAATAGAATATACCATTCAAATTTATAGAAAAGAGCTTACAAATGTTCCCTAAGATGATAATATTCTATGCCAAGGTTATGCAGGGAACCTTGTAACCTGGCCCCAGCAATTTTTATCTCTGGGCTCTCCCTGTTGATAGTATGTATAGCTTGTAGTCATAAGCTACTGCCACAATCCATATTTCTCTTGGCTGTGCCTATGCTCTATAACAGAGGCAATATAATAAGAGTTCTTGTAATTTTGATAGAAGATTTATGTTATCCCAATAATTGAGCAGGAGAAATAGTTTTGAAGAAATGAACCCTTTTAATTTTGTTAGGCCTAGTTAAAGGAGAGAAAAATAACAAAGGGAATTCTTGCATTAGTAAAGCCCGAGGATTTACCTTAGTTTTAAGGCATATATTCATTTCTTATATATCAACAATAGTCAAATTTGTGTGTTTTTTTTTAATACCTTTGAGTTAAATGGTGGTATAGTTTTACCTTAGAACTGTCCAATATTTCTGACAACTTACATTTGTTGAGTAAAATTTATCAAATTGTGCTTAAGGAAATTCTGTTCACAAAAGGCAAGAAAGTAACAAAAATTTTGAAAGGCCAGTGAAATTTAGAGTATGGATTCAGGTAATGAGTTCAAAGCTCTTAAGTAGATTTAAGAAAGCTGCTAAAGTTATAGTCATAAGATAGATGATAGGAGGACATTTGAACTTTTAAAAAATATTTCCTTCACCATAGGGGAGAAATTCATTGTTTTAAAGTCATTTGAATTAATTGGCATATGGTTTGCTTGACTGAACTGACATCAACAGAATATGCATTAAAATTACACACTAATACTACTCATTCTAAGGCAGAGAAAGGTCTTATATAGACCTTTGTAAAGGGCCTCTTAAATTGAGATTTTGTAGACAAGTGAAAGACAATTTTCAAGCAGGGTTTGAAATTGATAATATCAAGACTTGGAAAAGAGAAAATGGTGCTATTTTAATACAAGAAAACAATTTGCCCATTTCATCAACTAATATTGGTAGCAAGATAAAAGTTTAATGTGCATTGAGACTAAAAACCATACACTGCAATTTAGTCTCTTGTAGCAGAATTTTAATATTTATTTTAATAGCAAAAGTGTAATAAGTGATTTATTTTACATTAGATTATACCTAAGTTTAAATTTACATTCAAATTCAAAGATATTCACAGTCATTAAACTTTCTATAAAGTTCTTCATTGACTATCTCTTTATATTTAGTAGAGACATTGAGCGTTCTTTGATGTGTTTTATGTTATCTGTAATGTTTTTTTTTTAATGATGTATACAATGAACTATATCAGTGGGAGCCAAGTAATCAATATCTAGTAATACAATACCTTAGTATAATTTTTTCAATAAACTTTTTTCAAAATAAAATAAAAATTAAGCATGTTAAATTTTAGATTTCAACTAAAAACTCTTGTACATATGTTTTTAATTAAAAACTAGTAGCTCACATGAAGATGGAATCAACTAAACTATTATTTTAGATTAAACTTAATTAATTACTTTTACAATAGTTTATGACTAACCAGATTATAAATTTTGTAAAAATTTACTAAAACAGAACATTTTTGATCACTCTATGGTGATATTCATTAGTATCTTCTGCTTAGAGTTGTGAGGTTAAGTGCTAGAGTTGTTAGTGCCAAAGAGTATGTGTGATTTGTATTGGGTTTGTTTGTTTAATATGTTTGTACTTTGGGTTTTGGTTAATCTCATCTTATTCTAGTGTGTTTAGCTGTGGTCCTTTTTTATCTTATTCTTCTTCCAATGGCTCTCACTTACCTTACGCCATTCGAGATCTTGCCTCCCAATACAATCCAGGTAAGTCCCTTTGTTGTTGTCTTTTCTTATCTAGTCCACTGCAGACCAGGAGGTGGTCCTTGTCCATAACAGATGTTTGGAATGCACATATTGTGCCTCCCAAAGGTCCTTTTTTTGTTTATATGTAAGCTTTCTAGATTATGGTAAATGTCCTGTACACACAAATGTGTGTATTTGTGTCCTGTTTCTTTTATGTGATTATAAAATGCTGAGTTGAAAAACTCCTCATTTACACTAATAAAATACACCCAAAACTCCATTTCACCTCAGAAATTGAAACCAACCTATCCCTAAACTTCCTCGACCACACCATAACAAAAAGCCACTCACAAAAACACAGCTTCAACATTTACAGGAAACCCACAATGACAGACACACTGATCCACAACACCTCAAACCACCCTGTCCAAAACAAACAAGCTGCCTCCAGATCCATGCTCCACAGATTTAAAGAAATTCCAATGACCATAGAAAACATAAACAAAGAACTAGACACTATTAAATATTTAGCATACACAAATGGATATGACACCACAATAATAGACAAACTATGGTAGAATACACAAAAAAACAATAAAATTAACACTACAGGCAGGGGAAACAAATACATCCCAATACTATATATAAATAGAGCATCAAATAAAATAGCCAACAAATTTTTTAAAAAAACAGAATACAAAATAGCATACAAAACTAATAACAAACTACAATATAAAATACGACTCATTACCAACAACAAAGATAAACTACAAGCACCAGGCGTATACAAATTAAACCGTACAAACTGCAACAAATACTACATTGCGGCAAACAGGTCGCAGCTTCAAACAAAGAGTCGAGGAACACAAACAGACCACCAACTCAGCATTTCATAAATGAAACAGGGCATAAATGAAACAAAACACAAATACACAGACATTTACCATAACCTAGAAATATTGCACATCAACAAAAAAAGAACCGCATCTCAACACACTAGAACAATATAAAATTTACAAAAACACAAAGTACAAACATATTAAATAAACAAACCCAATATAAATTACACAAATTTTTTGATACTAACAAAAACCTGCCTTTAAAATCTTCACCGCTTAACCTAACAACTCCAAGCAGAATACACTGATGAAGATAGCCATGGAGTGATCGAAAACGTTCTGTCTCAGTAAGTTTTTACAAATTTAAAGTTCGAATAGTAATAAACTAATGTAAACGTGATAAACACTATTAATGTTTTAATGTGTGCCTTACTAATAGACATACACATTGACTAAGGCAGTGGAGTCATGGATGGCCTATGTAGTGACAAGATACAAAACTCTTTTTAACTGGTATTAGAACTAATACCATTGAAAAACTTCCTAGCATAGGTCATTTCATATCAGTATTCACAAAATGAAGTCTGTTTCTATGATTATTGTCACAACTCATCAAATAGTATTTTAGAACATAATGTTACATCCTAAGCTTAAACAAATATTTAATTCACTTGATAAAACCACTAGCTACACATACATTTAAATGCATATCTCACATTTGGTCAATTCATTGTTCAATATGGTGAATCACGAACAAGACTGTCTACTCAGGTCCGTTGTGTTCAATAGCATTACTAAGTTATTGAGGCCCTCACAAACAAAAGTTAGAGGCTCTGAGCAGTCATATTAAATATAACTAATATTCTTAAAAATTTTGACTTATTACATGTTTTTTAATAAATTACTATTTTGTAAATAATGTAACACTGCAATAACAGGAGGTTAATTCAATAACTAGAAAAAGCTTAAAACGACTAAGGAAGAAAAATAAAATCGGCAAACTAATGTAATCATCATAATATTACTGTGACAATCAGGCTTAATACAACAACAAAATTAATTTTAGCGTACCAACATTCAAATATTTTGTAAATCCTAAAATACAACTTCCCAAGAATAGTACAAAAGTATTTTTATAACTTTAACTTAATTCACAATATCAAGAGCACAGTGGTACAATATATTACAATAAAAATATTGAAAAGAACCCCAATACCACAAAAATAATCAAAAATAACAAATAAAACAAGTTACTTAAGATTAAACCCTTATGTACATTTCGATGGGTCTTGTTACAAAACACAATCTAGCACACAAGAAGTTACAAACTAGAATGATCACTCTAGTTTGTAACTTCTTGTGTGCTAGATTGTGTTTTGTAACAAGACCCTCTGATGATGATGACATGGTCATCGAAATGTACATAAGGGTTTAATCTTAAGTAACTTGTTTTATTTGTTATTTTTGATTATTTTTGTGGTATTGGGGTTCTTTTCAATATTTTTATTGTAATTTAACTTAATTCATGACTTTTTATATCTGTACAATTCAGTTTATGAAAGCCTAAAACCTACGTAAGAAATAATAACTCTTACTTTATACAGGAGAATTTTATTTATAGGTTTTTGGAATTCACATACAACTGGTACCAATTAACAAACACCACTACTTACTGGTATTTTACAACACTTTTTTATGCACTAGATGAGTCGATTGTTCAATGTCATGAGTCATGAACAAGACTGTTGCACAGGTGTGTTGTATTAGTGTGAGTATGTTGTGTATTGGTGTTCTGTGGTGTGTTATTATTCACAGAGTAATTTTTAATTAGGTGTTCAAATAAAGTATGTATTTGATTGTGAGTGTTTTGTTGTTTAGAATGTATTGTGGATTGTTTTTGTGATTATATATCTTGTAGTTTTGTGTTATGTTTAATTTGTTGCTTATTTGATGTAGTGAAAAACTTTTAAATTAGTGTCTATATTGGTGTATGTGTGTAGTGTGTTCTGTTTGTGAATGATGAAGTTTGATTTGAAGTGTGTTTTTTTAATTGTTCCTTGTGTCATGTGGTGAAGTTTGTCCCTGTTTGGCCTATGTAAAAGCTAGGTCAGTCATTCCATGTGATCTTGTATCCTCCTGCCCTGTTGAGTTTGTTATGTAGTGTTTTGTACTGTTTAGGGTTTTTTAAGTCGTGTTTGATTTTTTACAGGCTACTTTGTACTTGAATTTGTGGAATGAGGAAGCTATTTTTTGTGATGTGTTGTAATGATATGTTAATGTTATGTATTTTTGTGTTATTGTTGTTTTTTTGTTTTGTGTGAGTTGTTTTTTTGCGCATTATGTTGTCTATCAAGGTGTGTTTATATCCATTTCTATAGGCTATGTATTTTATTGTGTTGAGTTTGTTTATTTTGTCTTGGTTGTCCATGGTTATTTGATTAATCTGTGTATCATGGAGTGGAAGGTGGCATATTTATGTTGGGTGGGGTGATTGGAAGTATTGTGTATAACTCTGCCATTGGTGGTAGGTTTTCTGTACATTTTAAATGTGTGTTTTTTCATTTTTATTTCTCAAAATAGCCAGGTCACAAACTGTTTGTAAGTGAGCTCTTCTAGAGTCATGTGTTTTTTTTTTTAGAAAGACCTTCCAAATCTCAAATACAACCATTACACTAGATTCTAGGGTAAATATTTTGCTAACTGCCAACAAGCCAACAATAAATGTTGACTAGAAAAGTAAAGTGAAGTTAAAAAATCCTATCCATGTTTAGTTCTGTAGATTTAGAAATAGTATTCAGAAATAAGAGATCTCTTAATAGTTAGATCTTTGAGATAAGGTCCCTATAGTTATCATGGATCGCCTAGTAAAATTGTTTTTTGAAATTTAATCTGTTAAATATTGATTTTTATAAAACCCAATACATTTTAAAATTATACATGGAATTTTTTATTGGAACAATGCTAGTTTAATTTTTTCTCACTTTCATCTATATCTTAATGATTAGATGATTAATCATGTATAGCCTATATTGAGTAATCTGATTGTTTATTTCATACTTATGATTACATTAGGGTTCTGCCTGTCATTAATTCTGATCAACACTTGTTAAAGTACATATGCAAATGTAGAAAGAGGCCTGCTTGCTTCATGCATTGTCCTAATATGCATCAACCTTTATGGTAAATACACAAAGTGAGTTGTTTTGGCGAATACACTCTTTCCATAATGTTTCATATTTTATCATGCAGACAGTGGTTATCAGTCATAACATTTAGCCTTTCGATAGTATATGTTTATTAGTTTTAGTCTTCATGCTAGCTGTTTCCATTCACATGTGGTAGAGAACTTATAGCAGTCACTGGTTATGTTATTGTGAATCTGTGGTGATTTGGCATTCTATGATGTTGTTGTTCTAAGAGTAGTTTTTTTAAAATTATTAATTCAAATATCGTGTTTGATTGTAATGTGTTTATCATTTAGTATGTGTTGTAGTTGGTTTTTGTGGTAATAGTATATTTCAAAATTTATCTTTTGTTTCATTTATTGCTTTTTTTTTAGAAGAAGTGTAGAATATATATGTTTGTGTCAATGTTGGTGAATAATAATAGTATTTCTTGTATATGTATGGCAAAATTTGATTTTGGTTTGTTTTTTATATGTTCCTTGTGCCATGTGGTGAAATTTATTCCTGTAAATTTAAGTCCTATGTAGAAGCTGGGACAGCTATTGCATTTGATTTTGTATTCTCCTACTCTATCGTGTTTTGTAGATGTTTTTTGGTTGTTTTGCAATTTAGTATTTATGTTTTTGAAAGAATGAAACTCCAACCGAACTGCAAGTTCTAAACTTTAAATTAATATTAACTAGTTAGTTTTATTCTCAAAATTCATCAAAGTAGATTTTTTATGGTTTAGAATGTTAATACAATCTTTGAACATTTACATTTGATCCAACTCTTTTGTCATGCTCCAAAACTTCACAATAATATTCTTTTGTGTCATAAAACAATATGTGGTGTTAATCACCATCAATCTAAATGCCACTAACATTTATAGTTGAAAAGTACACTGTTTTATTGTAAATAATGTATTAAATTTGTATTACATCATTATATTTATAAATTTATATTATATTATTATATTCAGGAATATTTCCTAGTTAAGTCTTATTTGCAGAGTAGAACTTCAGATTTTAGACAATTTAAATAAATGGTATTAAATGGTTTAATCAGGAATTTAGGCTTTAGGCTCGACAAAGAAGAAAGTCAAACTACTTGGCCTCAGACTCAAGGAAAAGAACTTGTTAGCAGCTGGTATTTCAGTGTACATATATTAGCAGTGTTCTCCAAATTTATTTGTGTGAGAAGAGAGCAGCAATTTTCTCAAATTTTAAAACAAGAATATTATTTAGAGTATCACTAAGATGTTGCTAAACTGATGATGAATTTGAGATTGAATACAAGAAACAAGAATGATGGTTATTTATTGATACTCTAAACCTAGGTTAAAGGCAACTCCACTAAGTATTAGTAACACCTTATCATTATTATTTATAGTACATTCAGTTCATATGATGAAACATATTAGAGCCTCATGGATTGGTGATATTTGGGGATTAAAATATCATGCACCTCTTAATCAGCAAAGTGAGTTCACAAAAATTCTTTTTGGGGTAGTAAGGTAACAGACCACAAAAAAAATCCTGGCATCTACAGATCATTTTGTACTGGAGGAAGTAACATTCTGCAAGGTCACTTACAGAACACTTGCAGTTTTTGCGTTGCACATCTTAAGGTTTTTCTTATAAAAACTACACTTTTGGTATTACTTGGCAATAAAACCCTACTTACTGACATTTTTCAGCAGACGTGTTTCACACTAGGTCAGTACATTGTTCAATACAGTGAGTCACAAAAAGAGTCTTGACTTGATGAAAAATATCAGTAAACAGTGTGTTTTTTGCCAAGTGATATCAAAAGTATAATTTCTAATTAATAAACTCGGATGGACACAAATTGTACAAAATAAAATAAATAAATAAGTACAATAAATACTTTATTTATAAACCAATACATCAAGTATTTAAAATATGTTATTCATCTGTTACTATATATATCAGAGTTTGTTAATTTTTGTATATAAAAATGTTATGTTGGTTTGTGTATGCTTTAAAAACTCAAAGAATTCTTTCTGCCGCTATTAAGCTCAAATTTTTACTTGACATACAACCCACTTCAAAGATTGTGTGTATGTAACATACCATGAGAAATCAGCCTTTTAACAATCAGCTGTGAACCAGCAATTGTACCATCCACATGAAGGAAGAGGAACACTTGCCATACTAACTAACCACAACCACATATGAAAAATTACCTGTTCCCATTTACATTGTTTATTAACAAAAATAAGTGTATCCACTTGGATCCCATTCAGATTATTATAAAATCTTAATCAAACATTAACCTTAATCTAGGTACTTTTGTGTGATCATGTGACTGAGCTGTGCCATTTGCCAAATCATAAGTAGAGGTTATTTGGGAATGACAACGCCCACCTGAGCTGCAACTGGTTTATTTGATGTGCATTTGCAGCGTGACCAGAGTTACAACACCGGCGATCTCCAGTTACAGTCGAATCAAGCATTCTTAAATTAATGTGTTAACACAAGAGCATTTATGATTGCATAATACAAATGATAAATGATGGAGTTGGGGGGGGGAAGCTTTTCTTGCATGTGCCAATAGGAACTGGGAAAACATTTATCAGATTGATTCTGGGAACAGTTAGATAGAAAATGACATAGCCTTTTGTCTGAGGCTCTGAGGTGTTGCAAAATTGAACTTCTATGAAGCGCATGCTTTGTTTTGTTCCTCATTTCTCATCCATGCAACCACAATGTGCCACAGCAAAGCATGGCAGAGTACAGTTATTTATTAAATACTTTTATACTCTAAGCTGTTATAAAAAATACAATTATTTGTGTTGGGTTAAAACTTTGTTCTTTATTTTTGTTTCAATAAAATATTTGTCAGTTTTACAAATTATATTACAAAAAAAGTTTAATGAAGCCATATTCTAATTAAGTATTGAGTATTAAAATTATCTGGAGTAACAAACGTTATAAGTAGGACCAACCTCACAGAATACTTCTGTTTTCCAAATCCACATTGTTTCTAAAATCTGAATAGTCAATCACAGGCTATATTTAGTACAGTAAGATATACACTGTTTCTTTAAAGAAATTCATACACTTTATAGAATTGCACAATTTTGCAAAAGAAGAATAAAACTTTATTGATTTTGCTGCTCATGATTTTCTGACGTCCTATTATAATGAAACTTTAAACATATCTTTAAACATGCAAGTAAACATTTATATTATATATTTTTTAAAGAACAATGAATACAAAATAAATCCTGCCAAAAAATAATAAATCCTCACTTAACACTTTTTACATTACACAGAAATGCAACCTAATTCAATAAATAACTAATAAAATATAAACTGATAAACATAAACTTTAAACAGGCTTTCTCTTTCAATATATATTTTTGCAAATACTGTTTCAGGCTGATTTTGAAAAAAAAACCTAATTATATAGACCTCCTTATATGAACTATATGAAAGAATGTTAGAGAGCATAAAGGTAACTGGCTAGCATTGTAATACATTAAAATAAATTCATTTCTATCAAGCAATAACATTTTTATCTTTAGTTTTTTTAATTCATTTTTTTTTCACTGTTTGACTACAAAGTACTAATTTCCAGTAATTCCTCTGCATATGTGTTTATGTAAACGTATTATGGAATATGTAACACATAATTACCTAGAGTGACTAGTTCAATTGGTAGTTCATAGGATTTAAAAATCCTATAATTTTTACAGTGCAAACCTGTACTCTGAGATGTTAACTAATTTAGTGGGCTTTTAGATGAGTAATTAAATTAAAAAAGTAATAGATAACTATTTTTAATACTCCATTTTTTATATATTTTTTAACATTTGTTGAGTCCATCTTCTTGTGAGCTACTAGTAATCACTAAACACTTTTAAATGTTTTAAACTTGCCTATAGTAGCACTTACTTTGCTTGTTGAGGACGGCCGTTTCGGGAGATGTGTCCCTTTGTCAACTCAGACCGTAACTCATCTCAAAAGTAGCACTTACTTTGCTTGTTGAGGACGGCCGTTTCGGGAGATGTGTCCCTTTGTCAACTCAGACCGTAACTCATCTCAAAAGTAGCACTTACTTTGCTTGTTGAGGACGGCCGTTTCGGGAGATGTGTCCCTTTGTCAACTCAAACCGTAACTGATCTGAAATTTTGAGATCAGTTACGGTCTGAGTTGACAAAGGGACACATCTCCCGAAACGGCCGTCCTCAACAAGCAAAGTAAGTGCTACTATAGGCAAGTTTAAAACATTTAAAAGTGTTTTGTGATATTTTTTAAATAAATGTATTGTAACATTTTGGAATAGCAAGTAGGAAAGGCACTATGTATAATATAATATAAATATGTGTAAGTAAATTCAAACCATAAAATAACCAAATTATGAAAAAAAAAAATGTAAACATAACCTAAACTAGGTTATGAAGAAAAATGCACATGGCAAAATCGTAACATGTAATCACAAGTTTAGAACAATAACCACTATAGAAACAATATAATAGAAACAATTTAATATGTAACAGTTTGAAAAGAACACTAAAACCATGTAAATAAAAGTAAAAGCCTTTAAGTATTAAGAAGGTAAAACATTTTAGATTGCACGAGTTGACCAAAGCAAGACGGCGAACATGTATTGGTAGATGGCTAACATATTCAGTGAGGTGCGCACGTATGTGAAGGCATCAGCTGATAGTTTGAATACACAGTCGGAAAAATAGTATTTAAATGCAGTTACCTGCAAAGAAATTAAAATGCAGTTATTAAGAAGATGAAATGTACCAAAGTCAGTGAGTACAGCATCCGTAAAGCCGGTAACAACAATAAAAAAAAAGGAAATAGATCGTTTAGCCATTTTAAATGCTTGGCTTGGCGTCCCATCAGATGTACAAACCTACTCGAACAAGACAGACGTACCTCAGAATTGGCCAATAAAATTTAACGAATTTAAACTTAGTGCGGGAGTGTTAGTCTCGAATTCCATTAACAGTACAAAATACTGTAAAGTAAATTAATTGAAACTATTTATTTAGAAAGATTTTATTAAATATTTGAATTAAGGCCGAAAAGTGGAATCTACAATCTACAACACTTAAGTATCTAGACTAGATCCATTACTAAACTTTGGAAATTTTGCAATCAGACATTTATAAAAAAAAAGAAACCAGTGAATTTATTATAAAATCAAACTATGAAAAACATTTAGAAAGAATATTAAGTTACAATTTTACCTAGAAATAAATTAATTTGTAACATAATTTATAAGGTTTTATAGCTTAGATTTTTTTGCTCATATACTTTAGAGTGCCAAATAAGTTTTCATTATTCAAAATTTAAAACCTACCAGATTACCCGAGATTAAGAGAGCTTGTGCTAAACTAAAATTAAAATAAATTTAGACTAAATCAAATAAAAACTGTTGCTGCCAAAAGAGAGATAGAATTTAGAGTAATAAGACTCATTATAATAGAGGACACTTATAGCAAATTTATAAAACTTTTAAAAAAGAACAGAAAATTGTAATTTAATAATAGAATTTAAAAATGCTAAGAAATTTTTTTATTTGATACATTAAACTTGTTGTTAAAAAGAAAGCTCTAGAATATTTATTTCTCTTAAAATAAATAAGAAAATTTACTAACCTACCTTGAACTAAATAACTGAGAAATTTTATTAAAGAAAATTTTTAAAATAATAAATTTTGGAGAATTTTATAATAAAAAGGAATTACAGTATATACAAAATTCCTGACAATAGCACTTAGATACCACATCTTATAAAGGTTTCTAGTGATGAGTCCTATTTTCATCAGTCCATGACTAACTCACTCCTTAAACAGCTGAGCTCTTACTTCAGAGCTATCACTTTATTAAGAAGAGTATTTATATATTTATTTGAGTAAAAATCTATTAACTCCAGTTTCTTCAAGATGGAAGCCAATGTATTGTGAAAAATATGCTATTGAATTACTTAAAAATAAACTATGATATGTTAAACCATAAAGTAATTATGATAATAAAATGCTTTTTATAAACTACTTCTACAAAACATTTTTATACTATTTTCCTAAAAATATATTTAAAAAAGAATAATTATAGTAAAGTAATTAGCAGTAACAAAAAAAATATTTGAATTAATTCTTTTAAAACGTTGGAAGTCCACTTGAAATAATGAAGGTTTTTTCTAAGGTGACACCATCAGATATACCGTACCACAAAGCAAATAGTGATGAAAATAATTAATAATTTTCTTATTTATAAAAATTTGTGAACTATTCTTAAATTTTATTTATCTACAAACAAAGATGAAAAGTCTTTGTTATGTTTTCTCATGATATGTTGTATAATGCTGCCTTTTTGTTTAGCTCGATAAGAACAATGAGGACAGCCAAAATTTGGTTCTTTACCACATTCAAAACTTTTATGTCGCGATAATCCTGAAGCCCAACGATATCTTCTACCACATGTCCAGCAAACATAAGCGTTGGACGACCCTGAAACATTTGTATGTAGTAAATATTAAAATACATCAGTTTGTTAAAAAAAACAATTAAAATGATTTCCACTACTCCAGCTAACATGCAAGTCATTTAATATTTTTTTAATAAATAAAATTATCAAAATCTACAATGAAAAATAAAATTTTAGTTATATTTAAAAAAATATATTTGTTCAAAATCAGCTTTTCAAATATTTTTTACAAATGTCATGACACTACACAATCTAACACTAACTACAACAACAGAAAATAATATAAATCAAACAAAAACTTTTATAAATAACTTTTCTAGGAATATAACAACCATATATAAATTCACTATACCATTGTAAATGATATTGAGATTTAGACCTACATTTGATACAAGAAACTTACATATCCAATTTTCATGCATTTTAAGCATTCCATTTGCTTAAACAATTAATTCTAAAAATAATTATTTTTATGCATTTTATTATTCATTTTACTATATATTTTTGGATAAATTAACATACACTACCTACAGTTTTTTTCCAAACCTACATTTATTTTCTTTATCTATAAGCCGATATTACTATGAACCTTATAAACCTATCTACAAAAATGAAATGTAAAACTGAATTCTTCTCTAAATAATAGTGATTTACATATTGACATATCTGGTAAATTAATTATAAAAAAATGACAGAAACAATATCTGTTTAGTTTAGAAACCATTAGTGTCTTTAACACAGATTAATTACTAGTGATTTTAGAAAAATGCTAATTATTATAAACATTGTACAAAAACCAATTTAAAAATTGCAACTATAAAGATAAAATGAGAACAGGACATACAAAACAGGAAAAAAATTATTATTTAAAACAAATCTCATAAACCATTAAAAATTATAGTTTACTCTATTGAAATTTATTTCATTATCAGTTTTACTAATTATAGTATTTTCTTTCACAGTGCAAAATATTTAATATTATTTTGCAGTAGTTAATATTTAGATTTAGTTTGCTAAATTCAACAGTAAATTTGATGTTGACACAAAGTTTACATTATGATGATCTTGTATTATAGATACATTATATAAGTATTAGTTTAAACATTATAAGGATTTCGAAAGTTATTACTATTTGCAAAATGTGGGAAACCTAATCACAGCTTTTCTCTGTTTATATATATATATATATATATATATCTATATTAATAATAAACCCATACTAAATTATCTAAAACAGGTCAATAATTATTAAACACATATAAATTGGGAACAAATAGAATTAACATTAAATAGTAAATTAAATCAAAATAATAATTTTAAAACTTTACTCACAAAGTCTGCATGTAATTTTACTAAAATTAAAAAAAAAAAAATATAATAAGAAATCAGTTAATTTTTGTTTGTACCATATAATTCAACATATTATCACCTAATGCATTTCTCTTAAAGTTCATTGTTAAAAGCTAAATCCCTACTGCATCCTCTCTGCCTTAATTCTTCTTTTCTCTTAAAATGGGTTTTCATCTATGTCATAGCATTTGAATATATTTTTTTTCTGGGTTGTGATACAAATTAATATATTTCTAACACTACAATTTTAATTAATCACGTTAAAGTGATTAATTATGATTCACCGAACGTGATGGACTACAAAATTCAAGAATACAATTTTATTTTAATAAATTACATAAAAGTACATTTTATGCTACAGTACATAAAATTATGTCATAGTTTCATACTATTCAAATTATGTGATGTATAATAGTTTCACAATTTGATTAGTAGATCCTGAAAATCACAAATTGCACAAGACTTAAAAATTAGCCAAATTATTTTGTAAACTTTAAGAAACTAAATGAACTTATTAAAACCTAAATTGATCTTGTGTTTTAAATACATCATTATGTTCTGACATGTTCTGAATGGTTTGTCATAATATGAACAATTATTGAAGTTCTTTTAATTGCCCTAAAATTGCAGTGAGGACAACCATGTTCTTTGCCACAGCCAGAGGTTCTATGTCTGGATAATCCAGAAGCCCATTTATAACTCTTTCCACACCCTGAACAAATATATTTTCCTGGTTCTCCTAAATAAAAAAAGAAAATTATTTAGATGTTAAATTCACCCAATTGTTAAATTTTTTTTCTTAGGTTGTAAGCTTTATATATAGGATAAAATTATTGAAAATACTAAGTATAATTTTTTTTTAAATAAATTGGTTTCACATTAAAGTTTTTAGTAATACTTAAATTCTAAATTCATGGTATTTACACTTGACTCAAATTTTAATTAAGAAACAAACAAAAATCATTGTGCTCATACAACCATAAAATTCTTCTTCATACAGCTGTGTCATTAATACTGCCAATTACTCATAAGTAGAAATTATTCGTTTATTTTAAAATTTATTTATTGTAGAGTACAAAGAAATAAGCAAGGTACTACCCACAAAACATACAATATCCATATAAAGGTCAACATACTACAATACACATCTTATTAAAAGGTTGAAGATCTCATTAGGGATGATTTCCTAAAACATAAAATAATCACATAATTATTAGGACAACATATTTACTAAACATCTTATTACATGGTTGAAGGTGTTATGAGAGATGATTTTTAAACTATAAACACTTTATTAGTACTCTTCGTTTCTGCCTGTGATTCATCCTATCTAAAACATAGCTAAAAAGAAAAAAATAGAAACAAAATTTTCAATTAGGAAATATCTCTTGTTCAAGAATATAAGTATACATAGTGGGAAGAAACATTCTTGCAGCTTTTTTGTGTTGTACATCTTGCGGTTTTTCTATAATTACACTTTTGGTATTAACTTGGCAAAAAAATCAGTTATTACTGAATTTGTTTCCAGCAGACATGTTTTGTACTAGATGAGCACATTGTTCAATGGTGAGAGTCACGGACAACACTGTTGCTCAGGTGTATTATGTTGGTGTGAGTCTGTGGTGTATTATTGTTCATAGAGTAATTGTTAATCATGTGATCAAATATAGTATTTGATTGTGAGTGAGTTTTGTCTTTTAAAGTGTGTTGTGGATAGTATTTGTAGTTTTCTGTTATCTTGCTTTTTTGATGTAGTGTAGGATTTTTAGATTAGTGTCTATATTGGTGTGTGAATGTAGTGTGTTTTGTATGAGCATGGCAAAATTTGATTTGGGTTGTCTTTTTTATATCTTTTATAGGTTCTTTGTATCTTGTGTTAAATGATCTTCCTGTTTGTCTTAATTAAAATCTGAGGAAGTTGTTGCATGTAATATTGTATATTCCTGCCCTGTTGTGTTTTGGTTCTGTGTAGGTGTTTTTTAATTGTGTTGGATGTTTTAAATGCTATTTTGTATTCAAGTTTGCAGAACAAGGAAGCTATTTTTTATGACGTGTTGTCGTGATTTGGAAGTGTTATGTATTTTTGTGTTTGTGTGTTATTGTTTTTTGTTGTGTTATGTGCGTTACTTTTTTTGCATCATGTTGCCTATCAGGGAGTGTTTGTATCCGTTTTTATAGGATATGTATTTTATTGTGTTGAGTTCATTGTGTTGTGTATTGTTCATGGGCAGATTGATAGGTCTGAGTATCATGGAGTATGTTTGTGTTGTGTGGGGTATTCGAAGTATTGTGTATAACTCTGTCAGTGGTGATGGGCTTACTGTATATTCTAAACGTGTGTTTGTTGTTTTGTTTTGTTATTGTGAGATCTAGGAAGTTGATATTATTCTGTTTCCAGTGTGAAGTTTATGTTATTGTATAATTTGTTTATGTAGTTGGGGAAGGTGTTTATCTGTGGTATGTTGTTGTTGTATAGGATTAGGATGTCATCTATGGATCTCTACCAATATTTTATTTTGTGGGTGTGTTTGTTGTTGTTTATGATATACTTTTGTTCTAGATTGTGAGTGAATATCTATGATAATATGATTGAGATGGAGGATCTCAAATAAATACATATAAAAAATACACAACATTTACATATATCATAACACATCCCAAATAATAGCTTCCTCGTTCCACAAACTTAAATACAAAGTACCATTTAAATTATCCAAGACACTCAAAAAACACCTACACAGTACAAAAACACGCCATAATAAACCCGACAGTGCAGGAGTATACAAGATTATATACAACTGCCCCAGTCTTTATGTAGGACAAACAGGGAGAACATTTATCACTAAGAACACATAAAAGATGTAAAAAAAAAACACAATCTAAATCGAATATCACCATACACATACTAAACACAATACACTTACACACCAATATAGACACTAATCTAAAAATCCTACACTACATAAAAAAAAGCAACACTAATCACAAAAGAAAACACGAGATATACAAACACCACAAATACTATCTGCAACACATTCTAAATGACAAAACACACTCACAATTCAATACTATATTTGAACACATAATTAATAACTACACTATGAACAATAACACACCACAGAACACCAATACACCACAACACAACACACCTGAGCTACAGTCTTGTCCCTGCCTTACAGCATTGAACATGTGCTGACCTAGTGCAAAATGTGTCTACTGAAAAGAAGTATAATTAAATAGTGGTTTGTCTGCCAAGTTAATACCAAAAGTGTAAAAATACTATAAAATACATAACAGCAATAAGTCTTTACTTTTACACCAACAAGTTTAATTGGGTTACAAGTTATATTAAAGGAGAGACAACTTACCTTACTCTCTATTCATGTATGGATATTAACCAAGTAATTTCTTTAGATCAAACAGGAAGTTTACAACTTTACAAAAATAATACTAAACTCTCTTTACTACAGTTATCTTTGAAGAATAAATATTCTAAAATTAAATGTTCTGAATTTTTTTAAAAATATTTTTGTTAAAACAGTTTTAAAAAATAAAATAGGTTTTTAAACATTCTATTGTGTTTTTTATCTTGAGGATTTTGACATTACAGTATTTGTAATTGAATAAAACTTTTGCTTTTCTTAAATGCAAAACATGACTGCTGATGATACTAGTATTGGTGCTACTGAGTTTTATTTAGATTATATTATAATACTAAGTCATAGCTTATTCTTATACCAGATATATTTAATATAAATGGGAAATATTAGGAAAGTAAAAGATTAGGTATAAGAAAAATATCAAAGAAAGTTTAACAATATATTTATTGCTTAATTTTGTTTTGACAGGTTTGATGGACTCCAACGCAACAGTATTATAGCCTTCAGTATGTCTTTAGATGTGATGCTGCAAAGTCTGTGGTTCAGTCCAGATTTAGTTTTCTCCAGAGAACTAGATTATCTTTGTCCATTTCGAAGTCACACTGTTGACCCAGTGTACAAGCTTCTAATGTTAGAAGGTTAATTTTTTTTAAATGAGCTGCAAGCAGCACTGTTTTAAATCAGAAGTAGGTAATGCATTCTCTTCTAGACCTGTTTTTTATTCTTTCCCCCTAGTAGTGACTATATTCATGTTTACCTTCCAAACCCTTCTTAATTTGCATTATTGTAAGCAATAGTTAGTGGTTCTTGTAAAAAAACCTTTGGAAACAAGAGTGTCTAACATTCCAGTCATTAGATGCAGCAGTGTTCTCTTTGTCATTTGAACACTCATTTTTGTGCTCTCCACTCTTACTGGAAGATAATGTACCTCCTTAGTTTGTTTAACTTCTGATCAACAGTTCTCCCTTATTTCCTCATTTCTCAGTAACTGCCAGTAGCTTAAAAGTGCTTTGCATTTAATTATAATGAGAATTTCTATGAAACAATTTACTGAGATAAAAATTTACGTGGATGCTAAAATAAAATCTTTAAAAATATTTTAAAGAATATGACTCAAGTACTTGGTAAAAGAGTTTGCAGTTTTTGTGTTGTACATCTTGAGGGTTTTCTATAATTACACTTTTGGCATCAATCAACTTGACAAAAAAAAACCACTATGGTGAGTAGATATCTTTTTGGTAAACAAAATATCAGTAAGTAGTGCTTTTTCTGCCAAGTTGATACCAAAAGTGTAAGTATAAAAGTTGTCTATAAATTTCTAAAGTTTACCTTATCTTTTTTGCCACATGCCAGAAAAATAGTTGGTTCTACCTAAAGATTTACTGCAAGTTATGTGAGATATTTTATGATATCATATTATGACATATTTCATTACCATCATAAGTATAGTAAGTTCCTACTTTTATAAAAAGTCTAGAATTTCTTATTGAATTTCAAGGAAATATATACACGTATCACTAGGCTATGGTTACCTTTGACTTCATGATCCATAGCAAAATTTTTCAAAAATATTTGTTGAGTCATGAGAGAAAGAGGACACTTTCACAGATTCATTAATTGTATAATACAGTTGGAATTTATTAAACAAATTATCGAAATCTTATTGCTTCTCGTGACAAGCTGGTTGTTAATCACTTATTACACTTTTGCTATTACTTGCGACTAAACATTTTGTTGACTAAAGGTTGAAAAAGTGTTAACTTAGACTTGGAAGAAACGTTTTCGTCTTACGACTTTTTCAACCTCCTTGACGAAAACGTTTCCTCCAAGAGCACGTTAACAATTCAACAACATTTAGTTAACAAAAAGTCTGGGCGCAAGTAATAGCAGAAGTGTAATAAGTAAAACAAAATATATATCTACCGTTTGTTTTATCAAGCTAAAACCTAGTAGGTCTTTGAAATTATTGGTTTATTTGTCAACACCCTTAGTAGCATGCATCAATGAAATGAAGAAGAAAATCTTAATGTACTTATCTTCACTTCTGTTAGGAAAATTTGTAAATATTTGCATACTTTTTTTCATCTTACCTAACATTCGAATATTTTCTTTTGTTAACTCGTTTCTGAATGACTCCAAAACTTTAATTGTACTTATTTCTTAATATTCAAGCTTTGAAAATGGAGTCATTCCGAAACCCGTCAACAAGGGGAAATATTGTAATGTTAGGGAAGGCAGAAAAAAGTACTCAAATATATAGAAATTGAGGAAGCATTTTTTTCCTACATAATCTTTGAATCTACATCAAAGGCACTATTCTTCTTCATTATGACAATCATCAGTTCTTTCTTCATTATAGTGGTGTATATATATATATATATATATATATATATATATATATATGAAGTTAATATATTAATATTGTAAGTAATTTTATCCACCATTAAGTGCAATGATTTTACCTTGAGTGATGAGGCGCCTTTTGGTCACTCAACAACGGAGTGATTCGACAATGGTCAAGTGACCAAAAGGCATATATATATATATATATTCTTGATATTTTACATTATCCATTGTTTTTCCGTTGCACTGACTTTATGAAGTTAATATATTACTGTTGTAAGTAATTTTATCCACCATTAAGTGCAATGATTTTACCTTGAGTGATGAGGCGCCTTTTGGTCACTTGACCATTGTCGAATTACTGATGTTTTTCTGTTGTAGATGTTCGGTCTGTGAAGTAGGTGTTTGTTGACGTTACGCGCACTTTTTCTTGATCTGTGTGTATGATATTTCTATATAGTATGTCTTCTGTATATGTTGTTTGTAGATTCATTAAATTGTTGTGTAAGTTTTTATAAATGTGGTATTTTTCTAGTGAGTTTAGTTCTATTGGGTTGTTATTTATTTCAAGTATGGTTAGGTTATTTTCGTATGGATATTTTAATATAAAATAGATATAAAGATAGATAAAATAGATTTAAGATATAAATGATAATAAAATAGAAACTACAGTATACAGGAAACCTACTTCCAACAACACCACAATACACTACAAATCTAACCACCCCTGGACACACAAAATTAACACTTACAGTAACATGATAAATAAAGCAATAAAATACACACAGGATAACAAACAAAAATTAAATGAAGAAATAGATAACGTTACAAAAATAGCAATAGAAAATGGATACAACAAACACATTATAAAAATATATACAATAAATTCACAAAAAAACCTAACCTCAACACAACACTACAACCGGAACACGAAAATAATGAAAATAAAAAAATCTACCTAAAATATAAATACACCAATAACAAAATAGAAAAAATAACAAATATATACAACAAAGAATACTACACTCCAACTTACAAACCAAACAACAAAATATCTTAATAACACAAACCACAAAACAAATTCAGAAAAACATAACCTATCAGGAATTTACAAAATCACATGCAACAACTGTAACGCTTTTTACATAGGAAAAACAACCAGAACATTTAAAATAAGATTTGAAGAACATTATAGAGCATTCAAAAACAAAAATTCTAAAGTATCAAATGTTGCAGCACACCTAATATCCCATAAACACGAAATAACAAATTACGAAAATAACCTAACCATACTTGAAATAAATAACAACCCAATAGAACTAAACTCACTAGAAAAATACCACATTTATAAAAACTTACACAACAATTTAATGAATCTACAAACAACATATACAGAAGACATACTATATAGAAATATCATACACACAGATCAAGAAAAAGTGCGCGTAACGTCAACAAACACCTACTTCACAGACCGAACATCTACAACAGAAAAACATCAGTGATTCGACAATGGTCAATTGACCGAAAGGTGCCTCATCACTCAAGGTAAAATTATTGCACTTAATGGTGGATAAAATTACTTACATAGTAATATATTAACTTCATATATATATATATATATATATATATATATATATATATATATATATATATATATATATACATATATATATATATATATATATATATATATATATATATATATATATATATATATATATATATATTTATATATATATATATATATTTAAGATCAAATAATATACACAAATACAGGAATATTTAATTTATTGAATAATAAACTCAATAGAGTTTATTATTCAATAAATTAAATATTCCTGTATTTGTGTATATTATTTGATCTTAAAAATATTCTAACAGGAAAACACATTTGATATTCTATATATATATATATATATATATATACATATATATATATATATATATGGGTAAACCTCCTCATAAAATTATACCTTTTTAAAAATATACACTGATTACACAATTTTGAGGAATGCAATTACAGAGCACTCAATTTCTGGTAATTAAATCTGCTCCAATTTTAACAAAAACCAAATAATAAAAAACCTAATAGTTAACACAGAATCTACCATCCATATAATTACCCGCCAAAACACTGAACACATGAGAAACAACATTAATAATAATATTACGCTAATAAAAACCCAAAAAACAAAACAATATACAGTATAAACAAAAAAGAAATTATGAAACTCAAAGAAAAACTAGAAAACAACGACTACATAATATTAAAATCAGATAAAACAAACACACCAGTAATAATTGAAAATACCAAATACATCAATTCAATGACAAACCATATAAAAGAAAATAAATACAAACAAATCCCAGACACAACTAACAAATACCTTAATAGAATAAAAAACCTAATAGTCACACACAGAAATACCCTAAACTATAACAATAAATTAAAATACCACACAAGACTTTACCCATTCAAACCATGCGCACCAATATTACCAGAAACACCAAAAATCCACAAACCCACAAACCCGACACACCATTCAGACCACTAATAAATTTCAAAAGAGCACCATCCTACATAATCGCAAAAATACTAGACAAAAGAATATAATCTAAAATACATAGAAACAAACAGCAACACAAAAATTAGTTATGACATAACCAACATGTACCCTAGTATCCCAATAGAAGAAACCTTAGAAATAATAAAAAACAAATTAATACACAATAATGAAAAAGAAAACACAATAAATAGAATTATTACTAATCAAACACATATGTAACCAAAATTACTTCCAATTAAACAATAAATACGATAAACAAACAACTGGATATGAAGTTAATATATTACTATTGTAAGTAATTTTATCCACCATTAAGTGCAATGATTTTACCTTGAGTGATGAGGCGCCTTTTGGTCACTTGACCATTGTCGAATCACTCCGTTGTTGAGTGACCAAAAGGCGCCTCATCACTCAAGGTAAAATCATTGCACTTAATGGTGGATAAAACTACTTACAATATTAATATATTAACTTCATATATATATATATATACACCACTATAATGAAGAAAGAACTGATGATTGTCATAATGAAGAAGAATAGTGCCTTTGATGTAGATTCAAAGATTATGTAGGAAAAAAATGCTTCCTCAATTTCTATATATTTGAGTACTTTTTTCTGCCTTCCCTAACATTACAATACTTCCCCTTGTTGACGGGTTTCGGAATGACTCCATTTTCAAAGCTTGAATAGTAAGAAATAAGTACAATTAAAGTTTTGGAGTCATTCAGAAACGAGTTAATATAAGAAAATATTCGAATGTTAGGTAAGATAGAAAAAGGCGCCTCATCATACAAGGTAAAATCATTGCACTTAATGGTGGATAAAATTACTTACAATAGTAATATATTAACTTCATATATATATATATATATATATATATATATATATATATATATATATATATATATATATATATATATACGAAATATGGTAATATGTTTTCTTGTAATATAGTTAATAAATTAAAAATATTTCAAAAACAAGAATACTTTTAATACATATATTATTCAAAGCTTTTCACCGATCAAACAGTACCAGCATCTTCAGGAAAAATAAATAATTTTGTTCAGGAAACAGATTTTGTTAGATAATTATTTTTCCAGAAGATTATGGTACTGTTTTATCAGCAAAAACCTTTGAATAATATAAATATTAAAAGTATTCTTATTTTTGAAATACAGTCAAACCTCTCTATAACGAAGTCGAATATCCAGAGAAAAAATTTGTTGTAGAGAGGTATTCGTTATTGAGAGGTTGTGTTGTCAAGAATGCTCCCACCCAATCTTACTGATCTTACCGCATTACGCATACCGCACTATGTACATACGGTAATAAAAGGGATACAGTATAATATCACGAGCGTAGTTAGTGTAATAAGCCAATGTTAATATAGGATAATGTTTTATAATGTTTCTTCATTGTACGTATTAGATATCCATATTCAATATTTTTCATAGGGTCCACTCTGTATAGGCTATTATGATAAGTTATCTAATGCTTATGAAAACTTATAGTCACAATCTTTTTTAAAATTCTTTTTCTGTAGTGTAGCTTTAAATTTTTTATTACTCCCTGATCGAGTGGTTGAAGTATCGATGTAACATTTCGTGGAAAGAAAAACACATTGACACACTTCAGTTTGGAATTGATGTCATGTGGATGTGCAGTGCAGTTGTCAATGAAAAGTGCAATTTTCCTTTTCCAACCGTTACTTGTGTTAAAACCACAGTGTCCTAATGATACTGCAACATTGAAATGAGTGATAAAAGAAAATGGTGGAAGGATGGGAATGTACTGGAGGCCTATCTATAAATGCTGAGTTCTTAGAATTCCTAACCGATCGAGTCACTGCATTCTTAACTGAACCGAACTATAACATGCAGTCAATTGCCGACATGTGTTTCACCTAAAATTCTTGGTTTTGTTGACTTTCCTTCGGAAAATAAACAATTTCCTGAAATGAAATTGTGAGCTGCCTATACAACACTACATTTCTTCGGTTGAAGTGAAGAAAAAACTTCGTTATTGAGAGGTCCGAAATTCGTTACATAGAGGTAAATAAGGTATATACATAATGGTATATATATATATCCATTATTTTCCATCACTATTTCAGTGACTTTTTATTAATTTCCGAAAAATTAATTCACTGATTCAACAATGGTCAAGTGACCGAAATGTGCGTCATCACAAAAAATAAAAATAATTGCACTTAGTGGTGGAATAATTGTTTACAATTAACAATAATATATATAACTTTGCAACACTGTTATCTAGTATTCACTTATTATTTGTAGAGGTATTGTTCTATTTTCGGATTCACTGTAATATGGGAACTTGTTTAGTTTGTCTTGGAGTTAATTTTGTCTATTAGGTTAAATAATTTATCGTTTTTTTATTTTATTTGTTCTTTGGGATATTTATATTTATAAATTTGTTTATAGAAATCTGGGAAGAGTTAAGGATTTATAAACATAAAAATATTATCACAAACGAACAAATAAAAATAAAATGAAAAACAATAAATTATCAACTTAATAGACAAAATTAACCACCAAGACAAACTAAAAAGGTTCCCACTGTGCAGTGAATCTGAAAATAGAACAATACTGGTATATCAGTTGACAACAGAAATTCCACACACATGCCAATCTACTACAACACTCAATTCAGTTGATACTTGACAAAGAAGACACTATCAATCTTCAAAAGTTAACTCGCATAAATACCAAGTAAGATTCTTGTTTAAATACATATAGTGAAAGTGATATAATACCATAATTATAATACTAACTATATATATATATATATACAGTACAAAATATATTTTCTTGTTTAATAATCTAAAAAAACTAAGGTTATTCAAATACAAGAATTATTTATTTATTTTATATTCAAAGCTTTTCGTTGATAAACAGTACCAATATCAACAAAAATGAATAATACAATAATCAATAATAATTGTATAATTCATTCCTGATGATGTTGGTATCATTTACCAATGAAAAGCTTTGAATATAAAATAAATAAATAATTCTTGTATTTGAATAACCCCAGTTGCTTTTGATATATATATATATATATATATATATATATATATATATATATATATATATATATATATATATATTCTTGATATTTTATGTTATCCATTGTTTTTCCGTAATATATTACGATTGTAAGTAATTTTATCCACCATTAAGTGCAATGATTTTACCTTGTGTGATGAGGCACCTTTCGATCACTTGACCATTGTCGAATTACTGATCACTTTTTCTTAAGTTTTCTGGTGTGGATGTTCGGTCCGTTGTGTTGGTAATTGTTGACGTCATACACATTTCCTCTTGAGTCTTGTGTATAATGTTTTTGAATAGTATGTCTTCTGTATATGTTGTTTGTAGATTCATCAAATTGTTGTGTGTTTTTATCTGAAATAAATAATAACCCAATAGAACTAAACACAACAATTTGATGAATCTACAAACAACATATACAGAAGACATACTATTAAAAAACATTATACACAAGACTCTAGAGGAAACGTGTATGACGTCAACAATTAGCAACACGACGGATTGAACATACACACCAGAAAAATTGAAAAAAAGTAATCAGTGATTCGACAATGGTCAAGTGACCGAAAGACGCCTCATCACCCAAGGTAAAATCATTGCACTTAATGGTGGACAAAATTACTTACAATAGTAATATATTAACTTCATATATTTATATAAAATTGTAATTATTTACTAAAAAAAACTAAAACAAAGTTTTCCTTTGTAGACCTGAGCAGGAAATAACTTTAAAAAAATTTTTTTATTACTTGTTACCAATAAATCAATACATCAGCAACACATAATTATAATTTTTTGATTCCATCTTCAACTTTTGCTACTAGTTTTTTACTAAAATACCTGAACATAGATGTAAATGTTACAAATTACTTATTAGCACTTCCTTTTTTTGTTTAGTGAGAAGAAAACAAATCCCAAACTCAGCCTTACCCCAGCCCCACCCTAACCTAAAACAAACAAGAGGTCAGTTAGGGTGTGAGTTTGCAATGGGAAGGGTGGCAATATGTTCACCTTTTAGAGCAAATTGTTTTCTCTCAACATTTTTAATATGGGGAGTCATATGTAATTTTTTTTACTTTTAAACTCTCACATGTAAACAACTTTTTGTTTGTAACAATACAGGAAAGAATAGCAAAAGTTATTGAAATTTATGGAAGTGTTTAAAAATTAGAATATGTTAGAGTGTAATAATGTTTTTTTTTTCTGAATGATAGGTATCATGTAATACCACACATTTTTATTTTGAGATTTGTATCTTTTATTATCGCCAATAATTTTTTAGACATTGCTCCATAGGTTTTTTAGGGAAGGTCTACACCTAGCTCCCCTAAAAAAAGAGGATTGTTTATATACTTTTTGTTATATAATCCTACTTTGTTATACTGGGAAAAATGTATTTAAAGGAAAAAGTACTTATAATTTTATCAAGAAGTAACAAATTAACAAATCACTTTCTTAAAGTTTTAAAGAAATATTATTCTTTAGAAAAAATTCTTCACAAGAAATTTATGAACTTTGTACATGATTCAGAAGGACTCAGAAATACACAGTAATCAAAAATACTGTTGAATTATTATATATAATGCTGTTATCACTGGTGGATCCAGGGCCGATCCTCCTGACAATCTAAATGTACACTAGATACAATTGCATTGCTTCAAATAAGTGAATATTTAAGATCTATTCCCTCGTGAAATAGGAGATGATTGCTTAAAGTCAGTATTGTTCTTTGAACATCACTTCTAACTTGAAATTCAAATATAATATTTTTAATTTAAGATTCCATAGTTTAGTGCTATTTCTGATAACCAATTCTCAACCTTTTTAGTTTTTTTCTTTAGTATGATAGTAGTGCCTATAAAATGAGATTTTTAGGCATTTAAATAAGTTTCCAGGGTGGGGGATTATAGAACCTCCTCCTCCATTACTTTGGGGGTATTACATAACCACTAAACCCTCTTGGTAGTTTTGTTACACAACAGTTGTGCCCCCCCCCCCCCGTATAAAATTCCAGGTACACCTCTGGCTGCTATGTTATGATTTGAAATCCTACTACTGTTTTACAACTAATTTCAATACAACGGACTTACATATCACACAAGATATTTATATCAATAAAGAACATGCAGTTAAATTTAATAAAATACCTCAGTATTAAAGATTAAGTCCAATTCCTTTATCTCTTCTTGTTTGCAGAATAAAATTGTACACTAAATAATTAACACACAAATGGCTACTCTGATTAAAAGTTATGTGTAATACATTTATAGATGCTATCAGTTACAGAAATTCTGTAAATCGTAACATATATGTGTACATTGAATATTTAAATAATAATAAAATATTCCTTAGAGTATAAACTTAATATTGAAATAAATTGTCTATTTACTTTTTCAGTATAACTAGTTAACTTCTAATTAAAAAGCTTTTAAAATAAATCATAATATTCATATAATATTAGGTTTCTTAGTTCTTCAGAATTGATGAAATTCTGTTTATAAAACTATGTGTACGTGTAAGTGTAACTTAAAACAGTTACAATCCAATTAAAATAAGGTACATTACATGAAACTGCCAACCTCATACAACACATATAGCAAAGAGTGTTATTTTTAAGAGAATGATTTTTAATGTTAAAACTAAATAAACCTTATTTTAAATGAATCTTCAAAGAAACCTCCTCAGATATAAGTTAGTAATAAGTTAGTTTAGTGATTTAATTTAAAAAAAAAAAATTAAATTAATTATTAATTCAACTTTAACTTCAATGGCCTACATAATCCAAATAATTATCATAATTATT